>JBBCAQ010000014.1:4200000-4792982 GCA_038050395.1 Parthenolecanium corni | reverse complement strand
CTCAATAAGAGACTCAAAACTAACTGAATGGCAGAAAATTTCGAATGTACTGTATGTAATTTTTCACGCCGAATCCGAATTTGCGGTCCATTTTACTCTACGTCCCATTTTTGGTCCATTTCGGACCATTTTTCATTTTTTTTCGGCCATATCTCGCTTGGCGAGAGTCGGCGCCAAAATCTAAAGTCGGATTCGGCTTCAGCGACCTCGAAAACCCCCATATCCACGCCAACCTCGAAAAAAATTTTCTGAAAAAAACTCGAAAAAATGAGCCTGCCCATTTTTACAAAAATTGACCATTTTTGAGAATTTACCAGGAGACATATGCACAGTATGTAGTTTTTCACGCCGAATCCGAATCTGCAGCCCACTTTGCTCTACGTCGAAATTTAAGTCCATTTTCGACGATTTTTCATTTTCACTTTGCCATATCTGGCCGAGAAAAACCGCTTTCATCATTTCATCTGCAAGAAGAAAAAAAAGCAATTTAGTGGATTTCAGAAATCTCAATAAGAGACTCAAAACTAACTGAATGGCAGAAAATTTCGAATGTACTGTAGGTAATTTTTCACGCCGAATCCGAATTTGCGGTCCATTTTACTCTACGTCCCATTTTTGGTCCATTTCGGACCATTTTTCATTTTTTTTCGGCCATATCTCGCTTGGCGAGAGTCGGCGCCAAAATCTAAAGTCGGATTCGGCTTCAGCGACCTCGAAAACCCCCATATCCACGCCAACCTCGAAAAAAATTTTCTGAAAAAAACTCGAAAAAATGAGCCTGCCCATTTTTACAAAAATTGACCATTTTTGAGAATTTACCAGGAGACATATGCACAGTATGTAGTTTTTCACGCCGAATCCGAATCTGCAGCCCACTTTGCTCTACGTCGAAATTTAAGTCCATTTTCGACGATTTTTCATTTTCACTTTGCCATATCTGGCCGAGAAAAACCGCTTTCATCATTTCATCTGCAAGAAGAAAAAAAAGCAATTTAGTGGATTTCAGAAATCTCAATAAGAGACTCAAAACTAACTGAATGGCAGAAAATTTCGAATGTACTGTATGTAATTTTTCACGCCGAATCCGAATTTGCGGTCCATTTTACTCTACGTCCCATTTTTGGTCCATTTCGGACCATTTTTCATTTTTTTTCGGCCATATCTCGCTTGGCGAGAGTCGGCGCCAAAATCTAAAGTCGGATTCGGCTTCAGCGACCTCGAAAACCCCCATATCCACGCCAACCTCGAAAAAAATTTTCTGAAAAAAACTCGAAAAAATGAGCCTGCCCATTTTTACAAAAATTGACCATTTTTGAGAATTTACCAGGAGACATATGCACAGTATGTAGTTTTTCACGCCGAATCCGAATCTGCAGCCCACTTTGCTCTACGTCGAAATTTAAGTCCATTTTCGACGATTTTTCATTTTCACTTTGCCATATCTGGCCGAGAAAAACCGCTTTCATCATTTCATCTGCAAGAAGAAAAAAAAGCAATTTAGTGGATTTCAGAAATCTCAATAAGAGACTCAAAACTAACTGAATGGCAGAAAATTTCGAATGTACTGTATGTAATTTTTCACGCCGAATCCGAATTTGCGGTCCATTTTACTCTACGTCCCATTTTTGGTCCATTTCGGACCATTTTTCATTTTTTTTCGGCCATATCTCGCTTGGCGAGAGTCGGCGCCAAAATCTAAAGTCGGATTCGGCTTCAGCGACCTCGAAAACCCCCATATCCACGCCAACCTCGAAAAAAATTTTCTGAAAAAAACTCGAAAAAATGAGCCTGCCCATTTTTACAAAAATTGACCATTTTTGAGAATTTACCAGGAGACATATGCACAGTACGTAGTTTTTCACGCCGAATCCGAATCTGCAGCCCACTTTGCTCTACGTCGAAATTTAAGTCCATTTTCGACGATTTTTCATTTTCACTTTGCCATATCTGGCCGAGAAAAACCGCTTTCATCATTTCATCTGCAAGAAGAAAAAAAAGCAATTTAGTGGATTTCAGAAATCTCAATAAGAGACTCAAAACTAACTGAATGGCAGAAAATTTCGAATGTACTGTATGTAATTTTTCACGCCGAATCCGAATTTGCGGTCCATTTTACTCTACGTCTCATTTTTGGTCCATTTCGGACCATTTTTCATTTTTTTTCGGCCATATCTCGCTTGGCGAGAGTCGGCGCCAAAATCTAAAGTCGGATTCGGATTCAGCGACCTCGAAAACCCCCATATCCACGCCAACCTCGAAAAAAATTTTCTGAAAAAAACTCGAAAAAATGAGCCTGCCCATTTTTACAAAAATTGACCATTTTTGAGAATTTACCAGGAGACATATGCACAGTATGTAGTTTTTCACGCCGAATCCGAATCTGCAGCCCACTTTGCTCTACGTCGAAATTTAAGTCCATTTTCGACGATTTTTCATTTTCACTTTGCCATATCTGGCCGAGAAAAACCGCTTTCATCATTTCATCTGCAAGAAGAAAAAAAAGCAATTTAGTGGATTTCAGAAATCTCAATAAGAGACTCAAAACTAACTGAATGGCAGAAAATTTCGAATGTACTGTATGTAATTTTTCACGCCGAATCCGAATTTGCGGTCCATTTTACTCTACGTCCCATTTTTGGTCCATTTCGGACCATTTTTCATTTTTTTTCGGCCATATCTCGCTTGGCGAGAGTCGGCGCCAAAATCTAAAGTCGGATTCGGCTTCAGCGACCTCGAAAACCCCCATATCCACGCCAACCTCGAAAAAAATTTTCTGAAAAAAACTCGAAAAAATGAGCCTGCCCATTTTTACAAAAATTGACCATTTTTGAGAATTTACCAGGAGACATATGCACAGTACGTAGTTTTTCACGCCGAATCCGAATCTGCAGCCCACTTTGCTCTACGTCGAAATTTAAGTCCATTTTCGACGATTTTTCATTTTCACTTTGCCATATCTGGCCGAGAAAAACCGCTTTCATCATTTCATCTGCAAGAAGAAAAAAAAGCAATTTAGTGGATTTCAGAAATCTCAATAAGAGACTCAAAACTAACTGAATGGCAGAAAATTTCGAATGTACTGTATGTAATTTTTCACGCCGAATCCGAATTTGCGGTCCATTTTACTCTACGTCTCATTTTTGGTCCATTTCGGACCATTTTTCATTTTTTTTCGGCCATATCTCGCTTGGCGAGAGTCGGCGCCAAAATCTAAAGTCGGATTCGGCTTCAGCGACCTCGAAAACCCCCATATCCACGCCAACCTCGAAAAAAATTTTTTGAAAAAAACTCGAAAAAATGAGCCTGCCCATTTTTAAAAAAATTGACCATTTTTGAGAATTTACCAGGAGACATATGCACAGTACGTAGTTTTTCACGCCGAATCCGAATCTGCAGCCCACTTTGCTCTACGTCGAAATTTAAGTCCATTTTCGACGATTTTTCATTTTCACTTTGCCATATCTGGCCGAGAAAAACCGCTTTCATCATTTCATCTGCAAGAAGAAAAAAAAGCAATTTAGTGGATTTCAGAAATCTCAATAAGAGACTCAAAACTAACTGAATGGCAGAAAATTTCGAATGTACTGTATGTAATTTTTCACGCCGAATCCGAATTTGCGGTCCATTTTACTCTACGTCCCATTTTTGGTCCATTTCGGACCATTTTTCATTTTTTTTCGGCCATATCTCGCTTGGCGAGAGTCGGCGCCAAAATCTAAAGTCGGATTCGGCTTCAGCGACCTCGAAAACCCCCATATCCACGCCAACCTCGAAAAAAATTTTCTGAAAAAAACTCGAAAAAATGAGCCTGCCCATTTTTACAAAAATTGACCATTTTTGAGAATTTACCAGGAGACATATGCACAGTACGTAGTTTTTCACGCCGAATCCGAATCTGCAGCCCACATTGCTCTACGTCGAAATTTAAGTCCATTTTCGACGATTTTTC
The DNA here is from genome assembly GCA_038050395.1 of Parthenolecanium corni. Classification (NCBI taxonomy): domain Eukaryota; kingdom Metazoa; phylum Arthropoda; class Insecta; order Hemiptera; family Coccidae; genus Parthenolecanium; species Parthenolecanium corni. Next base: position 4,789,033 of record JBBCAQ010000014.1, on the reverse strand, counting down.
ATTTTCACTTTGCCATATCTGGCCGAGAAAAACCGCTTTCATCATTTCATCTGCAAGAAGAAAAAAAAGCAATTTAGTGGATTTCAGAAATCTCAATAAGAGACTCAAAACTAACTGAATGGCAGAAAATTTCGAATGTACTGTATGTAATTTTTCACGCCGAATCCGAATTTGCGGTCCATTTTACTCTACGTCTCATTTTTGGTCCATTTCGGACCATTTTTCATTTTTTTTCGGCCATATCTCGCTTGGCGAGAGTCGGCGCCAAAATCTAAAGTCGGATTCGGATTCAGCGACCTCGAAAACCCCCATATCCACGCCAACCTCGAAAAAAATTTTTTGAAAAAAACTCGAAAAAATGAGCCTGCCCATTTTTAAAAAAATTGACCATTTTTGAGAATTTACCAGGAGACATATGCACAGTACGTAGTTTTTCACGCCGAATCCGAATCTGCAGCCCACTTTGCTCTACGTCGAAATTTAAGTCCATTTTCGACGATTTTTCATTTTCACTTCGCCAAATCTGGCCGAGAAAAACCGCTTTCATCATTTCATCTGCAAGAAGAAAAAAAAGCAATTTAGTGGATTTCAGAAATCTCAATAAGAGACTCAAAACTAACTGAATGGCAGAAAATTTCGAATGTACTGTATGTAATTTTTCACGCCGAATCCGAATTTGCGGTCCATTTTACTCTACGTCTCATTTTTGGTCCATTTCGGACCATTTTTCATTTTTTTTCGGCCATATCTCGCTTGGCGAGAGTCGGCGCCAAAATCTAAAACCCCCATATCCACGCCAACCTCGAAAAAAATTTTCTGAAAAAAACTCGAAAAAATGAGCCTGCCCATTTTTACAAAAATTGACCATTTTTGAGAATTTACCAGGAGACATATGCACAGTACGGAGTTTTTCACGCCGAATCCGAATCTGCAGCCCACTTTGCTCTACGTCGAAATTTAAGTCCATTTTCGACGATTTTTCATTTTCACTTTGCCATATCTGGCCGAGAAAAACCGCTTTCATCATTTCATCTGCAAGAAGAAAAAAAAGCAATTTAGTGGATTTCAGAAATCTCAATAAGAGACTCAAAACTAACTGAATGACAGAAAATTTCGAATGTACTGTATGTAATTTTTCACGCCGAATCCGAATTTGCGGTCCATTTTACTCTACGTCCCATTTTTGGTCCATTTCGGACCATTTTTCATTTTTTTTCGGCCATATCTCGCTTGGCGAGAGTCGGCGCCAAAATCTAAAGTCGGATTCGGCTTCAGCGACCTCGAAAACCCCCATATACACGCCAACCTCGAAAAAAATTTTTTGAAAAAAACTCGAAAAAATGAGCCTGCCCATTTTTACAAAAATTGACCATTTTTGAGAATTTACCAGGAGACATATTCACAGTACGTAGTTTTTCACGCCGAATCCGAATCTGCAGCCCACTTTGCTCTACGTCGAAATTTAAGTCCATTTTCGACGATTTTTCATTTTCACTTTGCCATATCTGGCCGAGAAAAACCGCTTTCATCATTTCATCTGCAAGAAGAAAAAAAAGCAATTTAGTGGATTTCAGAAATCTCAATAAGAGACTCAAAACTAACTGAATGGCAGAAAATTTCGAATGTACTGTATGTAATTTTTCACGCCGAATCCGAATTTGCGGTCCATTTTACTCTACGTCCCATTTTTGGTCCATTTCGGACCATTTTTCATTTTTTTTCGGCCATATCACGCTTGGCGAGAGTCGGCGCAAAAATCTAAAGTCGGATTCGGCTTCAGCGACCTCGAAAACCCCCATATCCACGCCAACCTCGAAAAAAATTTTCTGAAAAAAACTCGAAAAAATGAGCCTGCCCATTTTTACAAAAATTGACCATTTTTGAGAATTTACCAGGAGACATATGCACAGTACGTAGTTTTTCACGCCGAATCCGAATCTGCAGCCCACTTTGCTCTACGTCGAAATTTAAGTCCATTTTCGACGATTTTTCATTTTCACTTTGCCATATCTGGCCGAGAAAAACCGCTTTCATCATTTCATCTGCAAGAAGAAAAAAAAGCAATTTAGTGGATTTCAGAAATCTCAATAAGAGACTCAAAACTAACTGAATGGCAGAAAATTTCGAATGTACTGTATGTAATTTTTCACGCCGAATCCGAATTTGCGGTCCATTTTACTCTACGTCTCATTTTTGGTCCATTTCGGACCATTTTTCATTTTTTTTCGGCCATATCTCGCTTGGCGAGAGTCGGCGCCAAAATCTAAAGTCGGATTCGGCTTCAGCGACCTCGAAAACCCCCATATCCACGCCAACCTCGAAAAAAATTTTTTGAAAAAAACTCGAAAAAATGAGCCTGCCCATTTTTAAAAAAATTGACCATTTTTGAGAATTTACCAGGAGACATATGCACAGTACGTAGTTTTTCACGCCGAATCCGAATCTGCAGCCCACTTTGCTCTACGTCGAAATTTAAGTCCATTTTCGACGATTTTTCATTTTCACTTTGCCATATCTGGCCGAGAAAAACCGCTTTCATCATTTCATCTGCAAGAAGAAAAAAAAGCAATTTAGTGGATTTCAGAAATCTCAATAAGAGACTCAAAACTAACTGAATGGCAGAAAATTTCGAATGTACTGTATGTAATTTTTCACGCCGAATCCGAATTTGCGGTCCATTTTACTCTACGTCCCATTTTTGGTCCATTTCGGACCATTTTTCATTTTTTTTCGGCCATATCTCGCTTGGCGAGAGTCGGCGCCAAAATCTAAAGTCGGATTCGGCTTCAGCGACCTCGAAAACCCCCATATCCACGCCAACCTCGAAAAAAATTTTCTGAAAAAAACTCGAAAAAATGAGCCTGCCCATTTTTACAAAAATTGACCATTTTTGAGAATTTACCAGGAGACATATGCACAGTACGTAGTTTTTCACGCCGAATCCGAATCTGCAGCCCACTTTGCTCTACGTCGAAATTTAAGTCCATTTTCGACGATTTTTCATTTTCACTTTGCCATATCTGGCCGAGAAAAACCGCTTTCATCATTTCATCTGCAAGAAGAAAAAAAAGCAATTTAGTGGATTTCAGAAATCTCAATAAGAGACTCAAAACTAACTGAATGGCAGAAAATTTCGAATGTACTGTATGTAATTTTTCACGCCGAATCCGAATTTGCGGTCCATTTTACTCTACGTCTCATTTTTGGTCCATTTCGGACCATTTTTCATTTTTTTTCGGCCATATCTCGCTTGGCGAGAGTCGGCGCCAAAATCTAAAGTCGGATTCGGATTCAGCGACCTCGAAAACCCCCATATCCACGCCAACCTCGAAAAAAATTTTTTGAAAAAAACTCGAAAAAATGAGCCTGCCCATTTTTAAAAAAATTGACCATTTTTGAGAATTTACCAGGAGACATATGCACAGTACGTAGTTTTTCACGCCGAATCCGAATCTGCAGCCCACTTTGCTCTACGTCGAAATTTAAGTCCATTTTCGACGATTTTTCATTTTCACTTCGCCATATCTGGCCGAGAAAAACCGCTTTCATCATTTCATCTGCAAGAAGAAAAAAAAGCAATTTAGTGGATTTCAGAAATCTCAATAAGAGACTCAAAACTAACTGAATGGCAGAAAATTTCGAATGTACTGTATGTAATTTTTCACGCCGAATCCGAATTTGCGGTCCATTTTACTCTACGTCTCATTTTTGGTCCATTTCGGACCATTTTTCATTTTTTTTCGGCCATATCTCGCTTGGCGAGAGTCGGCGCCAAAATCTAAAACCCCCATATCCACGCCAACCTCGAAAAAAATTTTCTGAAAAAAACTCGAAAAAATGAGCCTGCCCATTTTTACAAAAATTGACCATTTTTGAGAATTTACCAGGAGACATATGCACAGTACGGAGTTTTTCACGCCGAATCCGAATCTGCAGCCCACTTTGCTCTACGTCGAAATTTAAGTCCATTTTCGACGATTTTTCATTTTCACTTTGCCATATCTGGCCGAGAAAAACCGCTTTCATCATTTCATCTGCAAGAAGAAAAAAAAGCAATTTAGTGGATTTCAGAAATCTCAATAAGAGACTCAAAACTAACTGAATGACAGAAAATTTCGAATGTACTGTATGTAATTTTTCACGCCGAATCCGAATTTGCGGTCCATTTTACTCTACGTCCCATTTTTGGTCCATTTCGGACCATTTTTCATTTTTTTTCGGCCATATCTCGCTTGGCGAGAGTCGGCGCCAAAATCTAAAGTCGGATTCGGCTTCAGCGACCTCGAAAACCCCCATATCCACGCCAACCTCGAAAAAAATTTTTTGAAAAAAACTCGAAAAAATGAGCCTGCCCATTTTTAAAAAAATTGACCATTTTTGAGAATTTACCAGGAGACATATGCACAGTACGTAGTTTTTCACGCCGAATCCGAATCTGCAGCCCACTTTGCTCTACGTCGAAATTTAAGTCCATTTTCGACGATTTTTCATTTTCACTTTGCCATATCTGGCCGAGAAAAACCGCTTTCATCATTTCATCTGCAAGAAGAAAAAAAAGCAATTTAGTGGATTTCAGAAATCTCAATAAGAGACTCAAAACTAACTGAATGACAGAAAATTTCGAATGTACTGTATGTAATTTTTCACGCCGAATCCGAATTTGCGGTCCATTTTACTCTACGTCCCATTTTTGGTCCATTTCGGACCATTTTTCATTTTTTTTCGGCCATATCTCGCTTGGCGAGAGTCGGCGCCAAAATCTAAAGTCGGATTCGGCTTCAGCGACCTCGAAAACCCCCATATACACGCCAACCTCGAAAAAAATTTTTTGAAAAAAACTCGAAAAAATGAGCCTGCCCATTTTTACAAAAATTGACCATTTTTGAGAATTTACCAGGAGACATATTCACAGTACGTAGTTTTTCACGCCGAATCCGAATCTGCAGCCCACTTTGCTCTACGTCAAAATTTAAGTCCATTTTCGACGATTTTTCATTTTCACTTTGCCATATCTGGCCGAGAAAAACCGCTTTCATCATTTCATCTGCAAGAAGAAAAAAAAGCAATTTAGTGGATTTCAGAAATCTCAATAAGAGACTCAAAACTAACTGAATGGCAGAAAATTTCGAATGTACTGTATGTAATTTTTCACGCCGAATCCGAATTTGCGGTCCATTTTACTCTACGTCCCATTTTTGGTCCATTTCGGACCATTTTTCATTTTTTCTCGGCCATATCTCGCTTGGCGAGAGTCGGCGCCAAAATCTAAAGTCGGATTCGGCTTCAGCGACCTCGAAAACCCCCATATCCACGCCAACCTCGAAAAAAATTTTCTGAAAAAAACTCGAAAAAATGAGCCTGCCCATTTTTACAAAAATTGACCATTTTTGAGAATTTACCAGGAGACATATGCACAGTACGTAGTTTTTCACGCCGAATCCGAATCTGCAGCCCACTTTGCTCTACGTCGAAATTTAAGTCCATTTTCGACGATTTTTCATTTTCACTTTGCCATATCTGGCCGAGAAAAACCGCTTTCATCATTTCATCTGCAAGAAGAAAAAAAAGCAATTTAGTGGATTTCAGAAATCTCAATAAGAGACTCAAAACTAACTGAATGGCAGAAAATTTCGAATGTACTGTATGTAATTTTTCACGCCGAATCCGAATTTGCGGTCCATTTTACTCTACGTCTCATTTTTGGTCCATTTCGGACCATTTTTCATTTTTTTTCGGCCATATCTCGCTTGGCGAGAGTCGGCGCCAAAATCTAAAGTCGGATTCGGATTCAGCGACCTCGAAAACCCCCATATCCACGCCAACCTCGAAAAAAATTTTTTGAAAAAAACTCGAAAAAATGAGCCTGCCCATTTTTAAAAAAATTGACCATTTTTGAGAATTTACCAGGAGACATATGCACAGTACGTAGTTTTTCACGCCGAATCCGAATCTGCAGCCCACTTTGCTCTACGTCGAAATTTAAGTCCATTTTCGACGATTTTTCATTTTCACTTCGCCATATCTGGCCGAGAAAAACCGCTTTCATCATTTCATCTGCAAGAAGAAAAAAAAGCAATTTAGTGGATTTCAGAAATCTCAATAAGAGACTCAAAACTAACTGAATGGCAGAAAATTTCGAATGTACTGTATGTAATTTTTCACGCCGAATCCGAATTTGCGGTCCATTTTACTCTACGTCTCATTTTTGGTCCATTTCGGACCATTTTTCATTTTTTTTCGGCCATATCTCGCTTGGCGAGAGTCGGCGCCAAAATCTAAAACCCCCATATCCACGCCAACCTCGAAAAAAATTTTCTGAAAAAAACTCGAAAAAATGAGCCTGCCCATTTTTACAAAAATTGACCATTTTTGAGAATTTACCAGGAGACATATGCACAGTACGGAGTTTTTCACGCCGAATCCGAATCTGCAGCCCACTTTGCTCTACGTCGAAATTTAAGTCCATTTTCGACGATTTTTCATTTTCACTTTGCCATATCTGGCCGAGAAAAACCGCTTTCATCATTTCATCTGCAAGAAGAAAAAAAAGCAATTTAGTGGATTTCAGAAATCTCAATAAGAGACTCAAAACTAACTGAATGACAGAAAATTTCGAATGTACTGTATGTAATTTTTCACGCCGAATCCGAATTTGCGGTCCATTTTACTCTACGTCCCATTTTTGGTCCATTTCGGACCATTTTTCATTTTTTTTCGGCCATATCTCGCTTGGCGAGAGTCGGCGCCAAAATCTAAAGTCGGATTCGGCTTCAGCGACCTCGAAAACCCCCATATCCACGCCAACCTCGAAAAAAATTTTTTGAAAAAAACTCGAAAAAATGAGCCTGCCCATTTTTAAAAAAATTGACCATTTTTGAGAATTTACCAGGAGACATATGCACAGTACGTAGTTTTTCACGCCGAATCCGAATCTGCAGCCCACTTTGCTCTACGTCGAAATTTAAGTCCATTTTCGACGATTTTTCATTTTCACTTTGCCATATCTGGCCGAGAAAAACCGCTTTCATCATTTCATCTGCAAGAAGAAAAAAAAGCAATTTAGTGGATTTCAGAAATCTCAATAAGAGACTCAAAACTAACTGAATGACAGAAAATTTCGAATGTACTGTATGTAATTTTTCACGCCGAATCCGAATTTGCGGTCCATTTTACTCTACGTCCCATTTTTGGTCCATTTCGGACCATTTTTCATTTTTTTTCGGCCATATCTCGCTTGGCGAGAGTCGGCGCCAAAATCTAAAGTCGGATTCGGCTTCAGCGACCTCGAAAACCCCCATATACACGCCAACCTCGAAAAAAATTTTTTGAAAAAAACTCGAAAAAATGAGCCTGCCCATTTTTACAAAAATTGACCATTTTTGAGAATTTACCAGGAGACATATTCACAGTACGTAGTTTTTCACGCCGAATCCGAATCTGCAGCCCACTTTGCTCTACGTCAAAATTTAAGTCCATTTTCGACGATTTTTCATTTTCACTTTGCCATATCTGGCCGAGAAAAACCGCTTTCATCATTTCATCTGCAAGAAGAAAAAAAAGCAATTTAGTGGATTTCAGAAATCTCAATAAGAGACTCAAAACTAACTGAATGGCAGAAAATTTCGAATGTACTGTATGTAATTTTTCACGCCGAATCCGAATTTGCGGTCCATTTTACTCTACGTCTCATTTTTGGTCCATTTCGGACCATTTTTCATTTTTTTTCGGCCATATCTCGCTTGGCGAGAGTCGGCGCCAAAATCTAAAGTCGGATTCGGCTTCAGCGACCTCGAAAACCCCCATATCCACGCCAACCTCGAAAAAAATTTTTTGAAAAAAACTCGAAAAAATGAGCCTGCCCATTTTTAAAAAAATTGACCATTTTTGAGAATTTACCAGGAGACATATGCACAGTACGTAGTTTTTCACGCCGAATCCGAATCTGCAGCCCACTTTGCTCTACGTCGAAATTTAAGTCCATTTTCGACGATTTTTCATTTTCACTTTGCCATATCTGGCCGAGAAAAACCGCTTTCATCATTTCATCTGCAAGAAGAAAAAAAAGCAATTTAGTGGATTTCAGAAATCTCAATAAGAGACTCAAAACTAACTGAATGGCAGAAAATTTCGAATGTACTGTATGTAATTTTTCACGCCGAATCCGAATTTGCGGTCCATTTTACTCTACGTCTCATTTTTGGTCCATTTCGGACCATTTTTCATTTTTTTTCGGCCATATCTCGCTTGGCGAGAGTCGGCGCCAAAATCTAAAGTCGGATTCGGCTTCAGCGACCTCGAAAACCCCCATATCCACGCCAACCTCGAAAAAAATTTTTTGAAAAAAACTCGAAAAAATGAGCCTGCCCATTTTTAAAAAAATTGACCATTTTTGAGAATTTACCAGGAGACATATGCACAGTACGTAGTTTTTCACGCCGAATCCGAATCTGCAGCCCACTTTGCTCTACGTCGAAATTTAAGTCCATTTTCGACGATTTTTCATTTTCACTTTGCCATATCTGGCCGAGAAAAACCGCTTTCATCATTTCATCTGCAAGAAGAAAAAAAAGCAATTTAGTGGATTTCAGAAATCTCAATAAGAGACTCAAAACTAACTGAATGGCAGAAAATTTCGAATGTACTGTATGTAATTTTTCACGCCGAATCCGAATTTGTGGTCCATTTTACTCTACGTCCCATTTTTGGTCCATTTCGGACCATTTTTCATTTTTTTTCGGCCATATCTCGCTTGTCGAGAGTCGGCGCCAAAATCTAAAGTCGGATTCGGCTTCAGCGACCTCGAAAACCCCCATATCCACGCCAACCTCGAAAAAAATTTTCTGAAAAAAACTCGAAAAAATGAGCCTGCCCATTTTTACAAAAATTGACCATTTTTGAGAATTTACCAGGAGACATATGCACAGTATGTAGTTTTTCACGCCGAATCCGAATCTGCAGCCCACTTTGCTCTACGTCGAAATTTAAGTCCATTTTCGACGATTTTTCATTTTCACTTTGCCATATCTGGCCGAGAAAAACCGCTTTCATCATTTCATCTGCAAGAAGAAAAAAAAGCAATTTAGTGGATTTCAGAAATCTCAATAAGAGACTCAAAACTAACTGAATGGCAGAAAATTTCGAATGTACTGTATGTAATTTTTCACGCCGAATCCGAATTTGCGGTCCATTTTACTCTACGTCCCATTTTTGGTCCATTTCGGACCATTTTTCATTTTTTTTCGGCCATATCACGCTTGGCGAGAGTCGGCGCCAAAATCTAAAGTCGGATTCGGCTTCAGCGACCTCGAAAACCCCCATATCCACGCCAACCTCGAAAAAAATTTTCTGAAAAAAACTCGAAAAAATGAGCCTGCCCATTTTTACAAAAATTGACCATTTTTGAGAATTTACCAGGAGACATATGCACAGTACGTAGTTTTTCACGCCGAATCCGAATCTGCAGCCCACTTTGCTCTACGTCGAAATTTAAGTCCATTTTCGACGATTTTTCATTTTCACTTTGCCATATCTGGCCGAGAAAAACCGCTTTCATCATTTCATCTGCAAGAAGAAAAAAAAGCAATTTAGTGGATTTCAGAAATCTCAATAAGAGACTCAAAACTAACTGAATGGCAGAAAATTTCGAATGTACTGTATGTAATTTTTCACGCCGAATCCGAATTTGCGGTCCATTTTACTCTACGTCCCATTTTTGGTCCATTTCGGACCATTTTTCATTTTTTTTCGGCCATATCTCGCTTGGCGAGAGTCGGCGCCAAAATCTAAAGTCGGATTCGGCTTCAGCGACCTCGAAAACCCCCATATCCACGCCAACCTCGAAAAAAATTTTTTGAAAAAAACTCGAAAAAATGAGCCTGCCCATTTTTAAAAAAATTGACCATTTTTGAGAATTTACCAGGAGACATATGCACAGTACGTAGTTTTTCACGCCGAATCCGAATCTGCAGCCCACTTTGCTCTACGTCGAAATTTAAGTCCATTTTCGACGATTTTTCATTTTCACTTTGCCATATCTGGCCGAGAAAAACTGCTTTCATCATTTCATCTGCAAGAAGAAAAAAAAGCAATTTAGTGGATTTCAGAAATCTCAATAAGAGACTCAAAACTAACTGAATGGCAGAAAATTTCGAATGTACTGTATGTAATTTTTCACGCCGAATCCGAATTTGCGGTCCATTTTACTCTACGTCCCATTTTTGGTCCATTTCGGACCATTTTTCATTTTTTTTCGGCCATATCTCGCTTGGCGAGAGTCGGCGCCAAAATCTAAAGTCGGATTCGGCTTCAGCGACCTCGAAAACCCCCATATCCACGCCAACCTCGAAAAAAATTTTTTGAAAAAAACTCGAAAAAATGAGCCTGCCCATTTTTACAAAAATTGACCATTTTTGAGAATTTACCAGGAGACATATGCACAGTATGTAGTTTTTCACGCCGAATCCGAATCTGCAGCCCACTTTGCTCTACGTCGAAATTTAAGTCCATTTTCGACGATTTTTCATTTTCACTTTGCCATATCTGGCCGAGAAAAACCGCTTTCATCATTTCATCTGCAAGAAGAAATAAACGCAATTTAGTGAATTTCAGAAATCTCGAAAAGAGACTCAAAACTAACTGAATGGCAGAAAATTTCGAATGTACTGTATGTAATTTCTCACGCCAAATCCGAATTTGCGGTTCATTTCACTCTACGTCCCATTTTTGGTCCATTTCGGACCATTTTTCATTTTTTTTCGGCCATATCTCGCTTGGCGAGAGTCGGCGCCAAAATCTAAAGTCGGATTCGGCTTCAGCGACCTCGAAAACCCCCATATCCACGCCAAACTCGAAAAAAATTTTTTGAAAAAAATCGAAAAAATGAGCCTGCCCATTTTTACAAAAATTGACCATTTTTGAAATTTACCAGGAGACATATGCACAGTATGTAGTTTTTCACGCCGAATCCGAATCTGCAGCCCACTTTGCTCTACGTCGAAATTTAAGTCCATTTTCGACGATTTTTCATTTTCACTTTGCCATATCTGGCCGAGAAAAACCGCTTTCATCATTTCATCTGCAAGAAGAAAAAAAAGCAATTTAGTGGATTTCAGAAATCTCAATAAGAGACTCAAAACTAACTGAATGGCAGAAAATTTCGAATGTACTGTATGTAATTTTTCATGCCGAATCCGAATTTGCGGTCCATTTTACTCTACGTCTCATTTTTGGTCCATTTCGGACCATTTTTCATTTTTTTTCGGCCATATCTCGCTTGGCGAGAGTCGGCGCCAAAATCTAAAGTCGGATTCGGCTTCAGCGACCTCGAAAACCCCCATATCCACGCCAACCTCGAAAAAAATTTTTTGAAAAAAACTCGAAAAAATGAGCCTGCCCATTTTTACAAAAATTGACCATTTTTGAGAATTTACCAGGAGACATATGCACAGTACGTAGTTTTTCACGCCGAATCCGAATCTGCAGCCCACTTTGCTCTACGTCGAAATTTAAGTCCATTTTCGACGATTTTTCATTTTCACTTTGCCATATCTGGCCGAGAAAAACCGCTTTCATCATTTCATCTGCAAGAAGAAAAAAAAGCAATTTAGTGGATTTCAGAAATCTCAATAAGAGACTCAAAACTAACTGAATGGCAGAAAATTTCGAATGTACTGTATGTAATTTTTCACGCCGAATCCGAATTTGCGGTCCATTTTACTCTACGTCCCATTTTTGGTCCATTTCGGACCATTTTTCATTTTTTTTCGGCCATATCTCGCTTGGCGAGAGTCGGCGCCAAAATCTAAAGTCGGATTCGGCTTCAGCGACCTCGAAAACCCCCATATCCACGCCAACCTCGAAAAAAATTTTCTGAAAAAAACTCGAAAAAATGAGCCTGCCCATTTTTACAAAAATTGACCATTTTTGAGAATTTACCAGGAGACATATGCACAGTACGTAGTTTTTCACGCCGAATCCGAATCTGCAGCCCACTTTGCTCTACGTCGAAATTTAAGTCCATTTTCGACGATTTTTCATTTTCACTTTGCCATATCTGGCCGAGAAAAACCGCTTTCATCATTTCATCTGCAAGAAGAAAAAAAAGCAATTTAGTGGATTTCAGAAATCTCAATAAGAGACTCAAAACTAACTGAATGGCAGAAAATTTCGAATGTACTGTATGTAATTTTTCACGCCGAATCCGAATTTGCGGTCCATTTTACTCTACGTCCCATTTTTGGTCCATTTCGGACCATTTTTCATTTTTTTTCGGCCATATCTCGCTTGGCGAGAGTCGGCGCCAAAATCTAAAGTCGGATTCGGCTTCAGCGACCTCGAAAACCCCCATATCCACGCCAACCTCGAAAAAAATTTTTTGAAAAAAACTCGAAAAAATGAGCCTGCCCATTTTTACAAAAATTGACCATTTTTGAGAATTTACCAGGAGACATATGCACAGTATGTAGTTTTTCACGCCGAATCCGAATCTGCAGCCCACTTTGCTCTACGTCGAAATTTAAGTCCATTTTCGACGATTTTTCATTTTCACTTTGCCATATCTGGCCGAGAAAAACCGCTTTCATCATTTCATCTGCAAGAAGAAAAAAAAGCAATTTAGTGGATTTCAGAAATCTCAATAAGAGACTCAAAACTAACTGAATGGCAGAAAATTTCGAATGTACTGTATGTAATTTTTCACGCCGAATCCGAATTTGCGGTCCATTTTACTCTACGTCCCATTTTTGGTCCATTTCGGACCATTTTTCTTTTTTTTTCGTCCATATCTCGCTTGGCGAGAGTCGGCGCCAAAATCTAAAGTCGGATTCGGCTTCAGCGACCTCGAAAACCCCCATATACACGCCAACCTCGAAAAAAATTTTTTGAAAAAAACTCGAAAAAATGAGCCTGCCCATTTTTACAAAAATTGACCATTTTTGAGAATTTACCAGGAGACATATGCACAGTACGTAGTTTTTCACGCCGAATCCGAATCTGCAGCCCACTTTGCTCTACGTCGAAATTTAAGTCCATTTTCGACGATTTTTCATTTTCACTTTGCCATATCTGGCCGAGAAAAACCGCTTTCATCATTTCATCTGCAAGAAGAAAAAAAAGCAATTTAGTGGATTTCAGAAATCTCGAAAAGAGACTCAAAACTAACTGAATGGCAGAAAATTTCGAATGTACTGTATGTAATTTCTCACGCCAAATCCGAATTTGCGGTTCATTTCACTCTACGTCCCATTTTTGGTCCATTTCGGACCATTTTTCATTTTTTTTCGGCCATATCTCGCTTGGCGAGAGTCGGCGCCAAAATCTAAAGTCGGATTCGGCTTCAGCGACCTCGAAAACCCCCATATCCACGCCAAACTCGAAAAAAATTTTTTGAAAAAAATCGAAAAAATGAGCCTGCCCATTTTTACAAAAATTGACCATTTTTGAAATTTACCAGGAGACATATGCACAGTATGTAGTTTTTCACGCCGAATCCGAATCTGCAGCCCACTTTGCTCTACGTCGAAATTTAAGTCCATTTTCGACGATTTTTCATTTTCACTTTGCCATATCTGGCCGAGAAAAACCGCTTTCATCATTTCATCTGCAAGAAGAAAAAAAAGCAATTTAGTGGATTTCAGAAATCTCAATAAGAGACTCAAAACTAACTGAATGGCAGAAAATTTCGAATGTACTGTATGTAATTTTTCATGCCGAATCCGAATTTGCGGTCCATTTTACTCTACGTCTCATTTTTGGTCCATTTCGGACCATTTTTCATTTTTTTTCGGCCATATCTCGCTTGGCGAGAGTCGGCGCCAAAATCTAAAGTCGGATTCGGCTTCAGCGACCTCGAAAACCCCCATATCCACGCCAACCTCGAAAAAAATTTTTTGAAAAAAACTCGAAAAAATGAGCCTGCCCATTTTTACAAAAATTGACCATTTTTGAGAATTTACCAGGAGACATATGCACAGTACGTAGTTTTTCACGCCGAATCCGAATCTGCAGCCCACTTTGCTCTACGTCGAAATTTAAGTCCATTTTCGACGATTTTTCATTTTCACTTTGCCATATCTGGCCGAGAAAAACCGCTTTCATCATTTCATCTGCAAGAAGAAAAAAAAGCAATTTAGTGGATTTCAGAAATCTCAATAAGAGACTCAAAACTAACTGAATGGCAGAAAATTTCGAATGTACTGTATGTAATTTTTCACGCCGAATCCGAATTTGCGGTCCATTTTACTCTACGTCCCATTTTTGGTCCATTTCGGACCATTTTTCATTTTTTTTCGGCCATATCTCGCTTGGCGAGAGTCGGCGCCAAAATCTAAAGTCGGATTCGGCTTCAGCGACCTCGAAAACCCCCATATCCACGCCAACCTCGAAAAAAATTTTCTGAAAAAAACTCGAAAAAATGAGCCTGCCCATTTTTACAAAAATTGACCATTTTTGAGAATTTACCAGGAGACATATGCACAGTACGTAGTTTTTCACGCCGAATCCGAATCTGCAGCCCACTTTGCTCTACGTCGAAATTTAAGTCCATTTTCGACGATTTTTCATTTTCACTTTGCCATATCTGGCCGAGAAAAACCGCTTTCATCATTTCATCTGCAAGAAGAAAAAAAAGCAATTTAGTGGATTTCAGAAATCTCAATAAGAGACTCAAAACTAACTGAATGGCAGAAAATTTCGAATGTACTGTATGTAATTTTTCACGCCGAATCCGAATTTGCGGTCCATTTTACTCTACGTCCCATTTTTGGTCCATTTCGGACCATTTTTCATTTTTTTTCGGCCATATCTCGCTTGGCGAGAGTCGGCGCCAAAATCTAAAGTCGGATTCGGCTTCAGCGACCTCGAAAACCCCCATATCCACGCCAACCTCGAAAAAAATTTTTTGAAAAAAACTCGAAAAAATGAGCCTGCCCATTTTTACAAAAATTGACCATTTTTGAGAATTTACCAGGAGACATATGCACAGTATGTAGTTTTTCACGCCGAATCCGAATCTGCAGCCCACTTTGCTCTACGTCGAAATTTAAGTCCATTTTCGACGATTTTTCATTTTCACTTTGCCATATCTGGCCGAGAAAAACCGCTTTCATCATTTCATCTGCAAGAAGAAAAAAAAGCAATTTAGTGGATTTCAGAAATCTCAATAAGAGACTCAAAACTAACTGAATGGCAGAAAATTTCGAATGTACTGTATGTAATTTTTCACGCCGAATCCGAATTTGCGGTCCATTTTACTCTACGTCCCATTTTTGGTCCATTTCGGACCATTTTTCATTTTTTTTCGGCCATATCTCGCTTGGCGAGAGTCGGCGCCAAAATCTAAAGTCGGATTCGGCTTCAGCGACCTCGAAAACCCCCATATCCACGCCAACCTCGAAAAAAATTTTTTGAAAAAAACTCGAAAAAATGAGCCTGCCCATTTTTACAAAAATTGACCATTTTTGAGAATTTACCAGGAGACATATGCACAGTATGTAGTTTTTCACGCCGAATCCGAATCTGCAGCCCACTTTGCTCTACGTCGAAATTTAAGTCCATTTTCGACGATTTTTCATTTTCACTTTGCCATATCTGGCCGAGAAAAACCGCTTTCATCATTTCATCTGCAAGAAGAAAAAAAAGCAATTTAGTGGATTTCAGAAATCTCAATAAGAGACTCAAAACTAACTGAATGGCAGAAAACTTCGAATGTACTGTATGTAATTTTTCACGCCGAATCCGAATTTGCGGTCCATTTTACTCTACGTCCCATTTTTGGTCCATTTCGGACCATTTTTCTTTTTTTTTCGTCCATATCTCGCTTGGCGAGAGTCGGCGCCAAAATCTAAAGTCGGATTCGGCTTCAGCGACCTCGAAAACCCCCATATACACGCCAACCTCGAAAAAAATTTTTTGAAAAAAACTCGAAAAAATGAGCCTGCCCATTTTTACAAAAATTGACCATTTTTGAGAATTTACCAGGAGACATATGCACAGTACGTAGTTTTTCACGCCGAATCCGAATCTGCAGCCCACTTTGCTCTACGTCGAAATTTAAGTCCATTTTCGACGATTTTTCATTTTCACTTTGCCATATCTGGCCGAGAAAAACCGCTTTCATCATTTCATCTGCAAGAAGAAAAAAAAGCAATTTAGTGGATTTCAGAAATCTCAATAAGAGACTCAAAACTAACTGAATGGCAGAAAATTTCGAATGTACTGTATGTAATTTTTCACGCCGAATCCGAATTTGCGGTCCATTTTACTCTACGTCCCATTTTTGGTCCATTTCGGACCATTTTTCATTTTTTTTCGGCCATATCTCGCTTGGCGAGAGTCGGCGCCAAAATCTAAAGTCGGATTCGGCTTCAGCGACCTCGAAAACCCCCATATCCACGCCAACCTCGAAAAAAATTTTTTGAAAAAAACTCGAAAAAATGAGCCTGCCCATTTTTACAAAAATTGACCATTTTTGAGAATTTACCAGGAGACATATGCACAGTATGTAGTTTTTCACGCCGAATCCGAATCTGCAGCCCACTTTGCTCTACGTCGAAATTTAAGTCCATTTTCGACGATTTTTCATTTTCACTTTGCCATATCTGGCCGAGAAAAACCGCTTTCATCATTTCATCTGCAAGAAGAAAAAAAAGCAATTTAGTGGATTTCAGAAATCTCAATAAGAGACTCAAAACTAACTGAATGGCAGAAAATTTCGAATGTACTGTATGTAATTTTTCACGCCGAATCCGAATTTGCGGTCCATTTTACTCTACGTCCCATTTTTGGTCCATTTCGGACCATTTTTCATTTTTTTTCGGCCATATCTCGCTTGGCGAGAGTCGGCGCCAAAATCTAAAGTCGGATTCGGCTTCAGCGACCTCGAAAACCCCCATATACACGCCAACCTCGAAAAAAATTTTTTGAAAAAAACTCGAAAAAATGAGCCTGCCCATTTTTACAAAAATTGACCATTTTTGAGAATTTACCAGGAGACATATGCACAGTATGTAGTTTTTCACGCCGAATCCGAATCTGCAGCCCACTTTGCTCTACGTCGAAATTTAAGTCCATTTTCGACGATTTTTCATTTTCACTTTGCCATATCTGGCCGAGAAAAACCGCTTTCATCATTTCATCTGCAAGAAGAAAAAAAAGCAATTTAGTGGATTTCAGAAATCTCAATAAGAGACTCAAAACTAACTGAATGGCAGAAAATTTCGAATGTACTGTATGTAATTTTTCACGCCGAATCCGAATTTGCGGTCCATTTTACTCTACGTCCCATTTTTGGTCCATTTCGGACCATTTTTCATTTTTTTTCGGCCATATCTCGCTTGGCGAGAGTCGGCGCCAAAATCTAAAGTCGGATTCGGCTTCAGCGACCTCGAAAACCCCCATATCCACGCCAACCTCGAAAAAAATTTTCTGAAAAAAACTCGAAAAAATGAGCCTGCCCATTTTTACAAAAATTGACCATTTTTGAGAATTTACCAGGAGACATATGCACAGTACGTAGTTTTTCACGCCGAATCCGAATCTGCAGCCCACTTTGCTCTACGTCGAAATTTAAGTCCATTTTCGACGATTTTTCATTTTCACTTCGCCATATCTGGCCGAGAAAAACCGCTTTCATCATTTCATCTGCAAGAAGAAAAAAAAGCAATTTAGTGGATTTCAGAAATCTCAATAAGAGACTCAAAACTAACTGAATGGCAGAAAATTTCGAATGTACTGTATGTAATTTTTCACGCCGAATCCGAATTTGCGGTCCATTTTACTCTACGTCTCATTTTTGGTCCATTTCGGACCATTTTTCATTTTTTTTCGGCCATATCTCGCTTGGCGAGAGTCGGCGCCAAAATCTAAAGTCGGATTCGGCTTCAGCGACCTCGAAAACCCCCATATCCACGCCAACCTCGAAAAAAATTTTCTGAAAAAAACTCGAAAAAATGAGCCTGCCCATTTTTACAAAAATTGACCATTTTTGAGAATTTACCAGGAGACATATGCACAGTACGTAGTTTTTCACGCCGAATCCGAATCTGCAGCCCACTTTGCTCTACGTCGAAATTTAAGTCCATTTTCGACGATTTTTCATTTTCACTTTGCCATATCTGGCCGAGAAAAACCGCTTTCATCATTTCATCTGCAAGAAGAAAAAAAAGCAATTTAGTGGATTTCAGAAATCTCAATAAGAGACTCAAAACTAACTGAATGGCAGAAAATTTCGAATGTACTGTATGTAATTTTTCACGCCGAATCCGAATTTGCGGTCCATTTTACTCTACGTCCCATTTTTGGTCCATTTCGGACCATTTTTCATTTTTTTTCGGCCATATCTCGCTTGGCGAGAGTCGGCGCCAAAATCTAAAGTCGGATTCGGCTTCAGCGACCTCGAAAACCCCCATATACACGCCAACCTCGAAAAAAATTTTTTGAAAAAAACTCGAAAAAATGAGCCTGCCCATTTTTACAAAAATTGACCATTTTTGAGAATTTACCAGGAGACATATGCACAGTACGTAGTTTTTCACGCCGAATCCGAATCTGCAGCCCACTTTGCTCTACGTCGAAATTTAAGTCCATTTTCGACGATTTTTCATTTTCACTTTGCCATATCTGGCCGAGAAAAACCGCTTTCATCATTTCATCTGCAAGAAGAAAAAAAAGCAATTTAGTGGATTTCAGAAATCTCAATAAGAGACTCAAAACTAACTGAATGGCAGAAAATTTCGAATGTACTGTATGTAATTTTTCACGCCGAATCCGAATTTGCGGTCCATTTTACTCTACGTCTCATTTTTGGTCCATTTCGGACCATTTTTCATTTTTTTTCGGCCATATCTCGCTTGGCGAGAGTCGGCGCCAAAATCTAAAGTCGGATTCGGCTTCAGCGACCTCGAAAACCCCCATATCCACGCCAACCTCGAAAAAAATTTTCTGAAAAAAACTCGAAAAAATGAGCCTGCCCATTTTTACAAAAATTGACCATTTTTGAGAATTTACCAGGAGACATATGCACAGTACGTAGTTTTTCACGCCGAATCCGAATCTGCAGCCCACTTTGCTCTACGTCGAAATTTAAGTCCATTTTCGACGATTTTTCATTTTCACTTTGCCATATCTGGCCGAGAAAAACCGCTTTCATCATTTCATCTGCAAGAAGAAAAAAAAGCAATTTAGTGGATTTCAGAAATCTCAATAAGAGACTCAAAACTAACTGAATGGCAGAAAATTTCGAATGTACTGTATGTAATTTTTCACGCCGAATCCGAATTTGCGGTCCATTTTACTCTACGTCCCATTTTTGGTCCATTTCGGACCATTTTTCATTTTTTTTCGGCCATATCTCGCTTGGCGAGAGTCGGCGCCAAAATCTAAAGTCGGATTCGGCTTCAGCGACCTCGAAAACCCCCATATACACGCCAACCTCGAAAAAAATTTTTTGAAAAAAACTCGAAAAAATGAGCCTGCCCATTTTTACAAAAATTGACCATTTTTGAGAATTTACCAGGAGACATATGCACAGTACGTAGTTTTTCACGCCGAATCCGAATCTGCAGCCCACTTTGCTCTACGTCGAAATTTAAGTCCATTTTCGACGATTTTTCATTTTCACTTTGCCATATCTGGCCGAGAAAAACCGCTTTCATCATTTCATCTGCAAGAAGAAAAAAAAGCAATTTAGTGGATTTCAGAAATCTCAATAAGAGACTCAAAACTAACTGAATGGCAGAAAATTTCGAATGTACTGTATGTAATTTTTCACGCCGAATCCGAATTTGCGGTCCATTTTACTCTACGTCCCATTTTTGGTCCATTTCGGACCATTTTTCATTTTTTTTCGGCCATATCTCGCTTGGCGAGAGTCGGCGCCAAAATCTAAAGTCGGATTCGGCTTCAGCGACCTCGAAAACCCCCATATCCACGCCAACCTCGAAAAAAATTTTTTGAAAAAAACTCGAAAAAATGAGCCTGCCCATTTTTACAAAAATTGACCATTTTTGAGAATTTACCAGGAGACATATGCACAGTATGTAGTTTTTCACGCCGAATCCGAATCTGCAGCCCACTTTGCTCTACGTCGAAATTTAAGTCCATTTTCGACGATTTTTCATTTTCACTTTGCCATATCTGGCCGAGAAAAACCGCTTTCATCATTTCATCTGCAAGAAGAAAAAAAAGCAATTTAGTGGATTTCAGAAATCTCAATAAGAGACTCAAAACTAACTGAATGGCAGAAAATTTCGAATGTACTGTATGTAATTTTTCACGCCGAATCCGAATTTGCGGTCCATTTTACTCTACGTCCCATTTTTGGTCCATTTCGGACCATTTTTCATTTTTTTTCGGCCATATCTCGCTTGGCGAGAGTCGGCGCCAAAATCTAAAGTCGGATTCGGCTTCAGCGACCTCGAAAACCCCCATATCCACGCCAACCTCGAAAAAAATTTTTTGAAAAAAACTCGAAAAAATGAGCCTGCCCATTTTTACAAAAATTGACCATTTTTGAGAATTTACCAGGAGACATATGCACAGTATGTAGTTTTTCACGCCGAATCCGAATCTGCAGCCCACTTTGCTCTACGTCGAAATTTAAGTCCATTTTCGACGATTTTTCATTTTCACTTTGCCATATCTGGCCGAGAAAAACCGCTTTCATCATTTCATCTGCAAGAAGAAAAAAAAGCAATTTAGTGGATTTCAGAAATCTCAATAAGAGACTCAAAACTAACTGAATGGCAGAAAACTTGGAATGTACTGTATGTAATTTTTCACGCCGAATCCGAATTTGCGGTCCATTTTACTCTACGTCTCATTTTTGGTCCATTTCGGACCATTTTTCATTTTTTTTCGGCCATATCTCGCTTGGCGAGAGTCGGCGCCAAAATCTAAAGTCGGATTCGGCTTCAGCGACCTCGAAAACCCCCATATACACGCCAACCTCGAAAAAAATTTTTTGAAAAAAACTCGAAAAAATGAGCCTGCCCATTTTTACAAAAATTGACCATTTTTGAGAATTTACCAGGAGACATATGCTCAGTACGTAGTTTTTCACGCCGAATCCGAATCTGCAGCCCACTTTGCTCTACGTCGAAATTTAAGTCCATTTTCGACGATTTTTCATTTTCACTTCGCCATATCTGGCCGAGAAAAACCGCTTTCATCATTTCATCTGCAAGAAGAAATAAACGCAATTTAGTGAATTTCAGAAATCTCGAAAAGAGACTCAAAACTAACTGAATGGCAGAAAATTTCGAATGTACTGTATGTAATTTTTCACGCCGAATCCGAATTTGCGGTCCATTTCACTCTACGTCCCATTTTTGGTCCATTTCGTACCATTTTTCATTTTTTTTCGGCCATATCTCGCTTGGCGAGAGTCGGCGCCAAAATCTAAAGTCGGATTCGGCTTCAGCGACCTCGAAAACCCCCATATCCACGCCAACCTCGAAAAAAATTTTCTGAAAAAAACTCGAAAAAATGAGCCTGCCCATTTTTACAAAAATTGACCATTTTTGAGAATTTACCAGGAGACATATGCACAGTACGTAGTTTTTCACGCCGAATCCGAATCTGCAGCCCACTTTGCTCTACGTCGAAATTTAAGTCCATTTTCGACGATTTTTCATTTTCACTTCGCCATATCTGGCCGAGAAAAACCGCTTTCATCATTTCATCTGCAAGAAGAAAAAAAAGCAATTTAGTGGATTTCAGAAATCTCAATAAGAGACTCAAAACTAACTGAATGGCAGAAAATTTCGAATGTACTGTATGTAATTTTTCACGCCGAATCCGAATTTGCGGTCCATTTTACTCTACGTCTCATTTTTGGTCCATTTCGGACCATTTTTCATTTTTTTTCGGCCATATCTCGCTTGGCGAGAGTCGGCGCCAAAATCTAAAGTCGGATTCGGCTTCAGCGACCTCGAAAACCCCCATATCCACGCCAACCTCGAAAAAAATTTTCTGAAAAAAACTCGAAAAAATGAGCCTGCCCATTTTTACAAAAATTGACCATTTTTGAGAATTTACCAGGAGACATATGCACAGTACGTAGTTTTTCACGCCGAATCCGAATCTGCAGCCCACTTTGCTCTACGTCGAAATTTAAGTCCATTTTCGACGATTTTTCATTTTCACTTTGCCATATCTGGCCGAGAAAAACCGCTTTCATCATTTCATCTGCAAGAAGAAAAAAAAGCAATTTAGTGGATTTCAGAAATCTCAATAAGAGACTCAAAACTAACTGAATGGCAGAAAATTTCGAATGTACTGTATGTAATTTTTCACGCCGAATCCGAATTTGCGGTCCATTTTACTCTACGTCCCATTTTTGGTCCATTTCGGACCATTTTTCATTTTTTTTCGGCCATATCTCGCTTGGCGAGAGTCGGCGCCAAAATCTAAAGTCGGATTCGGCTTCAGCGACCTCGAAAACCCCCATATACACGCCAACCTCGAAAAAAATTTTTTGAAAAAAACTCGAAAAAATGAGCCTGCCCATTTTTACAAAAATTGACCATTTTTGAGAATTTACCAGGAGACATATGCACAGTACGTAGTTTTTCACGCCGAATCCGAATCTGCAGCCCACTTTGCTCTACGTCGAAATTTAAGTCCATTTTCGACGATTTTTCATTTTCACTTTGCCATATCTGGCCGAGAAAAACCGCTTTCATCATTTCATCTGCAAGAAGAAAAAAAAGCAATTTAGTGGATTTCAGAAATCTCAATAAGAGACTCAAAACTAACTGAATGGCAGAAAATTTCGAATGTACTGTATGTAATTTTTCACGCCGAATCCGAATTTGCGGTCCATTTTACTCTACGTCTCATTTTTGGTCCATTTCGGACCATTTTTCATTTTTTTTCGGCCATATCTCGCTTGGCGAGAGTCGGCGCCAAAATCTAAAGTCGGATTCGGCTTCAGCGACCTCGAAAACCCCCATATCCACGCCAACCTCGAAAAAAATTTTCTGAAAAAAACTCGAAAAAATGAGCCTGCCCATTTTTACAAAAATTGACCATTTTTGAGAATTTACCAGGAGACATATGCACAGTACGTAGTTTTTCACGCCGAATCCGAATCTGCAGCCCACTTTGCTCTACGTCGAAATTTAAGTCCATTTTCGACGATTTTTCATTTTCACTTTGCCATATCTGGCCGAGAAAAACCGCTTTCATCATTTCATCTGCAAGAAGAAAAAAAAGCAATTTAGTGGATTTCAGAAATCTCAATAAGAGACTCAAAACTAACTGAATGGCAGAAAATTTCGAATGTACTGTATGTAATTTTTCACGCCGAATCCGAATTTGCGGTCCATTTTACTCTACGTCCCATTTTTGGTCCATTTCGGACCATTTTTCATTTTTTTTCGGCCATATCTCGCTTGGCGAGAGTCGGCGCCAAAATCTAAAGTCGGATTCGGCTTCAGCGACCTCGAAAACCCCCATATACACGCCAACCTCGAAAAAAATTTTTTGAAAAAAACTCGAAAAAATGAGCCTGCCCATTTTTACAAAAATTGACCATTTTTGAGAATTTACCAGGAGACATATGCACAGTACGTAGTTTTTCACGCCGAATCCGAATCTGCAGCCCACTTTGCTCTACGTCGAAATTTAAGTCCATTTTCGACGATTTTTCATTTTCACTTTGCCATATCTGGCCGAGAAAAACCGCTTTCATCATTTCATCTGCAAGAAGAAAAAAAAGCAATTTAGTGGATTTCAGAAATCTCAATAAGAGACTCAAAACTAACTGAATGGCAGAAAATTTCGAATGTACTGTATGTAATTTTTCACGCCGAATCCGAATTTGCGGTCCATTTTACTCTACGTCCCATTTTTGGTCCATTTCGGACCATTTTTCATTTTTTTTCGGCCATATCTCGCTTGGCGAGAGTCGGCGCCAAAATCTAAAGTCGGATTCGGCTTCAGCGACCTCGAAAACCCCCATATCCACGCCAACCTCGAAAAAAATTTTTTGAAAAAAACTCGAAAAAATGAGCCTGCCCATTTTTACAAAAATTGACCATTTTTGAGAATTTACCAGGAGACATATGCACAGTATGTAGTTTTTCACGCCGAATCCGAATCTGCAGCCCACTTTGCTCTACGTCGAAATTTAAGTCCATTTTCGACGATTTTTCATTTTCACTTTGCCATATCTGGCCGAGAAAAACCGCTTTCATCATTTCATCTGCAAGAAGAAAAAAAAGCAATTTAGTGGATTTCAGAAATCTCAATAAGAGACTCAAAACTAACTGAATGGCAGAAAATTTCGAATGTACTGTATGTAATTTTTCACGCCGAATCCGAATTTGCGGTCCATTTTACTCTACGTCCCATTTTTGGTCCATTTCGGACCATTTTTCATTTTTTTTCGGCCATATCTCGCTTGGCGAGAGTCGGCGCCAAAATCTAAAGTCGGATTCGGCTTCAGCGACCTCGAAAACCCCCATATCCACGCCAACCTCGAAAAAAATTTTTTGAAAAAAACTCGAAAAAATGAGCCTGCCCATTTTTACAAAAATTGACCATTTTTGAGAATTTACCAGGAGACATATGCACAGTATGTAGTTTTTCACGCCGAATCCGAATCTGCAGCCCACTTTGCTCTACGTCGAAATTTAAGTCCATTTTCGACGATTTTTCATTTTCACTTTGCCATATCTGGCCGAGAAAAACCGCTTTCATCATTTCATCTGCAAGAAGAAAAAAAAGCAATTTAGTGGATTTCAGAAATCTCAATAAGAGACTCAAAACTAACTGAATGGCAGAAAACTTGGAATGTACTGTATGTAATTTTTCACGCCGAATCCGAATTTGCGGTCCATTTTACTCTACGTCTCATTTTTGGTCCATTTCGGACCATTTTTCATTTTTTTTCGGCCATATCTCGCTTGGCGAGAGTCGGCGCCAAAATCTAAAGTCGGATTCGGCTTCAGCGACCTCGAAAACCCCCATATACACGCCAACCTCGAAAAAAATTTTTTGAAAAAAACTCGAAAAAATGAGCCTGCCCATTTTTACAAAAATTGACCATTTTTGAGAATTTACCAGGAGACATATGCTCAGTACGTAGTTTTTCACGCCGAATCCGAATCTGCAGCCCACTTTGCTCTACGTCGAAATTTAAGTCCATTTTCGACGATTTTTCATTTTCACTTCGCCATATCTGGCCGAGAAAAACCGCTTTCATCATTTCATCTGCAAGAAGAAATAAACGCAATTTAGTGAATTTCAGAAATCTCGAAAAGAGACTCAAAACTAACTGAATGGCAGAAAATTTCGAATGTACTGTATGTAATTTTTCACGCCGAATCCGAATTTGCGGTCCATTTCACTCTACGTCCCATTTTTGGTCCATTTCGTACCATTTTTCATTTTTTTTCGGCCATATCTCGCTTGGCGAGAGTCGGCGCCAAAATCTAAAGTCGGATTCGGCTTCAACGACCTCGAAAACCCCCATATCCACGCCAACCTCGAAAAAAATTTTTTTAAAAAAACTCGAAAAAATGAGCCTGCCCATTTTTACAAAAATTGACCATTTTTGAAATTTACCAGGAGACATATGCACAGTATGTAGTTTTTCACGCCGAATCCGAATCTGCAGCCCACTTTGCTCTACGTCGAAATTTAAGTCCATTTTCGACGATTTTTCATTTTCACTTTGCCATATCTGGCCGAGAAAAACCGCTTTCATCATTTCATCTGCAAGAAGAAATAAACGCAATTTAGTGAATTTCAGAAATCTCGAATAGAGACTCAAAACTAACTGAATGGCAGAAAATTTCGAATGTACTGTATGTAATTTTTCACGCCGAATCCGAATTTGCGGTCCATTTCACTCTACGTCCCATTTTTGGTCCATTTCGGACCATTTTTCATTTTTTTTCGGCCATATCTCGCTTGGCGAGAGTCGGCGCCAAAATCTAAAGTCGGATTCGGCTTCAGCGACCTCGAAAACCCCCATATACACGCCAACCTCGAAAAAAATTTTTTGAAAAAAACTCGAAAAAATGAGCCTGCCCATTTTTACAAAAATTGACCATTTTTGAGAATTTACCAGGAGACATATGCACAGTACGTAGTTTTTCACGCCGAATCCGAATCTGCAGCCCACTTTGCTCTACGTCGAAATTTAAGTCCATTTTCGACGATTTTTCATTTTCACTTTGCCATATCTGGCCGAGAAAAACCGCTTTCATCATTTCATCTGCAAGAAGAAAAAAAAGCAATTTAGTGGATTTCAGAAATCTCAATAAGAGACTCAAAACTAACTGAATGGCAGAAAATTTCGAATATACTGTATGTAATTTTTCACGCCGAATCCGAATTTGCGGTCCATTTTACTCTACGTCCCATTTTTGGTCCATTTCGGACCATTTTTCATTTTTTTTCGGCCATATCTCGCTTGGCGAGAGTCGGCGCCAAAATCTAAAGTCGGATTCGGCTTCAGCGACCTCGAAAACCCCCATATCCACGCCAACCTCGAAAAAAATTTTTTTAAAAAAACTCGAAAAAATGAGCCTGCCCATTTTTACAAAAATTGACCATTTTTGAAATTTACCAGGAGACATATGCACAGTATGTAGTTTTTCACGCCGAATCCGAATCTGCAGCCCACTTTGCTCTACGTCGAAATTTAAGTCCATTTTCGACGATTTTTCATTTTCACTTTGCCATATCTGGCCGAGAAAAACCGCTTTCATCATTTCATCTGCAAGAAGAAATAAACGCAATTTAGTGAATTTCAGAAATCTCGAAAAGAGACTCAAAACTAACTGAATGGCAGAAAATTTCGAATGTACTGTATGTAATTTTTCACGCCGAATCCGAATTTGCGGTCCATTTCACTCTACGTCCCATTTTTGGTCCATTTCGGACCATTTTTCATTTTTTTTCGGCCATATCTCGCTTGGCGAGAGTCGGCGCCAAAATCTAAAGTCGGATTCGGCTTCAGCGACCTCGAAAACCCCCATATCCACGCCAACCTCGAAAAAAATTTTTTGAAAAAAACTCGAAAAAATGAGCCTGCCCATTTTTACAAAAATTGACCATTTTTGAGAATTTACCAGGAGACATATGCACAGTATGTAGTTTTTCACGCCGAATCCGAATCTGCAGCCCACTTTGCTCTACGTCGAAATTTAAGTCCATTTTCGACGATTTTTCATTTTCACTTTGCCATATCTGGCCGAGAAAAACCGCTTTCATCATTTCATCTGCAAGAAGAAATAAACGCAATTTAGTGAATTTCAGAAATCTCGAAAAGAGACTCAAAACTAACTGAATGGCAGAAAATTTCGAATGTACTGTATGTAATTTTTCACGCCGAATCCGAATTTGCGGTCCATTTCACTCTACGTCCCATTTTTGGTCCATTTCGGACCATTTTTCATTTTTTTTCGGCCATATCTCGCTTGGCGAGAGTCGGCGCCAAAATCTAAAGTCGGATTCGGCTTCAGCGACCTCGAAAACCCCCATATCCACGCCAAACTCGAAAAAAATTTTTTGAAAAAAATCGAAAAAATGAGCCTGCCCATTTTTACAAAAATTGACCATTTTTGAAATTTACCAGGAGACATATGCACAGTATGTAGTTTTTCACGCCGAATCCGAATCTGCAGCCCACTTTGCTCTACGTCGAAATTTAAGTCCATTTTCGACGATTTTTCATTTTCACTTTGCCATATCTGGCCGAGAAAAACCGCTTTCATCATTTCATCTGCAAGAAGAAAAAAAAGCAATTTAGTGGATTTCAGAAATCTCAATAAGAGACTCAAAACTAACTGAATGGCAGAAAATTTCGAATGTACTGTATGTAATTTTTCACGCCGAATCCGAATTTGCGGTCCATTTTACTCTACGTCTCATTTTTGGTCCATTTCGGACCATTTTTCATTTTTTTTCGGCCATATCTCGCTTGGCGAGAGTCGGCGCCAAAATCTAAAGTCGGATTCGGCTTCAGCGACCTCGAAAACCCCCATATCCACGCCAACCTCGAAAAAAATTTTCTGAAAAAAACTCGAAAAAATGAGCCTGCCCATTTTTACAAAAATTGACCATTTTTGAGAATTTACCAGGAGACATATGCACAGTACGTAGTTTTTCACGCCGAATCCGAATCTGCAGCCCACTTTGCTCTACGTCGAAATTTAAGTCCATTTTCGACGATTTTTCATTTTCACTTTGCCATATCTGGCCGAGAAAAACCGCTTTCATCATTTCATCTGCAAGAAGAAAAAAAAGCAATTTAGTGGATTTCAGAAATCTCAATAAGAGACTCAAAACTAACTGAATGGCAGAAAATTTCGAATGTACTGTATGTAATTTTTCACGCCGAATCCGAATTTGCGGTCCATTTTACTCTACGTCCCATTTTTGGTCCATTTCGGACCATTTTTCATTTTTTTTCGGCCATATCTCGCTTGGCGAGAGTCGGCGCCAAAATCTAAAGTCGGATTCGGCTTCAGCGACCTCGAAAACCCCCATATACACGCCAACCTCGAAAAAAATTTTTTGAAAAAAACTCGAAAAAATGAGCCTGCCCATTTTTACAAAAATTGACCATTTTTGAGAATTTACCAGGAGACATATGCACAGTACGTAGTTTTTCACGCCGAATCCGAATCTGCAGCCCACTTTGCTCTACGTCGAAATTTAAGTCCATTTTCGACGATTTTTCATTTTCACTTTGCCATATCTGGCCGAGAAAAACCGCTTTCATCATTTCATCTGCAAGAAGAAAAAAAAGCAATTTAGTGGATTTCAGAAATCTCAATAAGAGACTCAAAACTAACTGAATGGCAGAAAATTTCGAATGTACTGTATGTAATTTTTCACGCCGAATCCGAATTTGCGGTCCATTTTACTCTACGTCCCATTTTTGGTCCATTTCGGACCATTTTTCATTTTTTTTCGGCCATATCTCGCTTGGCGAGAGTCGGCGCCAAAATCTAAAGTCGGATTCGGCTTCAGCGACCTCGAAAACCCCCATATCCACGCCAACCTCGAAAAAAATTTTTTGAAAAAAACTCGAAAAAATGAGCCTGCCCATTTTTACAAAAATTGACCATTTTTGAGAATTTACCAGGAGACATATGCACAGTATGTAGTTTTTCACGCCGAATCCGAATCTGCAGCCCACTTTGCTCTACGTCGAAATTTAAGTCCATTTTCGACGATTTTTCATTTTCACTTTGCCATATCTGGCCGAGAAAAACCGCTTTCATCATTTCATCTGCAAGAAGAAAAAAAAGCAATTTAGTGGATTTCAGAAATCTCAATAAGAGACTCAAAACTAACTGAATGGCAGAAAATTTCGAATGTACTGTATGTAATTTTTCACGCCGAATCCGAATTTGCGGTCCATTTTACTCTACGTCCCATTTTTGGTCCATTTCGGACCATTTTTCATTTTTTTTCGGCCATATCTCGCTTGGCGAGAGTCGGCGCCAAAATCTAAAGTCGGATTCGGCTTCAGCGACCTCGAAAACCCCCATATCCACGCCAACCTCGAAAAAAATTTTTTGAAAAAAACTCGAAAAAATGAGCCTGCCCATTTTTACAAAAATTGACCATTTTTGAGAATTTACCAGGAGACATATGCACAGTATGTAGTTTTTCACGCCGAATCCGAATCTGCAGCCCACTTTGCTCTACGTCGAAATTTAAGTCCATTTTCGACGATTTTTCATTTTCACTTTGCCATATCTGGCCGAGAAAAACCGCTTTCATCATTTCATCTGCAAGAAGAAAAAAAAGCAATTTAGTGGATTTCAGAAATCTCAATAAGAGACTCAAAACTAACTGAATGGCAGAAAACTTGGAATGTACTGTATGTAATTTTTCACGCCGAATCCGAATTTGCGGTCCATTTTACTCTACGTCTCATTTTTGGTCCATTTCGGACCATTTTTCATTTTTTTTCGGCCATATCTCGCTTGGCGAGAGTCGGCGCCAAAATCTAAAGTCGGATTCGGCTTCAGCGACCTCGAAAACCCCCATATACACGCCAACCTCGAAAAAAATTTTTTGAAAAAAACTCGAAAAAATGAGCCTGCCCATTTTTACAAAAATTGACCATTTTTGAGAATTTACCAGGAGACATATGCTCAGTACGTAGTTTTTCACGCCGAATCCGAATCTGCAGCCCACTTTGCTCTACGTCGAAATTTAAGTCCATTTTCGACGATTTTTCATTTTCACTTCGCCATATCTGGCCGAGAAAAACCGCTTTCATCATTTCATCTGCAAGAAGAAATAAACGCAATTTAGTGAATTTCAGAAATCTCGAAAAGAGACTCAAAACTAACTGAATGGCAGAAAATTTCGAATATACTGTATGTAATTTTTCACGCCGAATCCGAATTTGCGGTCCATTTTACTCTACGTCCCATTTTTGGTCCATTTCGGACCATTTTTCATTTTTTTTCGGCCATATCTCGCTTGGCGAGAGTCGGCGCCAAAATCTAAAGTCGGATTCGGCTTCAGCGACCTCGAAAACCCCCATATCCACGCCAACCTCGAAAAAAATTTTTTTAAAAAAACTCGAAAAAATGAGCCTGCCCATTTTTACAAAAATTGACCATTTTTGAAATTTACCAGGAGACATATGCACAGTATGTAGTTTTTCACGCCGAATCCGAATCTGCAGCCCACTTTGCTCTACGTCGAAATTTAAGTCCATTTTCGACGATTTTTCATTTTCACTTTGCCATATCTGGCCGAGAAAAACCGCTTTCATCATTTCATCTGCAAGAAGAAATAAACGCAATTTAGTGAATTTCAGAAATCTCGAAAAGAGACTCAAAACTAACTGAATGGCAGAAAATTTCGAATGTACTGTATGTAATTTTTCACGCCGAATCCGAATTTGCGGTCCATTTCACTCTACGTCCCATTTTTGGTCCATTTCGGACCATTTTTCATTTTTTTTCGGCCATATCTCGCTTGGCGAGAGTCGGCGCCAAAATCTAAGGTCGGATTCGGCTTCAGCGACCTCGAAAACCCCCATATCCACGCCAACCTCGAAAAAAATTTTTTGAAAAAAACTCGAAAAAATGAGCCTGCCCATTTTTACAAAAATTGACCATTTTTGAGAATTTACCAGGAGACATATGCACAGTATGTAGTTTTTCACGCCGAATCCGAATCTGCAGCCCACTTTGCTCTACGTCGAAATTTAAGTCCATTTTCGACGATTTTTCATTTTCACTTTGCCATATCTGGCCGAGAAAAACCGCTTTCATCATTTCATCTGCAAGAAGAAATAAACGCAATTTAGTGAATTTCAGAAATCTCGAAAAGAGACTCAAAACTAACTGAATGGCAGAAAATTTCGAATGTACTGTATGTAATTTTTCACGCCGAATCCGAATTTGCGGTCCATTTCACTCTACGTCCCATTTTTGGTCCATTTCGGACCATTTTTCATTTTTTTTCGGCCATATCTCGCTTGGCGAGAGTCGGCGCCAAAATCTAAAGTCGGATTCGGCTTCAGCGACCTCGAAAACCCCCATATCCACGCCAAACTCGAAAAAAATTTTTTGAAAAAAATCGAAAAAATGAGCCTGCCCATTTTTACAAAAATTGACCATTTTTGAAATTTACCAGGAGACATATGCACAGTATGTAGTTTTTCACGCCGAATCCGAATCTGCAGCCCACTTTGCTCTACGTCGAAATTTAAGTCCATTTTCGACGATTTTTCATTTTCACTTTGCCATATCTGGCCGAGAAAAACCGCTTTCATCATTTCATCTGCAAGAAGAAATAAACGCAATTTAGTGAATTTCAGAAATCTCGAAAAGAGACTCAAAACTAACTGAATGGCAGAAAATTTCGAATGTACTGTATGTAATTTTTCACGCCGAATCCGAATTTGCGGTCCATTTCACTCTACGTCCCATTTTTGGTCCATTTCGGACCATTTTTCATTTTTTTTCGGCCATATCTCGCTTGGCGAGAGTCGGCGCCAAAATCTAAAGTCGGATTCGGCTTCAGCGACCTCGAAAACCCCCATATCCACGCCAACCTCGAAAAAAATTTTTTGAAAAAAACTCGAAAAAATGAGCCTGCCCATTTTTACAAAAATTGACCATTTTTGAGAATTTACCAGGAGACATATGCACAGTATGTAGTTTTTCACGCCGAATCCGAATCTGCAGCCCACTTTGCTCTACGTCGAAATTTAAGTCCATTTTCGACGATTTTTCATTTTCACTTTGCCATATCTGGCCGAGAAAAACCGCTTTCATCATTTCATCTGCAAGAAGAAAAAAAAGCAATTTAGTGGATTTCAGAAATCTCAATAAGAGACTCAAAACTAACTGAATGGCAGAAAATTTCGAATGTACTGTATGTAATTTTTCACGCCGAATCCGAATTTGCGGTCCATTTTACTCTACGTCCCATTTTTGGTCCATTTCGGACCATTTTTCATTTTTTTTCGGCCATATCTCGCTTGGCGAGAGTCGGCGCCAAAATCTAAAGTCGGATTCGGCTTCAGCGACCTCGAAAACCCCCATATCCACGCCAACCTCGAAAAAAATTTTTTGAAAAAAACTCGAAAAAATGAGCCTGCCCATTTTTACAAAAATTGACCATTTTTGAGAATTTACCAGGAGACATATGCACAGTATGTAGTTTTTCACGCCGAATCCGAATCTGCAGCCCACTTTGCTCTACGTCGAAATTTAAGTCCATTTTCGACGATTTTTCATTTTCACTTTGCCATATCTGGCCGAGAAAAACCGCTTTCATCATTTCATCTGCAAGAAGAAAAAAAAGCAATTTAGTGGATTTCAGAAATCTCAATAAGAGACTCAAAACTAACTGAATGGCAGAAAACTTCGAATGTACTGTATGTAATTTTTCACGCCGAATCCGAATTTGCGGTCCATTTTACTCTACGTCCCATTTTTGGTCCATTTCGGACCATTTTTCTTTTTTTTTCGTCCATATCTCGCTTGGCGAGAGTCGGCGCCAAAATCTAAAGTCGGATTCGGCTTCAGCGACCTCGAAAACCCCCATATACACGCCAACCTCGAAAAAAATTTTTTGAAAAAAACTCGAAAAAATGAGCCTGCCCATTTTTACAAAAATTGACCATTTTTGAGAATTTACCAGGAGACATATGCACAGTACGTAGTTTTTCACGCCGAATCCGAATCTGCAGCCCACTTTGCTCTACGTCGAAATTTAAGTCCATTTTCGACGATTTTTCATTTTCACTTTGCCATATCTGGCCGAGAAAAACCGCTTTCATCATTTCATCTGCAAGAAGAAAAAAAAGCAATTTAGTGGATTTCAGAAATCTCAATAAGAGACTCAAAACTAACTGAATGGCAGAAAATTTCGAATGTACTGTATGTAATTTTTCACGCCGAATCCGAATTTGCGGTCCATTTTACTCTACGTCCCATTTTTGGTCCATTTCGGACCATTTTTCATTTTTTTTCGGCCATATCTCGCTTGGCGAGAGTCGGCGCCAAAATCTAAAGTCGGATTCGGCTTCAGCGACCTCGAAAACCCCCATATCCACGCCAACCTCGAAAAAAATTTTTTGAAAAAAACTCGAAAAAATGAGCCTGCCCATTTTTACAAAAATTGACCATTTTTGAGAATTTACCAGGAGACATATGCACAGTATGTAGTTTTTCACGCCGAATCCGAATCTGCAGCCCACTTTGCTCTACGTCGAAATTTAAGTCCATTTTCGACGATTTTTCATTTTCACTTTGCCATATCTGGCCGAGAAAAACCGCTTTCATCATTTCATCTGCAAGAAGAAAAAAAAGCAATTTAGTGGATTTCAGAAATCTCAATAAGAGACTCAAAACTAACTGAATGGCAGAAAATTTCGAATGTACTGTATGTAATTTTTCACGCCGAATCCGAATTTGCGGTCCATTTTACTCTACGTCCCATTTTTGGTCCATTTCGGACCATTTTTCATTTTTTTTCGGCCATATCTCGCTTGGCGAGAGTCGGCGCCAAAATCTAAAGTCGGATTCGGCTTCAGCGACCTCGAAAACCCCCATATCCACGCCAACCTCGAAAAAAATTTTCTGAAAAAAACTCGAAAAAATGAGCCTGCCCATTTTTACAAAAATTGACCATTTTTGAGAATTTACCAGGAGACATATGCACAGTACGTAGTTTTTCACGCCGAATCCGAATCTGCAGCCCACTTTGCTCTACGTCGAAATTTAAGTCCATTTTCGACGATTTTTCATTTTCACTTTGCCATATCTGGCCGAGAAAAACCGCTTTCATCATTTCATCTGCAAGAAGAAAAAAAAGCAATTTAGTGGATTTCAGAAATCTCAATAAGAGACTCAAAACTAACTGAATGGCAGAAAATTTCGAATGTACTGTATGTAATTTTTCACGCCGAATCCGAATTTGCGGTCCATTTTACTCTACGTCCCATTTTTGGTCCATTTCGGACCATTTTTCATTTTTTTTCGGCCATATCTCGCTTGGCGAGAGTCGGCGCCAAAATCTAAAGTCGGATTCGGCTTCAGCGACCTCGAAAACCCCCATATCCACGCCAACCTCGAAAAAAATTTTTTGAAAAAAACTCGAAAAAATGAGCCTGCCCATTTTTACAAAAATTGACCATTTTTGAGAATTTACCAGGAGACATATGCACAGTATGTAGTTTTTCACGCCGAATCCGAATCTGCAGCCCACTTTGCTCTACGTCGAAATTTAAGTCCATTTTCGACGATTTTTCATTTTCACTTTGCCATATCTGGCCGAGAAAAACCGCTTTCATCATTTCATCTGCAAGAAGAAAAAAAAGCAATTTAGTGGATTTCAGAAATCTCAATAAGAGACTCAAAACTAACTGAATGGCAGAAAACTTCGAATGTACTGTATGTAATTTTTCACGCCGAATCCGAATTTGCGGTCCATTTTACTCTACGTCCCATTTTTGGTCCATTTCGGACCATTTTTCTTTTTTTTTCGTCCATATCTCGCTTGGCGAGAGTCGGCGCCAAAATCTAAAGTCGGATTCGGCTTCAGCGACCTCGAAAACCCCCATATACACGCCAACCTCGAAAAAAATTTTTTGAAAAAAACTCGAAAAAATGAGCCTGCCCATTTTTACAAAAATTGACCATTTTTGAGAATTTACCAGGAGACATATGCACAGTATGTAGTTTTTCACGCCGAATCCGAATCTGCAGCCCACTTTGCTCTACGTCGAAATTTAAGTCCATTTTCGACGATTTTTCATTTTCACTTTGCCATATCTGGCCGAGAAAAACCGCTTTCATCATTTCATCTGCAAGAAGAAAAAAAAGCAATTTAGTGGATTTCAGAAATCTCAATAAGAGACTCAAAACTAACTGAATGGCAGAAAACTTGGAATGTACTGTATGTAATTTTTCACGCCGAATCCGAATTTGCGGTCCATTTTACTCTACGTCCCATTTTTGGTCCATTTCGGACCATTTTTCATTTTTTTTCGGCCATATCTCGCTTGGCGAGAGTCGGCGCCAAAATCTAAAGTCGGATTCGGCTTCAGCGACCTCGAAAACCCCCATATACACGCCAACCTCGAAAAAAATTTTTTGAAAAAAACTCGAAAAAATGAGCCTGCCCATTTTTACAAAAATTGACCATTTTTGAGAATTTACCAGGAGACATATGCTCAGTACGTAGTTTTTCACGCCGAATCCGAATCTGCAGCCCACTTTGCTCTACGTCGAAATTTAAGTCCATTTTCGACGATTTTTCATTTTCACTTCGCCATATCTGGCCGAGAAAAACCGCTTTCATCATTTCATCTGCAAGAAGAAATAAACGCAATTTAGTGAATTTCAGAAATCTCGAAAAGAGACTCAAAACTAACTGAATGGCAGAAAATTTCGAATGTACTGTATGTAATTTTTCACGCCGAATCCGAATTTGCGGTCCATTTCACTCTACGTCCCATTTTTGGTCCATTTCGTACCATTTTTCATTTTTTTTCGGCCATATCTCGCTTGGCGAGAGTCGGCGCCAAAATCTAAAGTCGGATTCGGCTTCAACGACCTCGAAAACCCCCATATCCACGCCAACCTCGAAAAAAATTTTT
This sequence comes from Parthenolecanium corni, assembly GCA_038050395.1. Taxonomy (NCBI): domain Eukaryota; kingdom Metazoa; phylum Arthropoda; class Insecta; order Hemiptera; family Coccidae; genus Parthenolecanium; species Parthenolecanium corni. The sequence goes on along the minus strand of JBBCAQ010000014.1, from coordinate 4,752,933 downwards.
TTAAAAAAACTCGAAAAAATGAGCCTGCCCATTTTTACAAAAATTGACCATTTTTGAAATTTACCAGGAGACATATGCACAGTATGTAGTTTTTCACGCCGAATCCGAATCTGCAGCCCACTTTGCTCTACGTCGAAATTTAAGTCCATTTTCGACGATTTTTCATTTTCACTTTGCCATATCTGGCCGAGAAAAACCGCTTTCATCATTTCATCTGCAAGAAGAAATAAACGCAATTTAGTGAATTTCAGAAATCTCGAAAAGAGACTCAAAACTAACTGAATGGCAGAAAATTTCGAATGTACTGTATGTAATTTTTCACGCCGAATCCGAATTTGCGGTCCATTTCACTCTACGTCCCATTTTTGGTCCATTTCGGACCATTTTTCATTTTTTTTCGGCCATATCTCGCTTGGCGAGAGTCGGCGCCAAAATCTAAAGTCGGATTCGGCTTCAGCGACCTCGAAAACCCCCATATACACGCCAACCTCGAAAAAAATTTTTTGAAAAAAACTCGAAAAAATGAGCCTGCCCATTTTTACAAAAATTGACCATTTTTGAGAATTTACCAGGAGACATATGCACAGTACGTAGTTTTTCACGCCGAATCCGAATCTGCAGCCCACTTTGCTCTACGTCGAAATTTAAGTCCATTTTCGACGATTTTTCATTTTCACTTTGCCATATCTGGCCGAGAAAAACCGCTTTCATCATTTCATCTGCAAGAAGAAAAAAAAGCAATTTAGTGGATTTCAGAAATCTCAATAAGAGACTCAAAACTAACTGAATGGCAGAAAATTTCGAATATACTGTATGTAATTTTTCACGCCGAATCCGAATTTGCGGTCCATTTTACTCTACGTCCCATTTTTGGTCCATTTCGGACCATTTTTCATTTTTTTTCGGCCATATCTCGCTTGGCGAGAGTCGGCGCCAAAATCTAAAGTCGGATTCGGCTTCAGCGACCTCGAAAACCCCCATATCCACGCCAACCTCGAAAAAAATTTTTTTAAAAAAACTCGAAAAAATGAGCCTGCCCATTTTTACAAAAATTGACCATTTTTGAAATTTACCAGGAGACATATGCACAGTATGTAGTTTTTCACGCCGAATCCGAATCTGCAGCCCACTTTGCTCTACGTCGAAATTTAAGTCCATTTTCGACGATTTTTCATTTTCACTTTGCCATATCTGGCCGAGAAAAACCGCTTTCATCATTTCATCTGCAAGAAGAAATAAACGCAATTTAGTGAATTTCAGAAATCTCGAAAAGAGACTCAAAACTAACTGAATGGCAGAAAATTTCGAATGTACTGTATGTAATTTTTCACGCCGAATCCGAATTTGCGGTCCATTTCACTCTACGTCCCATTTTTGGTCCATTTCGGACCATTTTTCATTTTTTTTCGGCCATATCTCGCTTGGCGAGAGTCGGCGCCAAAATCTAAAGTCGGATTCGGCTTCAGCGACCTCGAAAACCCCCATATCCACGCCAACCTCGAAAAAAATTTTTTGAAAAAAACTCGAAAAAATGAGCCTGCCCATTTTTACAAAAATTGACCATTTTTGAGAATTTACCAGGAGACATATGCACAGTATGTAGTTTTTCACGCCGAATCCGAATCTGCAGCCCACTTTGCTCTACGTCGAAATTTAAGTCCATTTTCGACGATTTTTCATTTTCACTTTGCCATATCTGGCCGAGAAAAACCGCTTTCATCATTTCATCTGCAAGAAGAAATAAACGCAATTTAGTGAATTTCAGAAATCTCGAAAAGAGACTCAAAACTAACTGAATGGCAGAAAATTTCGAATGTACTGTATGTAATTTTTCACGCCGAATCCGAATTTGCGGTCCATTTCACTCTACGTCCCATTTTTGGTCCATTTCGGACCATTTTTCATTTTTTTTCGGCCATATCTCGCTTGGCGAGAGTCGGCGCCAAAATCTAAAGTCGGATTCGGCTTCAGCGACCTCGAAAACCCCCATATCCACGCCAAACTCGAAAAAAATTTTTTGAAAAAAATCGAAAAAATGAGCCTGCCCATTTTTACAAAAATTGACCATTTTTGAAATTTACCAGGAGACATATGCACAGTATGTAGTTTTTCACGCCGAATCCGAATCTGCAGCCCACTTTGCTCTACGTCGAAATTTAAGTCCATTTTCGACGATTTTTCATTTTCACTTTGCCATATCTGGCCGAGAAAAACCGCTTTCATCATTTCATCTGCAAGAAGAAATAAACGCAATTTAGTGAATTTCAGAAATCTCGAAAAGAGACTCAAAACTAACTGAATGGCAGAAAATTTCGAATGTACTGTATGTAATTTTTCACGCCGAATCCGAATTTGCGGTCCATTTCACTCTACGTCCCATTTTTGGTCCATTTCGGACCATTTTTCATTTTTTTTCGGCCATATCTCGCTTGGCGAGAGTCGGCGCCAAAATCTAAAGTCGGATTCGGCTTCAGCGACCTCGAAAACCCCCATATCCACGCCAACCTCGAAAAAAATTTTTTGAAAAAAACTCGAAAAAATGAGCCTGCCCATTTTTACAAAAATTGACCATTTTTGAGAATTTACCAGGAGACATATGCACAGTATGTAGTTTTTCACGCCGAATCCGAATCTGCAGCCCACTTTGCTCTACGTCGAAATTTAAGTCCATTTTCGACGATTTTTCATTTTCACTTTGCCATATCTGGCCGAGAAAAACCGCTTTCATCATTTCATCTGCAAGAAGAAAAAAAAGCAATTTAGTGGATTTCAGAAATCTCAATAAGAGACTCAAAACTAACTGAATGGCAGAAAATTTCGAATGTACTGTATGTAATTTTTCACGCCGAATCCGAATTTGCGGTCCATTTTACTCTACGTCCCATTTTTGGTCCATTTCGGACCATTTTTCATTTTTTTTCGGCCATATCTCGCTTGGCGAGAGTCGGCGCCAAAATCTAAAGTCGGATTCGGCTTCAGCGACCTCGAAAACCCCCATATCCACGCCAACCTCGAAAAAAATTTTTTGAAAAAAACTCGAAAAAATGAGCCTGCCCATTTTTACAAAAATTGACCATTTTTGAGAATTTACCAGGAGACATATGCACAGTATGTAGTTTTTCACGCCGAATCCGAATCTGCAGCCCACTTTGCTCTACGTCGAAATTTAAGTCCATTTTCGACGATTTTTCATTTTCACTTTGCCATATCTGGCCGAGAAAAACCGCTTTCATCATTTCATCTGCAAGAAGAAAAAAAAGCAATTTAGTGGATTTCAGAAATCTCAATAAGAGACTCAAAACTAACTGAATGGCAGAAAACTTCGAATGTACTGTATGTAATTTTTCACGCCGAATCCGAATTTGCGGTCCATTTTACTCTACGTCCCATTTTTGGTCCATTTCGGACCATTTTTCATTTTTTTTCGGCCATATCTCGCTTGGCGAGAGTCGGCGCCAAAATCTAAAGTCGGATTCGGCTTCAGCGACCTCGAAAACCCCCATATCCACGCCAACCTCGAAAAAAATTTTCTGAAAAAAACTCGAAAAAATGAGCCTGCCCATTTTTACAAAAATTGACCATTTTTGAGAATTTACCAGGAGACATATGCACAGTATGTAGTTTTTCACGCCGAATCCGAATCTGCAGCCCACTTTGCTCTACGTCGAAATTTAAGTCCATTTTCGACGATTTTTCATTTTCACTTTGCCATATCTGGCCGAGAAAAACCGCTTTCATCATTTCATCTGCAAGAAGAAAAAAAAGCAATTTAGTGGATTTCAGAAATCTCAATAAGAGACTCAAAACTAACTGAATGGCAGAAAACTTGGAATGTACTGTATGTAATTTTTCACGCCGAATCCGAATTTGCGGTCCATTTTACTCTACGTCCCATTTTTGGTCCATTTCGGACCATTTTTCATTTTTTTTCGGCCATATCTCGCTTGGCGAGAGTCGGCGCCAAAATCTAAAGTCGGATTCGGCTTCAGCGACCTCGAAAACCCCCATATACACGCCAACCTCGAAAAAAATTTTTTGAAAAAAACTCGAAAAAATGAGCCTGCCCATTTTTACAAAAATTGACCATTTTTGAGAATTTACCAGGAGACATATGCTCAGTACGTAGTTTTTCACGCCGAATCCGAATCTGCAGCCCACTTTGCTCTACGTCGAAATTTAAGTCCATTTTCGACGATTTTTCATTTTCACTTCGCCATATCTGGCCGAGAAAAACCGCTTTCATCATTTCATCTGCAAGAAGAAATAAACGCAATTTAGTGAATTTCAGAAATCTCGAAAAGAGACTCAAAACTAACTGAATGGCAGAAAATTTCGAATGTACTGTATGTAATTTTTCACGCCGAATCCGAATTTGCGGTCCATTTCACTCTACGTCCCATTTTTGGTCCATTTCGTACCATTTTTCATTTTTTTTCGGCCATATCTCGCTTGGCGAGAGTCGGCGCCAAAATCTAAAGTCGGATTCGGCTTCAACGACCTCGAAAACCCCCATATCCACGCCAACCTCGAAAAAAATTTTTTTAAAAAAACTCGAAAAAATGAGCCTGCCCATTTTTACAAAAATTGACCATTTTTGAAATTTACCAGGAGACATATGCACAGTATGTAGTTTTTCACGCCGAATCCGAATCTGCAGCCCACTTTGCTCTACGTCGAAATTTAAGTCCATTTTCGACGATTTTTCATTTTCACTTTGCCATATCTGGCCGAGAAAAACCGCTTTCATCATTTCATCTGCAAGAAGAAATAAACGCAATTTAGTGAATTTCAGAAATCTCGAAAAGAGACTCAAAACTAACTGAATGGCAGAAAATTTCGAATGTACTGTATGTAATTTTTCACGCCGAATCCGAATTTGCGGTCCATTTCACTCTACGTCCCATTTTTGGTCCATTTCGGACCATTTTTCATTTTTTTTCGGCCATATCTCGCTTGGCGAGAGTCGGCGCCAAAATCTAAAGTCGGATTCGGCTTCAGCGACCTCGAAAACCCCCATATCCACGCCAACCTCGAAAAAAATTTTTTGAAAAAAACTCGAAAAAATGAGCCTGCCCATTTTTACAAAAATTGACCATTTTTGAGAATTTACCAGGAGACATATGCACAGTATGTAGTTTTTCACGCCGAATCCGAATCTGCAGCCCACTTTGCTCTACGTCGAAATTTAAGTCCATTTTCGACGATTTTTCATTTTCACTTTGCCATATCTGGCCGAGAAAAACCGCTTTCATCATTTCATCTGCAAGAAGAAAAAAAAGCAATTTAGTGGATTTCAGAAATCTCAATAAGAGACTCAAAACTAACTGAATGGCAGAAAATTTCGAATATACTGTATGTAATTTTTCACGCCGAATCCGAATTTGCGGTCCATTTTACTCTACGTCCCATTTTTGGTCCATTTCGGACCATTTTTCATTTTTTTTCGGCCATATCTCGCTTGGCGAGAGTCGGCGCCAAAATCTAAAGTCGGATTCGGCTTCAGCGACCTCGAAAACCCCCATATCCACGCCAACCTCGAAAAAAATTTTTTTAAAAAAACTCGAAAAAATGAGCCTGCCCATTTTTACAAAAATTGACCATTTTTGAAATTTACCAGGAGACATATGCACAGTATGTAGTTTTTCACGCCGAATCCGAATCTGCAGCCCACTTTGCTCTACGTCGAAATTTAAGTCCATTTTCGACGATTTTTCATTTTCACTTTGCCATATCTGGCCAAGAAAAACCGCTTTCATCATTTCATCTGCAAGAAGAAATAAACGCAATTTAGTGAATTTCAGAAATCTCGAAAAGAGACTCAAAACTAACTGAATGGCAGAAAATTTCGAATGTACTGTATGTAATTTTTCACGCCGAATCCGAATTTGCGGTCCATTTCACTCTACGTCCCATTTTTGGTCCATTTCGGACCATTTTTCATTTTTTTTCGGCCATATCTCGCTTGGCGAGAGTCGGCGCCAAAATCTAAAGTCGGATTCGGCTTCAGCGACCTCGAAAACCCCCATATCCACGCCAACCTCGAAAAAAATTTTTTGAAAAAAACTCGAAAAAATGAGCCTGCCCATTTTTACAAAAATTGACCATTTTTGAGAATTTACCAGGAGACATATGCACAGTATGTAGTTTTTCACGCCGAATCCGAATCTGCAGCCCACTTTGCTCTACGTCGAAATTTAAGTCCATTTTCGACGATTTTTCATTTTCACTTTGCCATATCTGGCCGAGAAAAACCGCTTTCATCATTTCATCTGCAAGAAGAAATAAACGCAATTTAGTGAATTTCAGAAATCTCGAAAAGAGACTCAAAACTAACTGAATGGCAGAAAATTTCGAATGTACTGTATGTAATTTTTCACGCCGAATCCGAATTTGCGGTCCATTTCACTCTACGTCCCATTTTTGGTCCATTTCGGACCATTTTTCATTTTTTTTCGGCCATATCTCGCTTGGCGAGAGTCGGCGCCAAAATCTAAAGTCGGATTCGGCTTCAGCGACCTCGAAAACCCCCATATCCACGCCAAACTCGAAAAAAATTTTTTGAAAAAAATCGAAAAAATGAGCCTGCCCATTTTTACAAAAATTGACCATTTTTGAAATTTACCAGGAGACATATGCACAGTATGTAGTTTTTCACGCCGAATCCGAATCTGCAGCCCACTTTGCTCTACGTCGAAATTTAAGTCCATTTTCGACGATTTTTCATTTTCACTTTGCCATATCTGGCCGAGAAAAACCGCTTTCATCATTTCATCTGCAAGAAGAAATAAACGCAATTTAGTGAATTTCAGAAATCTCGAAAAGAGACTCAAAACTAACTGAATGGCAGAAAATTTCGAATGTACTGTATGTAATTTTTCACGCCGAATCCGAATTTGCGGTCCATTTCACTCTACGTCCCATTTTTGGTCCATTTCGGACCATTTTTCATTTTTTTTCGGCCATATCTCGCTTGGCGAGAGTCGGCGCCAAAATCTAAAGTCGGATTCGGCTTCAGCGACCTCGAAAACCCCCATATCCACGCCAACCTCGAAAAAAATTTTTTGAAAAAAACTCGAAAAAATGAGCCTGCCCATTTTTACAAAAATTGACCATTTTTGAGAATTTACCAGGAGACATATGCACAGTATGTAGTTTTTCACGCCGAATCCGAATCTGCAGCCCACTTTGCTCTACGTCGAAATTTAAGTCCATTTTCGACGATTTTTCATTTTCACTTTGCCATATCTGGCCGAGAAAAACCGCTTTCATCATTTCATCTGCAAGAAGAAAAAAAAGCAATTTAGTGGATTTCAGAAATCTCAATAAGAGACTCAAAACTAACTGAATGGCAGAAAATTTCGAATGTACTGTATGTAATTTTTCACGCCGAATCCGAATTTGCGGTCCATTTTACTCTACGTCCCATTTTTGGTCCATTTCGGACCATTTTTCATTTTTTTTCGGCCATATCTCGCTTGGCGAGAGTCGGCGCCAAAATCTAAAGTCGGATTCGGCTTCAGCGACCTCGAAAACCCCCATATCCACGCCAACCTCGAAAAAAATTTTTTGAAAAAAACTCGAAAAAATGAGCCTGCCCATTTTTACAAAAATTGACCATTTTTGAGAATTTACCAGGAGACATATGCACAGTATGTAGTTTTTCACGCCGAATCCGAATCTGCAGCCCACTTTGCTCTACGTCGAAATTTAAGTCCATTTTCGACGATTTTTCATTTTCACTTTGCCATATCTGGCCGAGAAAAACCGCTTTCATCATTTCATCTGCAAGAAGAAAAAAAAGCAATTTAGTGGATTTCAGAAATCTCAATAAGAGACTCAAAACTAACTGAATGGCAGAAAACTTCGAATGTACTGTATGTAATTTTTCACGCCGAATCCGAATTTGCGGTCCATTTTACTCTACGTCCCATTTTTGGTCCATTTCGGACCATTTTTCATTTTTTTTCGGCCATATCTCGCTTGGCGAGAGTCGGCGCCAAAATCTAAAGTCGGATTCGGCTTCAGCGACCTCGAAAACCCCCATATCCACGCCAACCTCGAAAAAAATTTTCTGAAAAAAACTCGAAAAAATGAGCCTGCCCATTTTTACAAAAATTGACCATTTTTGAGAATTTACCAGGAGACATATGCACAGTATGTAGTTTTTCACGCCGAATCCGAATCTGCAGCCCACTTTGCTCTACGTCGAAATTTAAGTCCATTTTCGACGATTTTTCATTTTCACTTTGCCATATCTGGCCGAGAAAAACCGCTTTCATCATTTCATCTGCAAGAAGAAAAAAAAGCAATTTAGTGGATTTCAGAAATCTCAATAAGAGACTCAAAACTAACTGAATGGCAGAAAACTTGGAATGTACTGTATGTAATTTTTCACGCCGAATCCGAATTTGCGGTCCATTTTACTCTACGTCCCATTTTTGGTCCATTTCGGACCATTTTTCATTTTTTTTCGGCCATATCTCGCTTGGCGAGAGTCGGCGCCAAAATCTAAAGTCGGATTCGGCTTCAGCGACCTCGAAAACCCCCATATACACGCCAACCTCGAAAAAAATTTTTTGAAAAAAACTCGAAAAAATGAGCCTGCCCATTTTTACAAAAATTGACCATTTTTGAGAATTTACCAGGAGACATATGCTCAGTACGTAGTTTTTCACGCCGAATCCGAATCTGCAGCCCACTTTGCTCTACGTCGAAATTTAAGTCCATTTTCGACGATTTTTCATTTTCACTTCGCCATATCTGGCCGAGAAAAACCGCTTTCATCATTTCATCTGCAAGAAGAAATAAACGCAATTTAGTGAATTTCAGAAATCTCGAAAAGAGACTCAAAACTAACTGAATGGCAGAAAATTTCGAATGTACTGTATGTAATTTTTCACGCCGAATCCGAATTTGCGGTCCATTTCACTCTACGTCCCATTTTTGGTCCATTTCGTACCATTTTTCATTTTTTTTCGGCCATATCTCGCTTGGCGAGAGTCGGCGCCAAAATCTAAAGTCGGATTCGGCTTCAACGACCTCGAAAACCCCCATATCCACGCCAACCTCGAAAAAAATTTTTTTAAAAAAACTCGAAAAAATGAGCCTGCCCATTTTTACAAAAATTGACCATTTTTGAAATTTACCAGGAGACATATGCACAGTATGTAGTTTTTCACGCCGAATCCGAATCTGCAGCCCACTTTGCTCTACGTCGAAATTTAAGTCCATTTTCGACGATTTTTCATTTTCACTTTGCCATATCTGGCCGAGAAAAACCGCTTTCATCATTTCATCTGCAAGAAGAAATAAACGCAATTTAGTGAATTTCAGAAATCTCGAAAAGAGACTCAAAACTAACTGAATGGCAGAAAATTTCGAATGTACTGTATGTAATTTTTCACGCCGAATCCGAATTTGCGGTCCATTTCACTCTACGTCCCATTTTTGGTCCATTTCGGACCATTTTTCATTTTTTTTCGGCCATATCTCGCTTGGCGAGAGTCGGCGCCAAAATCTAAAGTCGGATTCGGCTTCAGCGACCTCGAAAACCCCCATATACACGCCAACCTCGAAAAAAATTTTTTGAAAAAAACTCGAAAAAATGAGCCTGCCCATTTTTACAAAAATTGACCATTTTTGAGAATTTACCAGGAGACATATGCACAGTACGTAGTTTTTCACGCCGAATCCGAATCTGCAGCCCACTTTGCTCTACGTCGAAATTTAAGTCCATTTTCGACGATTTTTCATTTTCACTTTGCCATATCTGGCCGAGAAAAACCGCTTTCATCATTTCATCTGCAAGAAGAAAAAAAAGCAATTTAGTGGATTTCAGAAATCTCAATAAGAGACTCAAAACTAACTGAATGGCAGAAAATTTCGAATATACTGTATGTAATTTTTCACGCCGAATCCGAATTTGCGGTCCATTTTACTCTACGTCCCATTTTTGGTCCATTTCGGACCATTTTTCATTTTTTTTCGGCCATATCTCGCTTGGCGAGAGTCGGCGCCAAAATCTAAAGTCGGATTCGGCTTCAGCGACCTCGAAAACCCCCATATCCACGCCAACCTCGAAAAAAATTTTTTTAAAAAAACTCGAAAAAATGAGCCTGCCCATTTTTACAAAAATTGACCATTTTTGAAATTTACCAGGAGACATATGCACAGTATGTAGTTTTTCACGCCGAATCCGAATCTGCAGCCCACTTTGCTCTACGTCGAAATTTAAGTCCATTTTCGACGATTTTTCATTTTCACATTGCCATATCTGGCCAAGAAAAACCGCTTTCATCATTTCATCTGCAAGAAGAAATAAACGCAATTTAGTGAATTTCAGAAATCTCGAAAAGAGACTCAAAACTAACTGAATGGCAGAAAATTTCGAATGTACTGTATGTAATTTTTCACGCCGAATCCGAATTTGCGGTCCATTTCACTCTACGTCCCATTTTTGGTCCATTTCGGACCATTTTTCATTTTTTTTCGGCCATATCTCGCTTGGCGAGAGTCGGCGCCAAAATCTAAAGTCGGATTCGGCTTCAGCGACCTCGAAAACCCCCATATCCACGCCAACCTCGAAAAAAATTTTTTGAAAAAAACTCGAAAAAATGAGCCTGCCCATTTTTACAAAAATTGACCATTTTTGAGAATTTACCAGGAGACATATGCACAGTATGTAGTTTTTCACGCCGAATCCGAATCTGCAGCCCACTTTGCTCTACGTCGAAATTTAAGTCCATTTTCGACGATTTTTCATTTTCACTTTGCCATATCTGGCCGAGAAAAACCGCTTTCATCATTTCATCTGCAAGAAGAAATAAACGCAATTTAGTGAATTTCAGAAATCTCGAAAAGAGACTCAAAACTAACTGAATGGCAGAAAATTTCGAATGTACTGTATGTAATTTTTCACGCCGAATCCGAATTTGCGGTCCATTTCACTCTACGTCCCATTTTTGGTCCATTTCGGACCATTTTTCATTTTTTTTCGGCCATATCTCGCTTGGCGAGAGTCGGCGCCAAAATCTAAAGTCGGATTCGGCTTCAGCGACCTCGAAAACCCCCATATCCACGCCAAACTCGAAAAAAATTTTTTGAAAAAAATCGAAAAAATGAGCCTGCCCATTTTTACAAAAATTGACCATTTTTGAAATTTACCAGGAGACATATGCACAGTATGTAGTTTTTCACGCCGAATCCGAATCTGCAGCCCACTTTGCTCTACGTCGAAATTTAAGTCCATTTTCGACGATTTTTCATTTTCACTTTGCCATATCTGGCCGAGAAAAACCGCTTTCATCATTTCATCTGCAAGAAGAAATAAACGCAATTTAGTGAATTTCAGAAATCTCGAAAAGAGACTCAAAACTAACTGAATGGCAGAAAATTTCGAATGTACTGTATGTAATTTTTCACGCCGAATCCGAATTTGCGGTCCATTTCACTCTACGTCCCATTTTTGGTCCATTTCGGACCATTTTTCATTTTTTTTCGGCCATATCTCGCTTGGCGAGAGTCGGCGCCAAAATCTAAAGTCGGATTCGGCTTCAGCGACCTCGAAAACCCCCATATCCACGCCAACCTCGAAAAAAATTTTTTGAAAAAAACTCGAAAAAATGAGCCTGCCCATTTTTACAAAAATTGACCATTTTTGAGAATTTACCAGGAGACATATGCACAGTATGTAGTTTTTCACGCCGAATCCGAATCTGCAGCCCACTTTGCTCTACGTCGAAATTTAAGTCCATTTTCGACGATTTTTCATTTTCACTTTGCCATATCTGGCCGAGAAAAACCGCTTTCATCATTTCATCTGCAAGAAGAAAAAAAAGCAATTTAGTGGATTTCAGAAATCTCAATAAGAGACTCAAAACTAACTGAATGGCAGAAAATTTCGAATGTACTGTATGTAATTTTTCACGCCGAATCCGAATTTGCGGTCCATTTTACTCTACGTCCCATTTTTGGTCCATTTCGGACCATTTTTCATTTTTTTTCGGCCATATCTCGCTTGGCGAGAGTCGGCGCCAAAATCTAAAGTCGGATTCGGCTTCAGCGACCTCGAAAACCCCCATATCCACGCCAACCTCGAAAAAAATTTTTTGAAAAAAACTCGAAAAAATGAGCCTGCCCATTTTTACAAAAATTGACCATTTTTGAGAATTTACCAGGAGACATATGCACAGTATGTAGTTTTTCACGCCGAATCCGAATCTGCAGCCCACTTTGCTCTACGTCGAAATTTAAGTCCATTTTCGACGATTTTTCATTTTCACTTTGCCATATCTGGCCGAGAAAAACCGCTTTCATCATTTCATCTGCAAGAAGAAAAAAAAGCAATTTAGTGGATTTCAGAAATCTCAATAAGAGACTCAAAACTAACTGAATGGCAGAAAATTTCGAATGTACTGTATGTAATTTTTCACGCCGAATCCGAATTTGCGGTCCATTTTACTCTACGTCCCATTTTTGGTCCATTTCGGACCATTTTTCATTTTTTTTCGGCCATATCTCGCTTGGCGAGAGTCGGCGCCAAAATCTAAAGTCGGATTCGGCTTCAGCGACCTCGAAAACCCCCATATCCACGCCAACCTCGAAAAAAATTTTCTGAAAAAAACTCGAAAAAATGAGCCTGCCCATTTTTACAAAAATTGACCATTTTTGAGAATTTACCAGGAGACATATGCACAGTACGTAGTTTTTCACGCCGAATCCGAATCTGCAGCCCACTTTGCTCTACGTCGAAATTTAAGTCCATTTTCGACGATTTTTCATTTTCACTTCGCCATATCTGGCCGAGAAAAACCGCTTTCATCATTTCATCTGCAAGAAGAAAAAAAAGCAATTTAGTGGATTTCAGAAATCTCAATAAGAGACTCAAAACTAACTGAATGGCAGAAAATTTCGAATGTACTGTATGTAATTTTTCACGCCGAATCCGAATTTGCGGTCCATTTTACTCTACGTCTCATTTTTGGTCCATTTCGGACCATTTTTCATTTTTTTTCGGCCATATCTCGCTTGGCGAGAGTCGGCGCCAAAATCTAAAGTCGGATTCGGCTTCAGCGACCTCGAAAACCCCCATATCCACGCCAACCTCGAAAAAAATTTTCTGAAAAAAACTCGAAAAAATGAGCCTGCCCATTTTTACAAAAATTGACCATTTTTGAGAATTTACCAGGAGACATATGCACAGTACGTAGTTTTTCACGCCGAATCCGAATCTGCAGCCCACTTTGCTCTACGTCGAAATTTAAGTCCATTTTCGACGATTTTTCATTTTCACTTTGCCATATCTGGCCGAGAAAAACCGCTTTCATCATTTCATCTGCAAGAAGAAAAAAAAGCAATTTAGTGGATTTCAGAAATCTCAATAAGAGACTCAAAACTAACTGAATGGCAGAAAATTTCGAATGTACTGTATGTAATTTTTCACGCCGAATCCGAATTTGCGGTCCATTTTACTCTACGTCCCATTTTTGGTCCATTTCGGACCATTTTTCATTTTTTTTCGGCCATATCTCGCTTGGCGAGAGTCGGCGCCAAAATCTAAAGTCGGATTCGGCTTCAGCGACCTCGAAAACCCCCATATACACGCCAACCTCGAAAAAAATTTTTTGAAAAAAACTCGAAAAAATGAGCCTGCCCATTTTTACAAAAATTGACCATTTTTGAGAATTTACCAGGAGACATATGCACAGTACGTAGTTTTTCACGCCGAATCCGAATCTGCAGCCCACTTTGCTCTACGTCGAAATTTAAGTCCATTTTCGACGATTTTTCATTTTCACTTTGCCATATCTGGCCGAGAAAAACCGCTTTCATCATTTCATCTGCAAGAAGAAAAAAAAGCAATTTAGTGGATTTCAGAAATCTCAATAAGAGACTCAAAACTAACTGAATGGCAGAAAATTTCGAATGTACTGTATGTAATTTTTCACGCCGAATCCGAATTTGCGGTCCATTTTACTCTACGTCCCATTTTTGGTCCATTTCGGACCATTTTTCATTTTTTTTCGGCCATATCTCGCTTGGCGAGAGTCGGCGCCAAAATCTAAAGTCGGATTCGGCTTCAGCGACCTCGAAAACCCCCATATCCACGCCAACCTCGAAAAAAATTTTTTGAAAAAAACTCGAAAAAATGAGCCTGCCCATTTTTACAAAAATTGACCATTTTTGAGAATTTACCAGGAGACATATGCACAGTATGTAGTTTTTCACGCCGAATCCGAATCTGCAGCCCACTTTGCTCTACGTCGAAATTTAAGTCCATTTTCGACGATTTTTCATTTTCACTTTGCCATATCTGGCCGAGAAAAACCGCTTTCATCATTTCATCTGCAAGAAGAAAAAAAAGCAATTTAGTGGATTTCAGAAATCTCAATAAGAGACTCAAAACTAACTGAATGGCAGAAAATTTCGAATGTACTGTATGTAATTTTTCACGCCGAATCCGAATTTGCGGTCCATTTTACTCTACGTCCCATTTTTGGTCCATTTCGGACCATTTTTCATTTTTTTTCGGCCATATCTCGCTTGGCGAGAGTCGGCGCCAAAATCTAAAGTCGGATTCGGCTTCAGCGACCTCGAAAACCCCCATATCCACGCCAACCTCGAAAAAAATTTTTTGAAAAAAACTCGAAAAAATGAGCCTGCCCATTTTTACAAAAATTGACCATTTTTGAGAATTTACCAGGAGACATATGCACAGTATGTAGTTTTTCACGCCGAATCCGAATCTGCAGCCCACTTTGCTCTACGTCGAAATTTAAGTCCATTTTCGACGATTTTTCATTTTCACTTTGCCATATCTGGCCGAGAAAAACCGCTTTCATCATTTCATCTGCAAGAAGAAAAAAAAGCAATTTAGTGGATTTCAGAAATCTCAATAAGAGACTCAAAACTAACTGAATGGCAGAAAACTTGGAATGTACTGTATGTAATTTTTCACGCCGAATCCGAATTTGCGGTCCATTTTACTCTACGTCCCATTTTTGGTCCATTTCGGACCATTTTTCATTTTTTTTCGGCCATATCTCGCTTGGCGAGAGTCGGCGCCAAAATCTAAAGTCGGATTCGGCTTCAGCGACCTCGAAAACCCCCATATACACGCCAACCTCGAAAAAAATTTTTTGAAAAAAACTCGAAAAAATGAGCCTGCCCATTTTTACAAAAATTGACCATTTTTGAGAATTTACCAGGAGACATATGCACAGTACGTAGTTTTTCACGCCGAATCCGAATCTGCAGCCCACTTTGCTCTACGTCGAAATTTAAGTCCATTTTCGACGATTTTTCATTTTCACTTCGCCATATCTGGCCGAGAAAAACCGCTTTCATCATTTCATCTGCAAGAAGAAATAAACGCAATTTAGTGAATTTCAGAAATCTCGAAAAGAGACTCAAAACTAACTGAATGGCAGAAAATTTCGAATGTACTGTATGTAATTTTTCACGCCGAATCCGAATTTGCGGTCCATTTCACTCTACGTCCCATTTTTGGTCCATTTCGGACCATTTTTCATTTTTTTTCGGCCATATCTCGCTTGGCGAGAGTCGGCGCCAAAATCTAAAGTCGGATTCGGCTTCAACGACCTCGAAAACCCCCATATCCACGCCAACCTCGAAAAAAATTTTTTTAAAAAAACTCGAAAAAATGAGCCTGCCCATTTTTACAAAAATTGACCATTTTTGAAATTTACCAGGAGACATATGCACAGTATGTAGTTTTTCACGCCGAATCCGAATCTGCAGCCCACTTTGCTCTACGTCGAAATTTAAGTCCATTTTAGACGATTTTTCATTTTCACTTTGCCATATCTGGCCGAGAAAAACCGCTTTCATCATTTCATCTGCAAGAAGAAATAAACGCAATTTAGTGAATTTCAGAAATCTCGAAAAGAGACTCAAAACTAACTGAATGGCAGAAAATTTCGAATGTACTGTATGTAATTTTTCACGCCGAATCCGAATTTGCGGTCCATTTCACTCTACGTCCCATTTTTGGTCCATTTCGGACCATTTTTCATTTTTTTTCGGCCATATCTCGCTTGGCGAGAGTCGGCGCCAAAATCTAAAGTCGGATTCGGCTTCAGCGACCTCGAAAACCCCCATATACACGCCAACCTCGAAAAAAATTTTTTGAAAAAAACTCGAAAAAATGAGCCTGCCCATTTTTACAAAAATTGACCATTTTTGAGAATTTACCAGGAGACATATGCACAGTACGTAGTTTTTCACGCCGAATCCGAATCTGCAGCCCACTTTGCTCTACGTCGAAATTTAAGTCCATTTTCGACGATTTTTCATTTTCACTTTGCCATATCTGGCCGAGAAAAACCGCTTTCATCATTTCATCTGCAAGAAGAAAAAAAAGCAATTTAGTGGATTTCAGAAATCTCAATAAGAGACTCAAAACTAACTGAATGGCAGAAAATTTCGAATATACTGTATGTAATTTTTCACGCCGAATCCGAATTTGCGGTCCATTTTACTCTACGTCCCATTTTTGGTCCATTTCGGACCATTTTTCATTTTTTTTCGGCCATATCTCGCTTGGCGAGAGTCGGCGCCAAAATCTAAAGTCGGATTCGGCTTCAGCGACCTCGAAAACCCCCATATCCACGCCAACCTCGAAAAAAATTTTTTTAAAAAAACTCGAAAAAATGAGCCTGCCCATTTTTACAAAAATTGACCATTTTTGAAATTTACCAGGAGACATATGCACAGTATGTAGTTTTTCACGCCGAATCCGAATCTGCAGCCCACTTTGCTCTACGTCGAAATTTAAGTCCATTTTCGACGATTTTTCATTTTCACTTTGCCATATCTGGCCGAGAAAAACCGCTTTCATCATTTCATCTGCAAGAAGAAATAAACGCAATTTAGTGAATTTCAGAAATCTCGAAAAGAGACTCAAAACTAACTGAATGGCAGAAAATTTCGAATGTACTGTATGTAATTTTTCACGCCAAATCCGAATTTGCGGTCCATTTCACTCTACGTCCCATTTTTGGTCCATTTCGGACCATTTTTCATTTTTTTTCGGCCATATCTCGCTTGGCGAGAGTCGGCGCCAAAATCTAAAGTCGGATTCGGCTTCAGCGACCTCGAAAACCCCCATATCCACGCCAACCTCGAAAAAAATTTTTTGAAAAAAACTCGAAAAAATGAGCCTGCCCATTTTTACAAAAATTGACCATTTTTGAGAATTTACCAGGAGACATATGCACAGTATGTAGTTTTTCACGCCGAATCCGAATCTGCAGCCCACTTTGCTCTACGTCGAAATTTAAGTCCATTTTCGACGATTTTTCATTTTCACTTTGCCATATCTGGCCGAGAAAAACCGCTTTCATCATTTCATCTGCAAGAAGAAATAAACGCAATTTAGTGAATTTCAGAAATCTCGAAAAGAGACTCAAAACTAACTGAATGGCAGAAAATTTCGAATGTACTGTATGTAATTTTTCACGCCGAATCCGAATTTGCGGTCCATTTCACTCTACGTCCCATTTTTGGTCCATTTCGGACCATTTTTCATTTTTTTTCGGCCATATCTCGCTTGGCGAGAGTCGGCGCCAAAATCTAAAGTCGGATTCGGCTTCAGCGACCTCGAAAACCCCCATATCCACGCCAAACTCGAAAAAAATTTTTTGAAAAAAATCGAAAAAATGAGCCTGCCCATTTTTACAAAAATTGACCATTTTTGAAATTTACCAGGAGACATATGCACAGTATGTAGTTTTTCACGCCGAATCCGAATCTGCAGCCCACTTTGCTCTACGTCGAAATTTAAGTCCATTTTCGACGATTTTTCATTTTCACTTTGCCATATCTGGCCGAGAAAAACCGCTTTCATCATTTCATCTGCAAGAAGAAATAAACGCAATTTAGTGAATTTCAGAAATCTCGAAAAGAGACTCAAAACTAACTGAATGGCAGAAAATTTCGAATGTACTGTATGTAATTTTTCACGCCGAATCCGAATTTGCGGTCCATTTCACTCTACGTCCCATTTTTGGTCCATTTCGGACCATTTTTCATTTTTTTTCGGCCATATCTCGCTTGGCGAGAGTCGGCGCCAAAATCTAAAGTCGGATTCGGCTTCAGCGACCTCGAAAACCCCCATATCCACGCCAACCTCGAAAAAAATTTTCTGAAAAAAACTCGAAAAAATGAGCCTGCCCATTTTTACAAAAATTGACCATTTTTGAGAATTTACCAGGAGACATATGCACAGTACGTAGTTTTTCACGCCGAATCCGAATCTGCAGCCCACTTTGCTCTACGTCGAAATTTAAGTCCATTTTCGACGATTTTTCATTTTCACTTTGCCATATCTGGCCGAGAAAAACCGCTTTCATCATTTCATCTGCAAGAAGAAAAAAAAGCAATTTAGTGGATTTCAGAAATCTCAATAAGAGACTCAAAACTAACTGAATGGCAGAAAATTTCGAATGTACTGTATGTAATTTTTCACGCCGAATCCGAATTTGCGGTCCATTTTACTCTACGTCCCATTTTTGGTCCATTTCGGACCATTTTTCATTTTTTTTCGGCCATATCTCGCTTGGCGAGAGTCGGCGCCAAAATCTAAAGTCGGATTCGGCTTCAGCGACCTCGAAAACCCCCATATACACGCCAACCTCGAAAAAAATTTTTTGAAAAAAACTCGAAAAAATGAGCCTGCCCATTTTTACAAAAATTGACCATTTTTGAGAATTTACCAGGAGACATATGCACAGTACGTAGTTTTTCACGCCGAATCCGAATCTGCAGCCCACTTTGCTCTACGTCGAAATTTAAGTCCATTTTCGACGATTTTTCATTTTCACTTTGCCATATCTGGCCGAGAAAAACCGCTTTCATCATTTCATCTGCAAGAAGAAAAAAAAGCAATTTAGTGGATTTCAGAAATCTCAATAAGAGACTCAAAACTAACTGAATGGCAGAAAATTTCGAATGTACTGTATGTAATTTTTCACGCCGAATCCGAATTTGCGGTCCATTTTACTCTACGTCCCATTTTTGGTCCATTTCGGACCATTTTTCATTTTTTTTCGGCCATATCTCGCTTGGCGAGAGTCGGCGCCAAAATCTAAAGTCGGATTCGGCTTCAGCGACCTCGAAAACCCCCATATCCACGCCAACCTCGAAAAAAATTTTTTGAAAAAAACTCGAAAAAATGAGCCTGCCCATTTTTACAAAAATTGACCATTTTTGAGAATTTACCAGGAGACATATGCACAGTATGTAGTTTTTCACGCCGAATCCGAATCTGCAGCCCACTTTGCTCTACGTCGAAATTTAAGTCCATTTTCGACGATTTTTCATTTTCACTTTGCCATATCTGGCCGAGAAAAACCGCTTTCATCATTTCATCTGCAAGAAGAAAAAAAAGCAATTTAGTGGATTTCAGAAATCTCAATAAGAGACTCAAAACTAACTGAATGGCAGAAAATTTCGAATGTACTGTATGTAATTTTTCACGCCGAATCCGAATTTGCGGTCCATTTTACTCTACGTCCCATTTTTGGTCCATTTCGGACCATTTTTCATTTTTTTTCGGCCATATCTCGCTTGGCGAGAGTCGGCGCCAAAATCTAAAGTCGGATTCGGCTTCAGCGACCTCGAAAACCCCCATATCCACGCCAACCTCGAAAAAAATTTTTTGAAAAAAACTCGAAAAAATGAGCCTGCCCATTTTTACAAAAATTGACCATTTTTGAGAATTTACCAGGAGACATATGCACAGTATGTAGTTTTTCACGCCGAATCCGAATCTGCAGCCCACTTTGCTCTACGTCGAAATTTAAGTCCATTTTCGACGATTTTTCATTTTCACTTTGCCATATCTGGCCGAGAAAAACCGCTTTCATCATTTCATCTGCAAGAAGAAAAAAAAGCAATTTAGTGGATTTCAGAAATCTCAATAAGAGACTCAAAACTAACTGAATGGCAGAAAATTTCGAATGTACTGTATGTAATTTTTCACGCCGAATCCGAATTTGCGGTCCATTTTACTCTACGTCTCATTTTTGGTCCATTTCGGACCATTTTTCATTTTTTTTCGGCCATATCTCGCTTGGCGAGAGTCGGCGCCAAAATCTAAAGTCGGATTCGGCTTCAGCGACCTCGAAAACCCCCATATCCACGCCAACCTCGAAAAAAATTTTCTGAAAAAAACTCGAAAAAATGAGCCTGCCCATTTTTACAAAAATTGACCATTTTTGAGAATTTACCAGGAGACATATGCACAGTACGTAGTTTTTCACGCCGAATCCGAATCTGCAGCCCACTTTGCTCTACGTCGAAATTTAAGTCCATTTTCGACGATTTTTCATTTTCACTTTGCCATATCTGGCCGAGAAAAACCGCTTTCATCATTTCATCTGCAAGAAGAAAAAAAAGCAATTTAGTGGATTTCAGAAATCTCAATAAGAGACTCAAAACTAACTGAATGGCAGAAAATTTCGAATGTACTGTATGTAATTTTTCACGCCGAATCCGAATTTGCGGTCCATTTTACTCTACGTCCCATTTTTGGTCCATTTCGGACCATTTTTCATTTTTTTTCGGCCATATCTCGCTTGGCGAGAGTCGGCGCCAAAATCTAAAGTCGGATTCGGCTTCAGCGACCTCGAAAACCCCCATATACACGCCAACCTCGAAAAAAATTTTTTGAAAAAAACTCGAAAAAATGAGCCTGCCCATTTTTACAAAAATTGACCATTTTTGAGAATTTACCAGGAGACATATGCACAGTACGTAGTTTTTCACGCCGAATCCGAATCTGCAGCCCACTTTGCTCTACGTCGAAATTTAAGTCCATTTTCGACGATTTTTCATTTTCACTTTGCCATATCTGGCCGAGAAAAACCGCTTTCATCATTTCATCTGCAAGAAGAAAAAAAAGCAATTTAGTGGATTTCAGAAATCTCAATAAGAGACTCAAAACTAACTGAATGGCAGAAAATTTCGAATGTACTGTATGTAATTTTTCACGCCGAATCCGAATTTGCGGTCCATTTTACTCTACGTCCCATTTTTGGTCCATTTCGGACCATTTTTCATTTTTTTTCGGCCATATCTCGCTTGGCGAGAGTCGGCGCCAAAATCTAAAGTCGGATTCGGCTTCAGCGACCTCGAAAACCCCCATATCCACGCCAACCTCGAAAAAAATTTTTTGAAAAAAACTCGAAAAAATGAGCCTGCCCATTTTTACAAAAATTGACCATTTTTGAGAATTTACCAGGAGACATATGCACAGTATGTAGTTTTTCACGCCGAATCCGAATCTGCAGCCCACTTTGCTCTACGTCGAAATTTAAGTCCATTTTCGACGATTTTTCATTTTCACTTTGCCATATCTGGCCGAGAAAAACCGCTTTCATCATTTCATCTGCAAGAAGAAAAAAAAGCAATTTAGTGGATTTCAGAAATCTCAATAAGAGACTCAAAACTAACTGAATGGCAGAAAATTTCGAATGTACTGTATGTAATTTTTCACGCCGAATCCGAATTTGCGGTCCATTTTACTCTACGTCCCATTTTTGGTCCATTTCGGACCATTTTTCATTTTTTTTCGGCCATATCTCGCTTGGCGAGAGTCGGCGCCAAAATCTAAAGTCGGATTCGGCTTCAGCGACCTCGAAAACCCCCATATCCACGCCAACCTCGAAAAAAATTTTTTGAAAAAAACTCGAAAAAATGAGCCTGCCCATTTTTACAAAAATTGACCATTTTTGAGAATTTACCAGGAGACATATGCACAGTATGTAGTTTTTCACGCCGAATCCGAATCTGCAGCCCACTTTGCTCTACGTCGAAATTTAAGTCCATTTTCGACGATTTTTCATTTTCACTTTGCCATATCTGGCCGAGAAAAACCGCTTTCATCATTTCATCTGCAAGAAGAAAAAAAAGCAATTTAGTGGATTTCAGAAATCTCAATAAGAGACTCAAAACTAACTGAATGGCAGAAAATTTCGAATGTACTGTATGTAATTTTTCACGCCGAATCCGAATTTGCGGTCCATTTTACTCTACGTCCCATTTTTGGTCCATTTCGGACCATTTTTCATTTTTTTTCGGCCATATCTCGCTTGGCGAGAGTCGGCGCCAAAATCTAAAGTCGGATTCGGCTTCAGCGACCTCGAAAACCCCCATATCCACGCCAACCTCGAAAAAAATTTTCTGAAAAAAACTCGAAAAAATGAGCCTGCCCATTTTTACAAAAATTGACCATTTTTGAGAATTTACCAGGAGACATATGCACAGTATGTAGTTTTTCACGCCGAATCCGAATCTGCAGCCCACTTTGCTCTACGTCGAAATTTAAGTCCATTTTCGACGATTTTTCATTTTCACTTTGCCATATCTGGCCGAGAAAAACCGCTTTCATCATTTCATCTGCAAGAAGAAAAAAAAGCAATTTAGTGGATTTCAGAAATCTCAATAAGAGACTCAAAACTAACTGAATGGCAGAAAATTTCGAATGTACTGTATGTAATTTTTCACGCCGAATCCGAATTTGCGGTCCATTTTACTCTACGTCCCATTTTTGGTCCATTTCGGACCATTTTTCATTTTTTTTCGGCCATATCTCGCTTGGCGAGAGTCGGCGCCAAAATCTAAAGTCGGATTCGGCTTCAGCGACCTCGAAAACCCCCATATCCACGCCAACCTCGAAAAAAATTTTCTGAAAAAAACTCGAAAAAATGAGCCTGCCCATTTTTACAAAAATTGACCATTTTTGAGAATTTACCAGGAGACATATGCACAGTACGTAGTTTTTCACGCCGAATCCGAATCTGCAGCCCACTTTGCTCTACGTCGAAATTTAAGTCCATTTTCGACGATTTTTCATTTTCACTTCGCCATATCTGGCCGAGAAAAACCGCTTTCATCATTTCATCTGCAAGAAGAAAAAAAAGCAATTTAGTGGATTTCAGAAATCTCAATAAGAGACTCAAAACTAACTGAATGGCAGAAAATTTCGAATGTACTGTATGTAATTTTTCACGCCGAATCCGAATTTGCGGTCCATTTTACTCTACGTCTCATTTTTGGTCCATTTCGGACCATTTTTCATTTTTTTTCGGCCATATCTCGCTTGGCGAGAGTCGGCGCCAAAATCTAAAGTCGGATTCGGCTTCAGCGACCTCGAAAACCCCCATATCCACGCCAACCTCGAAAAAAATTTTCTGAAAAAAACTCGAAAAAATGAGCCTGCCCATTTTTACAAAAATTGACCATTTTTGAGAATTTACCAGGAGACATATGCACAGTACGTAGTTTTTCACGCCGAATCCGAATCTGCAGCCCACTTTGCTCTACGTCGAAATTTAAGTCCATTTTCGACGATTTTTCATTTTCACTTTGCCATATCTGGCCGAGAAAAACCGCTTTCATCATTTCATCTGCAAGAAGAAAAAAAAGCAATTTAGTGGATTTCAGAAATCTCAATAAGAGACTCAAAACTAACTGAATGGCAGAAAATTTCGAATGTACTGTATGTAATTTTTCACGCCGAATCCGAATTTGCGGTCCATTTTACTCTACGTCTCATTTTTGGTCCATTTCGGACCATTTTTCATTTTTTTTCGGCCATATCTCGCTTGGCGAGAGTCGGCGCCAAAATCTAAAGTCGGATTCGGCTTCAGCGACCTCGAAAACCCCCATATCCACGCCAACCTCGAAAAAAATTTTCTGAAAAAAACTCGAAAAAATGAGCCTGCCCATTTTTACAAAAATTGACCATTTTTGAGAATTTACCAGGAGACATATGCACAGTACGTAGTTTTTCACGCCGAATCCGAATCTGCAGCCCACTTTGCTCTACGTCGAAATTTAAGTCCATTTTCGACGATTTTTCATTTTCACTTTGCCATATCTGGCCGAGAAAAACCGCTTTCATCATTTCATCTGCAAGAAGAAAAAAAAGCAATTTAGTGGATTTCAGAAATCTCAATAAGAGACTCAAAACTAACTGAATGGCAGAAAATTTCGAATGTACTGTATGTAATTTTTCACGCCGAATCCGAATTTGCGGTCCATTTTACTCTACGTCCCATTTTTGGTCCATTTCGGACCATTTTTCATTTTTTTTCGGCCATATCTCGCTTGGCGAGAGTCGGCGCCAAAATCTAAAGTCGGATTCGGCTTCAGCGACCTCGAAAACCCCCATATCCACGCCAACCTCGAAAAAAATTTTCTGAAAAAAACTCGAAAAAATGAGCCTGCCCATTTTTACAAAAATTGACCATTTTTGAGAATTTACCAGGAGACATATGCACAGTATGTAGTTTTTCACGCCGAATCCGAATCTGCAGCCCACTTTGCTCTACGTCGAAATTTAAGTCCATTTTCGACGATTTTTCATTTTCACTTTGCCATATCTGGCCGAGAAAAACCGCTTTCATCATTTCATCTGCAAGAAGAAAAAAAAGCAATTTAGTGGATTTCAGAAATCTCAATAAGAGACTCAAAACTAACTGAATGGCAGAAAATTTCGAATGTACTGTATGTAATTTTTCACGCCGAATCCGAATTTGCGGTCCATTTTACTCTACGTCCCATTTTTGGTCCATTTCGGACCATTTTTCATTTTTTTTCGGCCATATCTCGCTTGGCGAGAGTCGGCGCCAAAATCTAAAGTCGGATTCGGCTTCAGCGACCTCGAAAACCCCCATATCCACGCCAACCTCGAAAAAAATTTTCTGAAAAAAACTCGAAAAAATGAGCCTGCCCATTTTTACAAAAATTGACCATTTTTGAGAATTTACCAGGAGACATATGCACAGTACGTAGTTTTTCACGCCGAATCCGAATCTGCAGCCCACTTTGCTCTACGTCGAAATTTAAGTCCATTTTCGACGATTTTTCATTTTCACTTCGCCATATCTGGCCGAGAAAAACCGCTTTCATCATTTCATCTGCAAGAAGAAAAAAAAGCAATTTAGTGGATTTCAGAAATCTCAATAAGAGACTCAAAACTAACTGAATGGCAGAAAATTTCGAATGTACTGTATGTAATTTTTCACGCCGAATCCGAATTTGCGGTCCATTTTACTCTACGTCTCATTTTTGGTCCATTTCGGACCATTTTTCATTTTTTTTCGGCCATATCTCGCTTGGCGAGAGTCGGCGCCAAAATCTAAAGTCGGATTCGGCTTCAGCGACCTCGAAAACCCCCATATCCACGCCAACCTCGAAAAAAATTTTCTGAAAAAAACTCGAAAAAATGAGCCTGCCCATTTTTACAAAAATTGACCATTTTTGAGAATTTACCAGGAGACATATGCACAGTACGTAGTTTTTCACGCCGAATCCGAATCTGCAGCCCACTTTGCTCTACGTCGAAATTTAAGTCCATTTTCGACGATTTTTCATTTTCACTTTGCCATATCTGGCCGAGAAAAACCGCTTTCATCATTTCATCTGCAAGAAGAAAAAAAAGCAATTTAGTGGATTTCAGAAATCTCAATAAGAGACTCAAAACTAACTGAATGGCAGAAAATTTCGAATGTACTGTATGTAATTTTTCACGCCGAATCCGAATTTGCGGTCCATTTTACTCTACGTCCCATTTTTGGTCCATTTCGGACCATTTTTCATTTTTTTTCGGCCATATCTCGCTTGGCGAGAGTCGGCGCCAAAATCTAAAGTCGGATTCGGCTTCAGCGACCTCGAAAACCCCCATATCCACGCCAACCTCGAAAAAAATTTTTTGAAAAAAACTCGAAAAAATGAGCCTGCCCATTTTTACAAAAATTGACCATTTTTGAGAATTTACCAGGAGACATATGCACAGTATGTAGTTTTTCACGCCGAATCCGAATCTGCAGCCCACTTTGCTCTACGTCGAAATTTAAGTCCATTTTCGACGATTTTTCATTTTCACTTTGCCATATCTGGCCGAGAAAAACCGCTTTCATCATTTCATCTGCAAGAAGAAAAAAAAGCAATTTAGTGGATTTCAGAAATCTCAATAAGAGACTCAAAACTAACTGAATGGCAGAAAATTTCGAATGTACTGTATGTAATTTTTCACGCCGAATCCGAATTTGCGGTCCATTTTACTCTACGTCCCATTTTTGGTCCATTTCGGACCATTTTTCATTTTTTTTCGGCCATATCTCGCTTGGCGAGAGTCGGCGCCAAAATCTAAAGTCGGATTCGGCTTCAGCGACCTCGAAAACCCCCATATCCACGCCAACCTCGAAAAAAATTTTCTGAAAAAAACTCGAAAAAATGAGCCTGCCCATTTTTACAAAAATTGACCATTTTTGAGAATTTACCAGGAGACATATGCACAGTACGTAGTTTTTCACGCCGAATCCGAATCTGCAGCCCACTTTGCTCTACGTCGAAATTTAAGTCCATTTTCGACGATTTTTCATTTTCACTTTGCCATATCTGGCCGAGAAAAACCGCTTTCATCATTTCATCTGCAAGAAGAAAAAAAAGCAATTTAGTGGATTTCAGAAATCTCAATAAGAGACTCAAAACTAACTGAATGGCAGAAAATTTCGAATGTACTGTATGTAATTTTTCACGCCGAATCCGAATTTGCGGTCCATTTTACTCTACGTCCCATTTTTGGTCCATTTCGGACCATTTTTCATTTTTTTTCGGCCATATCTCGCTTGGCGAGAGTCGGCGCCAAAATCTAAAGTCGGATTCGGCTTCAGCGACCTCGAAAACCCCCATATACACGCCAACCTCGAAAAAAATTTTTTGAAAAAAACTCGAAAAAATGAGCCTGCCCATTTTTACAAAAATTGACCATTTTTGAGAATTTACCAGGAGACATATGCACAGTACGTAGTTTTTCACGCCGAATCCGAATCTGCAGCCCACTTTGCTCTACGTCGAAATTTAAGTCCATTTTCGACGATTTTTCATTTTCACTTTGCCATATCTGGCCGAGAAAAACCGCTTTCATCATTTCATCTGCAAGAAGAAAAAAAAGCAATTTAGTGGATTTCAGAAATCTCAATAAGAGACTCAAAACTAACTGAATGGCAGAAAATTTCGAATGTACTGTATGTAATTTTTCACGCCGAATCCGAATTTGCGGTCCATTTTACTCTACGTCCCATTTTTGGTCCATTTCGGACCATTTTTCATTTTTTTTCGGCCATATCTCGCTTGGCGAGAGTCGGCGCCAAAATCTAAAGTCGGATTCGGCTTCAGCGACCTCGAAAACCCCCATATCCACGCCAACCTCGAAAAAAATTTTTTGAAAAAAACTCGAAAAAATGAGCCTGCCCATTTTTACAAAAATTGACCATTTTTGAGAATTTACCAGGAGACATATGCACAGTATGTAGTTTTTCACGCCGAATCCGAATCTGCAGCCCACTTTGCTCTACGTCGAAATTTAAGTCCATTTTCGACGATTTTTCATTTTCACTTTGCCATATCTGGCCGAGAAAAACCGCTTTCATCATTTCATCTGCAAGAAGAAAAAAAAGCAATTTAGTGGATTTCAGAAATCTCAATAAGAGACTCAAAACTAACTGAATGGCAGAAAACTTGGAATGTACTGTATGTAATTTTTCACGCCGAATCCGAATTTGCGGTCCATTTTACTCTACGTCCCATTTTTGGTCCATTTCGGACCATTTTTCATTTTTTTTCGGCCATATCTCGCTTGGCGAGAGTCGGCGCCAAAATCTAAAGTCGGATTCGGCTTCAGCGACCTCGAAAACCCCCATATACACGCCAACCTCGAAAAAAATTTTTTGAAAAAAACTCGAAAAAATGAGCCTGCCCATTTTTACAAAAATTGACCATTTTTGAGAATTTACCAGGAGACATATGCACAGTACGTAGTTTTTCACGCCGAATCCGAATCTGCAGCCCACTTTGCTCTACGTCGAAATTTAAGTCCATTTTCGACGATTTTTCATTTTCACTTCGCCATATCTGGCCGAGAAAAACCGCTTTCATCATTTCATCTGCAAGAAGAAATAAACGCAATTTAGTGAATTTCAGAAATCTCGAAAAGAGACTCAAAACTAACTGAATGGCAGAAAATTTCGAATGTACTGTATGTAATTTTTCACGCCGAATCCGAATTTGCGGTCCATTTCACTCTACGTCCCATTTTTGGTCCATTTCGGACCATTTTTCATTTTTTTTCGGCCATATCTCGCTTGGCGAGAGTCGGCGCCAAAATCTAAAGTCGGATTCGGCTTCAACGACCTCGAAAACCCCCATATCCACGCCAACCTCGAAAAAAATTTTTTTAAAGTCTCGTAGGAGGATTTGGTGTACCAGTCACGACCTGAAAATAACATAATTAAAATCAGAAAATTTTAAACACAAGTCGAATCAAAAATTCAATGTACTTACAATAATTGTTGTAATAGTTTTCGTCTGGACTCTCATTGACGTGACTATGGTCGTACATGCAGGACGAATAATGGTCATAACCAGATGGGCAAGTCTGAAATATATAAAATTAAAATTAAAAATTAACATTTAAATAAACTATAATGTATAGCGATTATTCAGGCAGTGAAGTATTCAAATTTAAAAATAGCAAAGTGGTCAACAGGCCATCTAATAACACGCAATTTTTAAAAAGGATTCAAAGGCTTGAAATACCTGACGCTGGAACATGGTAAATTTCTAATAAAAATATGCCTTTGTAAAAATTAACACGAAATGAAATTATTACTGAAATTAAAATCAGAGTATTCAAAAATTTTCAAAGTTCGTATCCCAATAACCAAATGAATTTAAACTCGAAAGAAAGAAAGAAAATTGACCAAAATTTGCAACCAACATACTCTAAGGTCGGGTATTATAAACATTGGTTATTCGTTTAACAAACCGTTATAATGAAAATTCCATGGAATTTCCTGTTATAATGGTCCGTTGAACCAATAACCAAGGTTTGTAATTTTGGCCCTAAATTTTGATGAAAAATTACTGGACACCAATCGAGAAAATTTCCAAAATCATGTAAAGTAAAATAAAATTTCTTACCTGATTTGCTGTTGGCATTTTCAAATTACACTATTAATAGATTAAGAAACAAGCGAATTCAAAATTAAATTAGAAAAAGTTAAGAAAAAGAAATTAATTAAGATGCACCATTAAAAAGATTAAGCACGAATACTTGAAGACAAACAAACATACTGTCCTCTCAAACCTTCATAAAGATATGTTGACAGATTGAAGGTTGAATGAGAACTAAGCTCTGAGCACTCATAAACTTGCTCAAAAGTTGTTTGTCACAATAACAAAGGAAAGATAAAGAATAAAAGAACAGATAAATTGGTCATCCCAAAATACATTGATGTACTATGACCTCGATTTTGATTGGTCGAAAAAAAAGGGCTCATCAAAAGGGGAGGGGCCCGTGGTCGAAGAACTTGAAAGAAAAGTGGTAAATAAAACTTCAAAAAATTTCGGAACAATAGGTACCAGGGTACGAGCGAGGGGTGTATTTTCGTTTTTTTTTTTTTAGTTTCAATAAACTCAAAAAGTGGGCGGGCTGAGTCGAACCAGTGACGAAGAATTTAGACGAATCTGATTGGTTAAGAGATTTTTGTAAACGTTGTTTTTGTTTTTCGTTTTGCCCAGAGGGGGGTATAGTATGATCAAGACTTGGATTTACATCAAAAAGTGGGCGGGCTGAGTCGAATCAGTGACGAAGAATTTAGACGAATCTGCTTGCTTGAGAGATTTTTGTAAAGGTTGTTTTTGTTTTTCGTTTTGCCCAGAGGGGAGGGGGAGTATGATATGACTAATACAAGGCATGGATTTACATTTTGAAGTAAACAATTTTGAATTTTCCTCTATGAATGGGTACCATATTGTACCAGTTACCTGGAGTTTTTGTTTTAGAGTATCTTCCTATCTGTCGTCTCATCAGATGTTATACCACTCATGTTTTGATTTATTAACAAGGTATTCGTTCAATCGAAAACGTTGAATTAAGTACTTATGAGACTCTTAATGATGAACGAGTAAACTGCACGTAGCTGTAATTTATTACTCAATATGAATTTAATACGATTATCAGAATATGAGCACCAAATACTGAATTAATCTTCTATTGGATACTATCGACAAAACTCCTCATATTTTCTCATTCAATATACGTGGCTTAGTCTAAAAACAAGGTCAACTTTGTTATCGCAGCCTATGTCACTTCATGAAATTAAAGTTCTGTAATTTCATGAGAAATTCAATATCACGTATTCTATTAGTAAACCAAATTTTGTTTCTACTCCGAAGGAAATTTGTATTCGACATTAGAATAATTTCTAATTTGTGAACGGGAGATTCGAGTAAAATGAAAATTACTTACAAGAGATAAGAGTCTTAATGTGACGTTAAGATGGTGCTACATCGATATAGAGTAACATAATATATCCAAGCCGCAGCGCACAATTGTTCTTCAAAATATTTGTCGAGTCCGTAAAAATGGTTTACAAACTATCAAAATCAAATTTTGAAAAAATTGTCAACTAGGTAGTCCATGAAAATTAGACGAAAAATCTACCCCATCTTCCTTACAATTGACCCCATTTATAAAACTTGGGCGAAGAGACGAAGAGAGTAAGGTATTTCAAATAATTAGAAATAAAAAAACACTTTCGTACTTGTATGTATACATCATCAACCATACATATCAAGAAGGTTGACTTCTTTCAGTTAAAAGTAAAATAAGCCTATTATGATCTTCGCATTTTCTCAAAAATTAAAAAAATTTAACCAACTAAAATTAATACATTTTTTCTCCCTTCAAGAGAATATTTCTGCACATCAACTCCATACTTGATGCTTTTGGAAAATAGTTTTGCATATTTCAGCATCTTCAGATGCATTTTTTAGTCACCATGGTCAGCATGAAAAACATACCTATCGGCTAAATATCATTTTGTATTATTAAATAATTATAAGTATTAGCTACGCCATTACCAATTAGATTAGAGAGAGAAACTATAGATGTGTACGAAATTTTATTTTTGGCCTAAACCAGTTGAGGAGAAACTGGCATTCTATGGGTACTTCACCGAAATAAATTTTGTAGCGATCGGAGAGGAATGTATAAGTAATCTAAGTTAGTTAAGCGATGAATATAGGCATAGTGCAACTTTTTGGTAGTTGATTTCGTTGCTTGAATATGTTTTGAAAAGTGGTTAGATCAAGAGGTTGATGAGACGACACAAGACGGCATTTTTATAAGTCAGCATTTCCAACAATAGATAAATTCTGATATGAAAATGTTGTATACTTGTACATACTTACGAAATGTTTACTAAAAATGTACCGAACTGGTGCTTTTTGTACTAGAGATAACTGAACCTATTCACATCCAAATTGATCATAATGGTTGCGTGAAAGTATCGCCTTGGTGGACCAAAGGATAAAGAATATCAATTGAAAGCTTCTTCACCTAGCCAACGAGGAAAACAAACAACAAAATTAACGAAAATAGGATTGAATTTTGAATATAAATGATAATAGTTACTTACATTCAGAACTCAAGACCCTAAAAGTCTGAAATGTGATTCGCATGCGATTCCATTGAATTTGCGAAGAATTCTCGAGTATCGACTTTCGTTGCCTGCTCAGTGCTCACGTTGAATTTGGAAAGAATGATTTGCACGAAGTAATGTTCTGAAGAATAAATCATGTTATTCAGTAAAATACAATTATAAATTTAAATACTTTCATCGTCCAAATCCAATGAAACATCCTCAAAACGATTGCGAAAATGCTGACAAACAAAACGGTACGTCACACCGCACACGTGTGACGAGTGGTCACTGGTCAGTGGTGATCGGCGGACCGTGGAAACCAAGGCGGAAAGCCGGAAAAGCTGATCGTACGATGGCGGTGTCCGAAAGGGTGCACTATTTAGTATTTACACCTTTCTCCCCGAATTGGGGCCGCAATGCTAGACCTCAAAGTTCTAGACTTATACTGGCCCTACACTACCGTTCGTCACTCTCAATAAGGGATGCGAGACATCCAAGATTCACAAATTTATTTTACAGTTAAAAGAATTTAAAAAATCGCGACTTACTTTCGGTTACAATAATGTGTTCGAACTTAATACTAACACTTATATAAATTAATGGCTTGCGCCTCTATCGGCTCCGTTGCCTCTCACGCGCTCTATCTTCGGATCACTGCGATACTCGTGGCTGATCGTTCCCTTCGTTCCACGACACTCGACATTATTATCGAATTTCCACCTTCGGCTTTTCATCAGCTGAATCTAAAAGAGAAAAACTGAATTCACCTTATAATCGATTCAGAAACATAGTCAGAAACGTCGAAAACAAAATTCGGAGAAACCTCCAAAACGAAATTCAAAGAAACCTCAAAAATCGTGGTTTGATGAATTCCTTTGGCTATTCGAAACTTCGAGTGTCGTTCATGAGCGAAAAATGATGCTCTTCTCATGGTAAAGAAACACCTTCATTTCTTCGTTTCATTCAGTCTCAAAGCATTATCAGAATGAACATCCTCCTGAGACGATCTAATATTCTAATACCATCGATCCAAAAGTGCATAGGACCGACACTTCTCCCAAAGGTTTCAGGTAAAAAACATTCGTCACGAACTATTCAGTACTTTCATCTGAATACTTTGAATTAATCCTGATTATCGAATCCAATAGCTCACAAATTTGCACCACGAAGCATCTGTAATGTAGCTAAAACGTCTATTCTCTCCAAATGCGAAAATGTATCTTATCAGCAAACAAGAAATGCGGTATCCGGTTTCTTCAACAAACGTAAGTTTACTGTATAATTCCAGTATTTTTCATTTCGACCTTTGTGCTAAGCAATTACTATGTTTTTGAATCCTCTTACAGATACTGCGGCACATATCTGGAAAAGTGTTTCCAGTGTAAGTAGCGCAGGACGACGTCGAGGTCGTGGTAAAATACGAGGCAAAAAAGTCATCAAAGATTTGAATAAAGGACAAGTAATAGGAATCGGTAAGTTTAAACAGTTTTCGGTGAAGTAAAAGGTTCCTTATTGCTAAAGCTATTCGAGATTCTCAGAAGATAAAATATAAAAAATCCATTTATAATATAACTATTTGTGGATGAAGTCAAACTTGAGCCAAAGTACAAATACCTTATGAAAGTAATATGAAAGAGTAAATAACGTCAGAAATGGAGAATGATATATGAAAATCATTGATTGATTCTTTCATCGTTACACAAACATGTGTATTTTCAGAAAAAACTGAAAAAAGAAACTGAAGTTCTATCTAATGAGAAGATAGTTTGAATGTCGGCATTTTTCAGACATACTTTGTTAATTTATGTTGTATTCTTCAGGCAAAGAAAATATTCGATTTCCCGGTTTGAGTAGTCCGATCATTCGAGGACGAGAACTGGTACAGCGACAGAAGTTACCGCCTGATGAACATTACCAAGAAAGTTTAATCAAATTACGACAGCCACTTTTCAAGGCAAAAAGAGCAAAAGTATCTCCTCTCGATCGAGGATGGTCAGGTGGAAATGCTGGAGGACGTAAAGTAGGCCCTCCAGATCCTGTTGGAGATGGTGAGAATTATTTTGTATGCCCGACGAATGATTTTCTGCCTGTGAAATGAATTTTGGAACAATCAATTCTGCAATAGCATTCAAAAAAGACCAAACTTTTGGTCAGAATTAAATGAATCTAAAAATTTTTGACACACATTCAGGTCACATTTGTTTTCCTAAATCAAGAATTGCTTGAGCTGCTGGCTCAGAACCGGGAAAACAAAAAAAAGTTTTTGGAGAGAAAGTTTTAATCCTTAGAAACACATATTTTAGTATTTCATTGCATTTTTACGCACTACTGATTTCCGAAAGATGTGAAAGTTTTGAAAAAAAAAAAAAGGGCTCAGTTGCTAAATTATATTAAATAAATAATGGTTCCGATTATGATGAAATCATCGATTAATGATTAATTATCATCAATTATTTTTTTGGTCTTTTGAAATTCTTCTCTATTTTGATTTGGCAATAAATTATCGACTAAAAATTTTCTTTGACAGGAAGCACTAACTCAAGATTTGAATTGTCATATTACTGAGCCGTGTTTTGCATTTATTCATTTTAATTCAAATACACTTTCACTGACTATGAAAATCAATCAACTAGAAAACAATTAAAATGACTTGAAATCAATTTTTTTTTTACATTTCAGCTACTTTCGACGGTTTTGAATCTATAATACTTCATGTAAGTGTCGACTACTTGTAAATTTTGCCTTTTGTAACGTGCGGAATCGAACTTATTGGTACCATAAATTGCAGCAAAAAGCCGTATTTCATATGACAAGTCACATGGGTCGCTTACGTAAAGTACACTGCCTAGTTGCCACTGGAAATGGTAATGGTCTCGTCGGATATGGATTAGCATGTGGCGTTGAAGCCAGGGGTGCTGTCAGGCGAGCTAAAACGAGAGGTGGCCAAAGACTGATGTACATACAACGTCACGAGGAGCGCACAAGTAAGAATGAACATAACTTTGCTCCACCACTTAGTTGTCCTTTTTCCTCTGTCAATGCTGATAACATTTTGAATTTAAATTGTTTACAAAATCTATTGAAATCACTTAAGGGTGTATAGGGGCGCTCCCAGACATTTGCCGAGTGCATTCACTCATTAATGAGATTATTACAGCGGGTGTAGTAATTTCAGCTGCCTCAAAAGGGACAGAAATTCTTTAACACGTTTCGCAAATAACTTTAATTCACAAATAAAGATTGCGATTGTATAAATTTCAACGAATGTTGCAGTCTTACATAATTTCTGCTCAAGATTCGTCAATACTCGAGTATTCGCATGGAAACAAGCACCCGGATACGGTTTAGTCTGCCATCGTGTTATTAAGAGCTTATGCCAACTGATCGGCATTAAAGATATATACGCGAAAGTCGAAGGTGGCACATCCGCGTTATGCATTACTAATGCCTTTTTATTGGGCCTGCTAAGACAAGTGAGAACCAGTTATTAAGTAATTACTAAGAGACTGCGTCCGTATGTCAATATCAATCTTTGGTTGTCCGTAGAAATCATACGAAGAATTGGCGAGCGAAACGAAAATGCACGTTGTCGAGATGAACCCGCAGAATGACTTTTTCCCAAAAATTTTGGCATCTCCAGAATTACCATTAGAATCGACCGACGAACCGTTGGATTTCGAATTGGTATTTAATTTGCGTTAATTTATTTTTCACGAAAATAAAAAGCTACTTGAAGCGCGAAACTGTTCGATACCCTGAGCAAACAGGTGGCTTATCCATTTTTGAAAGTTTGCGAGAGATTTTAATATTGTTTGTACATCACTTTATGATACTGGAGTTGATGACTGCGATGAGGACGTAACAGTCGTGCGATCCCAGTTAACTAATAAGATTTTACCTTGGGCGTAGTGCAGGATTCCGGGTCAAAATCCCGAATGGAATTTCCCGAATGTACCAATCTGGGGCCCCCTCTTTCTTACACATCACCAGTCACCACGGGCTATAATAAATGTTATTGTCCCAGGTGGACAAGTCCATGTTTTCAAAGGGCCAACTGAGTCATCGCACCAACACCCGCCCAACCGAGAAGAATGTGCAGCGGAAGTCGCACAGCTAAAATAAAATCAATTTTATTCACTGCATTACTTCAACAATAATTGTAGAAGAAAAAAAAACTATTCTGTCTTTTTTTTTCTCGACAGAGAACAAACAAAAGGAGGTCCCGAATTCGGGTTTTGAACCATTCGGGAAAAAAAATTCGCCACCCCCTAATTCTTACAAAATTCTGTTCGGGATATTGTCCTTTCGGGAAATTCTATTCGGGATTTTGACCGGGAACCGTAGTGCAGAGAATCATCGAAAAACGGATCTAACTCCATTTTATTTTGAGGTATGAGTTCAATGGGCTAATTAATGGATACGCAATGTTCTAATAGAGGCAAAATTCAACTATTCACGTTATAGTTGGTGGAATATTTTTACCTTTGTAAGAAAGCCCTAAAGGTTTAAATTATTATTTGAAAAATTAAACTGTAAAATTATCTGCTTTCAGCACTGCTTTGACAACAATGTATATGCCTGGCCCAAAAGGCTACCTCCTCTATATACTGTAAAAGATCCGAGATATATTATTACGGTGAGGAAACGAGAGAACCGACGAGGTCATGACGACGTAAGTTTAATTTTTTCATCTAAGTACAATTCCCTTACACCCAGAGTCTGGTGAGTAATGCGATAAGGTACTCGACTTTCAAAGCAAGTCTGTATCAATCCCGTTCTCGAAACAGATATGTTCAGTGATTTAATATAAACAATACCATTTGTTTCGTATTCACGTAACTTGTACATTATTTGGTCGAAATGAAAAAAACTTCTTTAGTATAAACAATGAAATTATGAAATTTTTTAGGAGAGGTTGGTACTTACTTTGTCTGGAAAATTTTTCGTGAATATTTGTACTGATCGCAACTTTTTAATCGATTTCAGCTTAAAGCTGGGCTGTTCAACGAGTACGATGGGCTGCGAAGTTTTCTCGCCGATCGATTCCCAGAATGTAAGGCTCCACTCCCACCGTGGTCTAAAGCTGCGAAGGAACTGAAAAAAGTCCAAGAGGAACAAGGCAAGTTGGAAGAGTGATTTTGCGATTGAGACACGTCTTCTAATCGTCGCTATTGCATTTTGTCAAAAAATACGGAGATTGTATTAACGTATCGTTTGTGACCGAATAAATTGAATTGTTGACGCGTTTTCTCTTGTTCAGTTTTTGCAAAATATTTACGTTTTCAATTGGTAATCATCGAGTGAAGCTCTTCATTTTGATGGAACTTGAGGATAGTTACCCTTTAAAGCGTTTTGAAAGTTCTCTTTCTAAATTTTATAAGCAAAATTGACAGATAGCTATTTACTATGATAGTGAGAATTGTTTGAAAATATCGAAAAAGCTGCGAATAAAATTCTATTGTAAATGTGAAAATTAGTAAACAAAAAAAATTGAATAAAGTGAAGGTACTTACCTGAATTCCGTCTAGTTCGGGAACTGAAATATGGCACAAAAACAGAGTAGTTTCATGAAAATTGCAAGATTCGTCCACATACGCGTCTTGACCAGAGCCAAGTACGCGTGAATTTATTAATTTGCTTAGCAATTTAATAAATATACGTAATTTTGGGTATTTGGCTAGACAGTATTTGGGTTCAGAGTTTTAGACGCGTATGTGAATACATCTTTACAATCAACAAGATGCTCACACAGATTGTATTCTTTGAAAAAGATTTAATGTGAAAAATGTTCATCATATAAAACGAAATATTTACAATTCTTTTCCTTAATGAAATCGTCTGGCGGTTATTAAAAATTATTCGACTTTTTATAATGCAACGACGGTAAACCTAACATTAACAATGTCCACCGTTATCTAAAATACTTCGGACATTTTTTTGGAAAAAGCATTTTCCGAGGCAAAAATTTTCATTATTGTCAAGTCTGATTATAAAAACAGATACTTTCAACGCTGAAACCTTTAAAATTATTTATAATTCGAAGAAAAGAATTAACTGTGGTATCAAACTTCATGATGGTATCATTATATAAGTGAACAAAAAAAAAATATTCTACAAAAATGTGGTAATAAAAAATTTTTACAAAGAGCAGAAAAAAAAGTTTACAGATGTTTCTGACTTACTGAGAATTACAAAATTCTAGTAAAATTGGCTCAAAGTTCTGTTTTCTGAACCAAAATACTGTATTATTTCAATTAATTTTGAAAAATAAATGGAAAATGCTTTTTTCCAATAAAATGTAGAAAGAGAAGAATTGTAACCGAATTAAATGAATTTTTAAGGAATCTACTTTTTCTCAGTAGGTAATAATTTACACTCATTTTAAAATTTCGTGAGAACAATAAATTATAAAAATAAAACAAAATGACTAGAAAATTAAAAATAAATCTAGCTAAAAATTTTTTTAAGTCATTGCACCTTGAACTGCCCACAAAGTCCTGAACTGGAACGTTTAATAATTTTTAAAAGGAAATGAAAACAAAAAAAGATTTTATAAAACATACTTAGCCTTTAGATCTACTTGATGGAATATGCCTCAATCCTCTGTTTATAAAAATGTATAATAATCAAAATAAAAGATTATCAGAAGTTCTCCTTTCATATTTTAAAAACATTGCTGTCAGACGTTTTTCAAAAAGAACGCATATCAATCAAATGTAGATGAATTTATGGAAAATTCTAAAACTAACATCGGTGAAATAATTCATGAAGTATAATTTTTCGACTCTTCCATAAGACCGGAAAATTTCTGATGAAATAAAAAAAAAAGAAAAAAAGAGAGAACTTCTAATTTTGATAGACAGAGAAAAAGACACTAAAATTTTTTCCTAAAAAAATACTGAAAAAAAGAATTTAAATTCTGGGTGTATAATACAATTCACCAAGCCGACTTTGCAAACATAAATCAGTCCGAGTTGGTATTTTATTTTTTTCAAAAAATTAACGTATACCAGAAGTAAAAATTCGTGGTGGTTGAGTACAAATACCTAAATATGAAGAAAAAAAATGATAAAATTATTTTCAACGGACGAAAAATTGGGAAAAAAATTTTTGACTAGAGTTCGGAGGTATTGTACGACAGAGAAAACAAAGAGCATATTTCTTAATATTGCATCGACTCTTAGATTTAAGAAAAAAAATTAAATTGGTGTGATAACATCTTCGAGTAAAAACTAATATTCAAGTGGTTTTTAACAAGATACAATAAATATTTACATATTTGACTAAACATTTAAAACAATGTATTATATATACACTTTAAAGTACAAAAGGTAACGTTTTATTTTCCTTGAAGAGGACAAAAAATTAAAATAAAATAGTTCAAAATAATAACAATAAAATCTAAGCAACTGATTCAACAAAAGAAAAGGGGAAAAATGCAATAAAAATCGAATTCAGTAACAGTTTTTTTTACTTCAAGAAAAATATTAAACTACATAACCTAAAGATCTCAAAAAATGATCGTTAAGGACGATGTAAAGTAAATCCATTCAAGCTCTTATAAATATAGAAGAAAAATAAAATATGATTCGAATAATGACTAGAAATTGTTACGTTGGAATGTTGATAGTGTAAAAATATGAAAGTTTATTCAATAGGTACTACAAAATTATAATCTTTCCAGTACATTTCAGTTCTTTTCCTAAAATTGTAAACTAATTAGTGATTGTGGAATAGATGTAGCATACTTTCAAAATGTAATGTAATTCGAAATTCAGGTTTTTTCCCTCATCTTTCCTCTCTCAAAGGGAATACTCGTCTTGAAAAATTAAAATCTCAGCAAAGTAATACTCTTTTAGTGAGAAATAAAGCGCAGCGAATAGCAAAATCATGTAATCCAAAGAAACCTTACATCTTCTACAGTTTGGCATCTGCCCCTCGAATTAATTTTCCATTTTATTATTTTCGTCGTCTCTCATACTCCTTCCGCTTCCCTCCAAAAAAAAAAAGTTACTACACCCTCAATTAAGATTTTACATTATTTTTCTTAAATTTAATGAAAATGCTCGAATAAAAGTTTCAGAATAATATTTTTTTGGGTGATAAATAACACATCCCAATTGTGGAGGAAGAAAGATTCGTTAGCGTCAGGATTCATGTTTTTTCCCCCTATAAATTTGCTCTTGAATTCGTATAGCCACCGAAGCCATACAAAGCATCCTAATGTGTTTTGTTTATCTTTCTACTCGTACTTACGAAGGCAGTTGAAAATTCCGGGGTCAGTGTAGTATACGAGCATCACTACCAACACTACCTTCGTTAAGAGTGTAGTAGTGAACTTTTATGAATTGGAGGATAACCTAAATAGTACTTACACCAACTGCTGTAAAATACATGCAAATCATATTAATATTACAAGTGTGGATCGAGAGAATTCGTCTTCTAAAGACTAAAAAAAACATTCATGATTTCCTGTTTCCCCAACAAACAAAAACATTTTTTAGTGAAAGTCATATCCTTGATTTTGGTCAAAGTTTTACTCTGTATTGAATTTTCGCTAAAATTTAGACCTTTAGTTCGGAAAGACTCGAGAGGGTAAAGTTTGGTAAGTAATAAAAGAATATAATTTAAAAACTGAATAAAATGAGGAAAAGCATGCTTGAAAAAATTACATCATTAGGAAGATTTATGTTTTATCCTAAATAATGATTTTTAGAGCTTCTAATACTTCGAATATTGAAACTTCAGTACTATTTTCGTACGCGATAGAAAATAAGTTTTAAAAAAATTTGCTATAAATTATAAATAGGTACGATAAAGCTTTGGTTCTGTGTTTAAAAATGACTAGAATATGTTAAGCTTGTAAATAGAAATTTGAAATACAAATTTACACTTCAATTGACTAGATATCCGTGAAGTTGAATTGGAGGAATGTTGAATTGACTAGAATAATATGAAAATTATTTTTCAACAAAAATGTAGGAACCAAAATTCTCCTGGCGACCAGAACCAGATGAATGTTCGATTTCAAAGTTTATCTTCTAATTGAATGCCTTTGAAAGACTGAAATCAAATTAATACTCGAGTTCAAAGTTCATATTTTAAAATTATTTTGAATTTTGACTAGACAAAGAAAAACCAAGGAAATATTCAAATTAGTTGCGTACATCCATGAAATGGGAAATGAAAACAAGGTGGATTGTACAAACGCTTTGATTGTGAATATGAGTGTTGTGAGTGTCTAGCAAGATAGAATATCAAAAGCGTATATATTCAAAATTTAACTTGACCTTCTCTTACGTTCGAATTTTCTCGATTTCTAGAGCATTTTTTTACAATATAGTGGAAGTTGAAAAAGGATTTTATTTCAACATCACAAACAGGTACCACCTTTTAAACTTTTACTACCTAGGTATTCAAAAAAAAAAATGATGACTAGTTATATCGAAATTCCTCTTCCATATTATGGAAAAAACTAAACAGAAAGATTAAAAAATGGCTAAATGTGAAATGTATCACAAAATTGAGATCCTCACCATATTTTTTCACTGTATAGGCGACTGTT
This sequence comes from Parthenolecanium corni, assembly GCA_038050395.1. Taxonomy (NCBI): domain Eukaryota; kingdom Metazoa; phylum Arthropoda; class Insecta; order Hemiptera; family Coccidae; genus Parthenolecanium; species Parthenolecanium corni. The sequence continues at coordinate 4,711,851 of JBBCAQ010000014.1, read as the reverse complement.
TAGGCGTCTACAGAGAACATAAAAATTTGTTTTGCAAAAAGAAAAGAAAAATAACGTAGAGAAAAAAGAACTATAAAATATTATCTGGTTGTTGCGTAATTATGTTCACCGAAGGGATTGGTTCGCATTTAAAATCCTGTGACACCGGCGATGAACTGTCCGAAGGCTCGTCTTCCTTCCACTTATCCATAGATCTGCGACGTGCATTCATGAAGAAATTGCCCACCGTGGTTGGCTCCAGACCCAGCTGACGAGCGATGGTAACTTGCATTTCTTTGGACGGCCTTTTCGTTTCCTGCAATTACAAAGTCATCTTTTTTAATGATCTGCGTAAAGTTTTAATCTGCACATGCAACCCTACTGGAAAAGGCTAATCAAGAGTTGATAAATGAAATATAGATAGCGGCGCATCTAAGGAAGGTCCTAGAGTAGCTACGCACCTAATTCTTGACTTTCAGAAACTTATGTGATACGGGAAGAAAAATGCGTAAAAAACAAGCGTCAATTGTTGAAAATCATTAATTAGTATTCGAAACTTCTAGTAAAAACTTGAATTTTCCAATTTATGGAGGCGGGAAAAAAGTGTAAAATAATTTTCATAAGAGCAATAAACAATAAATGAAGGTACTCCTCTCACTCCACTCACTAGCACTCACTGAATCTCCCCAATTTGTGTATTTACGATTCGATCTTTGAGAGGTACTTTTAGTGGGAAATTTTACTTTCAAGCTGATGATTGCTTTTGATAGAAGATTTAGGTAGCATTTTGCAAAAAGACCTCTTTAATCGATTGAAAATTGACTCAGAAATGACAATCTGAATTTGTGAATTTAAAAATAATACTTCATAGAAAATTAAATATAAAGGAAAATCATAATTTTCAAAAATAAGGCTTTTTTTTTTTAAAGAGAACTGTGGAATTGATTTTAATGAAATTTTCGTATAAAATTACTATAGAAATGACCAAAAATGTGTCCTGCAAATTATGATAAAATAAATCAAGTAGTTTATTTGAATTGAAAGTTATTGAAACCGAAAGAAATAAAGAATGTACGCCACTTGTTCTGCCAAGTTTGTCAAAAACGAGAACTATAATATCATTTGGTGGAGTGAAGCTTAACCAAAATGTTACCAGAGAAACGTATAAAAATAAATAATAAAAATATGATTTTTTAATTTCTTGACCAGACAATCATCATTTTCGTTACTTCTTAAAAACTCGTAAAAGACGAGAGGAATTCTCAAAACGAGCCGAGCTTTTCAATGAATTCTATTCACTGGTGCTGGCTTACTCACCCAAACTGGGACACCTTGTATATACTACACGTTAATAGAAATGGAGAAGAATTAAGGAAAAGTTTTTTTGCCACTCTCTCTCTTAGAAAAAGGGCGTGGGGCAGTATTTAAGTAAAAATTCGTCCAAAATTTCTCGTCATCATAATATAATTAACCTCTTTTCAATCGTTTTCACGTTATTCAAAACCCCTTCAATTAAATATAGGTTCGCCCCTGTAATAAAAATTCGAAAAAATCATTAAAAACTATCCATAAACGACGAGCCCGCTGTCAAAAAATATTTTCACCATTTTTGCGACAGTACGTGTTAAAAAATGTTTCCGTACTGCTTCGAGATTACTGAAAGCTACAAGTTGGCAACATACAACGGAATTACTTCCACGTTGCCAAACCTACCCCTAAAGCACATTCTTACTGACGATTGCACCATAACAACCCCTCTTTTCAAAATGTAAAACACAATAACGCCGGTGGAAGTTCGTCGACGTTTCAAAGTCATAGTTTACGTACGGTAGCTGTTTTTTTTCCTGTTTGTATGTAAGGGAAAAAGCCCTAATGAAGACGATTTTTTACTGTCTTGTCCTTAACAAAACTCACTTTGAAAATGGCCTGCAATGTACGTCTTTGGAGATCCGTGAACACTAAACGAGGTTTCTTTGGGGTCGAAGAATTATTACTGTTACTCGACGGTGGTGTGACTTCTTCTTTCCGTTTTCCTGGACCTGCAAGAGAAACGAAAAATGGAAATGAGAAAGTCATAAAATCAACATTTATGTGGAAGCATTCGAACATCTATTGCGGCAAAATTGCGGGTTTACCAGAAAGAAAAAAAAGCTAATAAATAGACATTTTGTATATTATGCAGTTCAAGTGTAAACGTATTTTTGCAGAAAATTTTTTTACTTAAACGGTCAGGGAACAATTCGTGAAATACTAAAAAGTCTCAGAAGGAAAAACACTCAAGCAGACCTTCTCAGAAGCTCACGAAAAATTTGTCAAACATTAGCCACTGTGCGTGAGAATTCGAATAGCTATTTACCGTAAGAACAATGATTTGCAAGAGCGGGATTAAGTCCACTTTCTTAAATTTTACTGGACAGCAAAAAAACACATTCATACGAAATTCCAAGCACATGTTTGTGTAAATAAGGGTACAGGTACAACCACAGGTGAACTTTTTTTTTGTCTTTGGAGTCTTTGGAAAAGTTACAGACTAGGGGACATGAAATTTTTCGCACAAATTTTTTCATCCCCTCTCCATCTTCTTCTAAAAAAATTCATATTCGCTGAGGAGCCGATTTAATTTTTTGAAAGGCGCCTTTCCCAGCCCTTTAGTAAATGCACCTAAATAGGTCCAATGATTAAGTATTCAAGCATCAAGTCGAGCAAGAAGGATAAAAAGATTGGTAGAATGAAAGGACTTGATCCCTTTTTGCGTATAAATTGAAAGAGCTTATGTAAAAAACAAAAAAGAGACAAGTTCTAAACTTAGAGTAATTCAGAACAAAATTTATTACGAAGGATCAAAGTCTCGGAACACTCAGAGAAAAAATATTAAGAATTACCTAGTATGCAGCAGACTAACTTTGGGACAATTCAGGTTTTATGTGAAAAATTAATACAAAATAATTAAAATGAAATTTTAATATTTATACTAATTTTCAATACTTTGTATGGTAGTTTCAAATATTATTCACTAGTTCTTAATAAATTTATACCAATTTTTCGTATAAAACCTGAACTGTCCTTTAGTCAGCACGCTGATATTAAAATTTAATGCGCAGTTTTAGAATTAATTTGGAATGATCAACCTTAAAATGCAAAGTAGACAAAAAATACAACATCCAAATTCAACTTTCATTCTTCAAAATTGACCCAAAATGAAACAACTGAACTAGAACTTCATATTGTAGAATGAATAATATTGACCATCAAACTGAAAATGTAATTAATAAAATTTATTATGAGGGGGGCTACTCTTTCAAAGTTTACTAAAAATTACCATTTTAGTTATCACTAAGTGAATGGACTGATCCCTTTCTGGCAAATCACTTCCTTTTTTAAGTCTGTTTTCTCAACGACCCTTGCTTTTTAGGACATAATACTTATACTGCATAGATATGAAACTGCTGGATGCATTCGATTAAGCATATATTATGGACTTTCATAAATAAAGTGGACTTTTCCCCTTCGTACCAATACCAGTACTGGCCACTCAAAATTATTTTGTTCCAGCTCAACCCTCTCTATACCTTCTTCCTTACGAAGAACAACTTTTTCAGTGAAAAATAAATTCATTTCCAAAACTATTATATGATTTCCCCACAACCCAGCAATGCTTAAAAAGTTGAAATGGAGTGCATAAATTCACAGAGGAAAGTATGCCTCAATGCGTTATGAATCCTTCTCCCTTGAAGATTTGTAAAATTTGCAAAAGAGATTTTGAAAAACAACACTATGGCAACCTTTGGGCTGACTCCGAAATCAAAACATTTGGCTTCCAACCAACCATAGACATTAGTCTTATATTTAAATACCATGCAAAAATACTTAAAACTGAATTATTTACAATCAAACATGAATATTATATTTACCTATATAGGGCTGATTATAGCGCATGTATTGTGACCGATATGCATCATCACATGATACAATAACAGATTCATCTAAAACATCAATAAATAATACAGATTCAAAATTAGTTTCTCAAGGTACACTTTTTATACATAAATATTTTCAAAAATAATAACTAACACTTACGTCACTTACCAATTGTAATACATATTATAATTAATGCATTAATTAGAGTACTGAAAATCAGGGTGGCTGACATTTGTATACTGTTTCAACTTTGACTGGTTTCAGGGCACAAACCATTAGAGATATTAAAGAACTAATGGACTGTTTCGTGTTAAAGAGATTTTTGTGAATAGGAAAAAGTAAACACGAGATACAAGTTTTTTCTGAATTTTCTGCAGAGGTTTGAAAAAAATGAGCGATATAACGCCTCAACTTGTTTAAAATAACCGAATTATTTTCGGTGTTACTTTTGACCAAAAAATGCAGCTCAGATATTTTCCTAGCAAAAATGCTTATACTTATTTTAGTGGTGAAATATCAAATATAGAACTGGTATCTTTACGATTTTTAAAGAAATCAAACTTCACAGCAATTGATGAAATCAATTAAAAAAAGTTGAATAAAAAATATCAAAATTTAAACTTTAGAATTTGCCAAAAATGGCGAACCCTCAGTACAATTTTTAAATATTTGTATGAAAAAGCAATAAATTATTTCTCGAGTTGCAAAATTAATGTAAAATTTAGAAACCAAATTTTTCGTATTATTTATTTAGCCATAAACATGAATGATTTATGAATTTTTTTTTAAAACTCCGAATCAATATAGAAATTATAATTTTTTGTTTAAATACAGAAATTGTAAGAGTATAGATATTCGACAAGTGTTTCTTAAATTATGAATTTTTTTTTTGATCAATAAGTGTGTTATTACTTTCTTTAAAATGTGACTGTAAATCAATACGCGGTAGGTTTAATGAACTTGAACCGTGTATTTTGAGGTCAATGCGTCAGTGCGAAAAAAAAAAAAAGGATGTAACCGAATCGATATGAGGGGGAGAAGAAAAAACATAGACTATATTGATTCAAATTTGACGATTTGGTACAGTATAGCCTTAGTACCCCCACGCTCGAAACCATTTATGCTATTTTTACCTTTCATGCCTCGGTTGACATATATTATATTTTTCATTTGAAAAGACAGGTACAAAAACCACCTATTTTTCTCATCCTGTTAGTTCAACACCAAAGATAGAATTTGATTTGAACAAGGGAAAGGGTTTTTTTTTCTTCAGGAAAGGTGGAGAATCCATTTGGACAATTGAAATATATATTTTTAGATATCTATATTTATGGTAGACCTTGCGCAATAGTCCTGTATCCAAAGGTATAATATATAATCTATACCCAAATATACCCAATTGTCTACCTGCCAAAATCTCAAATTTCATAAAAATGGACATCACTTTTTGGAAAAACAAGTCTCAATTAAATAAGCGTGTCTCAAAACCAGTTTTTCTTTTACAAATTTTAAAACATCATCTGAGATTCGAGCAAAATTCTGTTGAAAATTCTTCATTTTCAAAATATTATATCATTACTCAATAAAATGATGAATTTTGGAGAAAAAAACAACAAATGCCATTTTCATAAACTTTGAATTAGGTATTGTTTCATATAGGATTTTTAGTGGGGAATCGACTGGTTTATTGGGATTTTCAAAAAAAAAAATCATTTCAAGAGCCGTTTCGAGTACTTGAAAATTTGTAAATCTATGGGCACGTTGGTCTAAAATGTAACAAATTTATCTTTTGAGGCATATTTTTCTACCAAAATGGACTAATTGTTTTCAATTCACAAATGAACTTCATGTCACAGTCATACCTTACCATCAATTATTGTTACAGACACTTCAAACATTGAATCTGGCTAAAAATTCATTAATATTCGCTCGTGGTCTATTATGATGGAATATTTTCATTTTTCTGGAATATGCATACGTTTTTTTATAAATATTCTATCGTTTGATTATCAACCAATAATAGCTGCGATATATCATAAAAAATAGTTGACATTTGTTTGGATTTATTGAAACATAATCGAATAGCTTAATGCAACAACCAGCCAATTGCAATTTTTAAAATTTATGAAAAAACATAAAAAACTGCACAACTTTGAGAAAACCGAACATATAGGCAGCTGAAAACTGAATGAGAGGATGTCATGTCCATTTGTTACAAGAAACCAAAACACTTCTCTACAAAATCAGATGATTGTATTCACATTTGAAAAGAAAATATAAGCTTTTGAAAATTGAAAACTTGGCTAGTTGTTGCCTCGAGCTGACATTTCTATTTTCACATGTTCGATAGAGTGCTTCAAAATGTCTGCAATGATTCATTTTTGCATAAAAATTAATTTATGTAACATTTAGAGGAATATAAAAAATAAATTTATTTCAAAATGAAAATAAAATTTTTGCACTTCATGCTTGAACTTGACTGGTTTTTGCTGTAATTTACATACATACGGTATAAAAAAGATTTAAAAACCAATAAGAATTTTTTTTTTTGGCACAAGGATAAATTTTTTCATGTTTATAACAATAATCCATAAGAAACTTAATTTTTTTAAATATGTTAGTTGGCTGATTGCAGCGTTGGGCTATTCTATTGAACCTCAGAAGAATTCAATTTTTTTAAAAAAGTGATCATATTCCCTTCTTGCATATCACTATTCACTTGTTCGTAAAAAGATTTCAAGCTAAAATACTCGATAATCAGACCATTGATTACTGACAAATAGTTTTTTTTTTTTTCTTTAATTATATTTGTGGCGTTTGTTACATTTTTCACCCAAAAGTCTTCAAATATTGAACGCGTGGGCGGATTTATCCTATTTTTCCTAAGAATGGGGCAAATATAATGACCAAAAAATTTTTTTTCAATCCACAATCTCAAATTTCCTACATGTTGGGCCAACTAATTTTTCGGGAGGACAACCCTCCTAGCCATCTCAGTAAATCTCCCAACGAATGAACGAATTGAGTTTCAAAATACCAATCTAAAAAAAAAGTGTCTCGAGACATTTTTGCTGAAAAATAAGTGTTTCAACCAACAAGATTCAAATTTGACTTCCATTTTACTTCTGACAAAAACGTCAAAATAATATGCGGCATGTTATAGTCATTTGCGGGAGTATATTTTCAATTATTTTCATTCTTCTTCACTCGTTTCCGTCTCAGAATTTTAGAAACCACACCCTCGAATTCAGTCCCGACTGCTAATAGCAACTTGAAAAATTTCTGTCAGATTCATCAATTTGATACACACGCCTCGATGAGCGTCAACTTTTTTCATAATCCCTCCTACACAGACAATGAAAATTGTCATTTTAATTTTTCAGCTCCCAAATTCTCCAAGTGGAGAAGATAACGTTGGCAGTTCCATTGTGTAAACGTGGGTCATCCTTATCAACGATCTTACTCCTTGAAAAGCAAACATCAACTTTGAAATGTGGGGTGGAAAGTTTTCTTCGTCTCTTTCATCGTCACTCGTATGAATCACACAGAAAGCAACTGCCTGGAGATTTAAAAAAAAAAAATTCTCTCTAGTTTTCCATTTTCCGCACTCGTGGAAAAACTTCCCCACGCTTTTTCGTCATTCGTCAGAAACTTGCTTTCAAACTTTGCTTCGTAACTCGTACTTTCGTTTATGAAGTAGAGAATGTTTTTTTTTATAAGCCATTCTAGACGGTTATACTACGAAATTTCTACGCATCATAACTATTTTCCTAGCTTATAAATTAAGTAAATATCATCAGGAGACATAAAGAGCAGGGGATTAGAAAAATGGTACTGTACAAAAATGTGAAAATTTCACGCCACGATTTTTTTTCTCATCAATTTTCACTTCAAGTTCAGTATACTCTTATTCCTCTATAAAAGTGCAACACTATTTTTTCTACGTGTTTTTTTTTTTTTCAATCTTCATTTTTTATCTGGAAGAAATAGTTTTCAGTGTTCGATATATCGAGCAAGTTGTTATGAAAAAAACATTTTTAAGAACTTTTGGCGAAGGTTGATGAATATACGTTCGAGAGGGGGAAATATAATTTTTATTTTTTACGGTGGCAAAATAAGACTTTCTCTGACCAGCTGGCATAATTATTTTTTTTAGGGATCGTAACAACTTTTCATAGGGAGCAATGCTTTCCACCCTTTCTGACAATGGCCTTGGGTGAACCTCCGAAGTTGACCAAATCATTTTTCTAAAATATGGATTAGCAAGAAAAAAAGGACAAACGCATTAAAACTCAAATTTTTCAGACATATTCAAAAAAACTGGTCCAAACGCATTTCGATGCATTTTATCGTAAAAATAAATCAAAATAATGATTTTAAAAATCATATATAAGAAAATTATTATAATAAAAATACTGTTTATTAATAATAAGCAAAAGTAATTATCACTGATTAAGTATTTATTTGGTCCAAAAATTGGTTTAAAATTCTTTCATCACGTCGGTTGGACGAGCAATATTCTTCATCAGAATCAACCAATAAAAAACCAAAAACGAAAATCTGTTTTTTGATGCGTTTGTGCCTTTTTTCATGGCTCTTACTCAAATAAGCAAATCCCTTAAAATGTTGAGATTTTCAGCTTGAAAAAGTGAAAATCTGGGTAAATTGTTGCTTCTTAAATTTTTGAAAAAATTAATCAAAATATTAACCCTTAAAATTCAACACGTTTTCATTGATTTATAGGAGACGAAAATTAAATCATTTCGTGAAAACTAAAATGTGTTGAAACTTACACACAACTAAAACTGTCGGGTTCCAAAACATAAAATTAAAAAAATATTATTTCGTTAAAGGTGACAAGTGTGAAAAGTTGCACACCAGAAAAATTATCAGGGATTTCAAAACAAAGCGTTTTATAAAAAAATTTTTCCTTCAAAGTGACGTGTGTCAAAAGTGTTAAAAATTACAATCAAAACTTTAGGGGGCTCCTGAACATTGAATTAAAAAAAATCATTTCACTTAGAAATGAACAAATTTAAACAATTAAACACGAGTAAATGGTCAGAGAAATTTAAAAAAAAATTATTTCAGCATAGGTGAAATGAATAAAAATTACAGACCAGCAAAATTGTTAAAAGCATTAAAAAAAACAATTTCATTAAAGGTGACGGGTAAAAAGTTATACATTAGAAAAATTATCAGGGGCTCAAAAAAAAAATTGTTCACTTCTTTCATTCAATCTAACATGTTGAAAATTACACACTAAAAAGCATTAAGTTCAGGTGTTCTTTTTTACCCAACTTTATGTTGCTATGAATGGAATAAGTGTGTAATTTTTTAATTTTGACTCACATTATATTATTTTAAAGGTTAAAAAACCTCGAAGAATATAGTTGGCTCTTTTTTGATTTAAGTCGTCGAACAGATCTTTAGTATTAATTCGAATGTTATCTGCACAAATTAATGAGTTACATTTTTAGTGAAACGGATTGCGAGGGTGAATGCAATAAAGCTAAATTTTGCTCTATCAACAATAAAAGTGATTGAAGGCTAAGATACTTGATCATATCTTAAACTCAGATATCTAATTATAGAGATTACTGATTCACATATGACTTATTATAGATATTTTAAAAACTAAAAACCAAAAAAGACCGACTCACCTGCTAAACGTAAGGCAGACATCCGCTGGAATTCCGGTTCCTGCAGCCATTTCCACATCCTGCGAAACGTTTCACGACCGGACTTTAACTTGGACCAGGGCTTTGGATTGCGCAGCAAATCAGACAGCGTTCCCTGCGACCTGCATAGCACTCTTTGAGCAAAGATCGCCTGCGGTATGCTATACCTTTTCAGCTCAGCGCTGATCCTTTGGGCCAGCTCCTTCGTGTTTATCTCCTCCATGTCAGTCGTATTGCTGACGGTAGAGCTATTCATGGACGACGACGAGCCATTGCTGTGCTGAGGCAGCGTTTTCAGCACCGACATCTGCTGCGATGGCTGCTGAGAGGTGGTCGCCGGCGGCAGCGAGGTCTGGTGCTGCTGCAGCTGCTGCTGTTGTTGCGATACAGTTGCAGATCTTAGTTGCTGAGTGGTCTGGATGCATGTTTGCACTCCACCACCGTGCTGTTGCAACTGGTTCGACGACTGCTGCAGCTGCATCTGCTGCTGAGATTGCTGCGTCTGAGGGGGCTGCGCAGTCTGGTGCTGGGAGAGCGTCATGGACTGCGACTGCTGGATATGGTCAGGAGGCGATGGCGACGAAGCAACCACCACCTCGTTCTCAATCTGCTGATTGAGGATAGCCTGCTGGATCTGCTGGTGGTGCGATAAGGTGGCCGGATCCAGCTGCTGCAGATGCTGCGGTAACGAAGACTGTTGGGAGGACTCGACTGGAGGCGGCGAAATAGGAGGTGGCTGGTTGATGGGAGGTGAGCCCATGGCCAGAGACTGGATAAGCGATGGCTGCCTGCTGTGAACCAGTGGTGGGGAGAGGGACGAACAACGACCCGAGTTGGAGGCAATGACGTGAGCAGCGTTAATCAGACCGTTGATAGAGGGCAGCGGGGTCGAATTGGTGTAACTGCCCGGGCCAACTATATGGGATGGTGGTTGGGTGACAGGTGGAGGGCTGAGGGAGACAGAGCGTGGGCTGAGTATGGGACTCTGCGAGGACAGAACTTGATCGCGGACTAAATCCTGGTTGTAAGGCGAGTCGTAGCAGCTGTTGGGTGAGCTGCTACGGGGTGGCGAGCTGAGACCGCCATTTTGGCTGTATGTGCTCTGAGGTGAGTCTGGTGAGTTTTGCTGCTGCATGACCATATTAGAGGAATACGGGTGCGGTGGCGACATGATTTTGTCGTCGTAGCCATACGGCGAGTGTGACCCCATCGCCATATTATGCTGCATTATGGTAAAGGAGCCAGTAACATTGCTGGAGTGGCCGTAGGCGAACTTATCAGAGACAGTAGAAATAGGGGGTAGGGGTTGCAGAGGGGTTAGAGTAGCGTAAGAAGAGTTGGGACTGTAACGCTGCGGCGAGGTACGCCCATTTAGATTCGATATGTGCGGATAGGGCTGCTGGTGGTAATTCTTGTAATCGTTGCGAGGTGCCTCCATTGAGGCTGAGTTACCAGCCACCATTTTGTCCAGATCGTCAGAATCTCTGGAGTCTTCAGCGGGGTTTACAATGACCGAGAACTTGTTTCGCTTGTTGGCGCCAAATTTCGACCGGTTGTTCGAGTAGTCAATTCGGATAGCTGTGACTGGCACCTCTTCAATAACGCGAGCCTCCTTACCATTGCTACAGCCATTGGACGAAGGAGCTGGTATGAGGACAGCCGGACGCGATAATTCCTCTCGTTGGAGGTTAGCCAGCTCGACATGGGCTCTAGCAGCTAAGGCTGCCAAAGCACTAGTCCCTCCTCGGATAGGGGTGATTGTGGCTGCGGTAGTGCCACCGTGCAGTTGATGCTCCTCGCCCATGGCTAACGACATGTCTTCCATTTCGTCCATCGCAATGTAATTATTCATTTACATGGTCGTCGATACAATACAGGAAACTGGTGTAGTATCGTCCATTTTGAAGAATGAACGGATTCACTAACGTATTCATCATCACCAAGTGCACTAACACACACACGCGATTAACGATACGTCGAGTGGAAATTAAAGAACAAACGTAATTTTAGCATTTTGAACGAACACAACTTCCTCACCATTATTACAACAGGTACAAATAATCATACACAAAATCACATGTTACACGAAGGAAAAAAAAATCGATATCGAATTTAAGTAAAATAAAACAATCACTTAAATATTGAGGAAAAAATGGAAAATGGAAAAACAGAACAACAAACAAAAAGGACTAGAAATTATCGATCGGCCGAAGTAACTATCGAGCAGATGTTTTTCAAAGGGTTTGTACTCGTTGGGTTGGTTTCCATATAGATCCCCCTCCTTTGAACGGCTGCGTCTCAAACTCGTCGACTAAACAACCACTACAAACACAAACTTTTACATAATCGGCGATCAATAAATGGAAGGAGAAAGTGAGGGGTTGCCTTTCGAGTTTCGAGTTGGCAAACTTTCGTTGACGTTGCTGACATCTACTGGATAATTGAGTAAGCTGTTAGTGTGAAACACGTGCGAAATTATAATCTGTGACTGACTTGTCTTATCACTGAATTTTCCAGCTTTTTGATGCCGCATAAATTTTCGACGAAAACAATGAATTTTCTTGCAAGAAATAAGCATTTTTCTGTCAAAATACTTCTCATAAATTCTATCGGTGTTTAAATTGATTTTTCGTCCTTGGGATTCGTATTCAACCTGATTCTGTAATTTATTATAAGATTTCCTTTTTGGAAAACTTCACGTCGAACTTTGTGCTTCTCATCTTCATGTCTCCAAAGTGAAACACTAAAAAAGAGTTATTAACCAATTTTTGGGCAGTTACTTGGAAGTTCAGTACAATTTTTGGACCCACAAATCGTCTGGACACTGACATTACCATTCATTGCATCATTTTAATCACTGCAAGTGAGTTTTCCTATGATAATTCTCAACTAGTTATGATTATTTTTTTCTACCTTTCTGTGCTCATGGAAATAACCTCTTACTTTTTCAGGTATTTTTGGAAAACAGTCATTGATATAAGTCGAATTTCGCTTCGAAAAGCCAACTTTTTAGAACTTACTTTGCTTGAGCATTTCAATTCAGTTTCTAATTATAATTATTTCCAGACAAATTGACGATTTTCAACACGAAGATTGTTCTCAAATCGGAGATCTGGTAATTTGATTTTTATATTTTCTTATTAAACCTTAAAAAGTCTCATGTTTCATTAGTTACCACCCAACTTGAAAATCTTGAAAATTTATTTTCACTCAGCTCATGCCAAAGTAAATTACTGCGCTAAGAATCATGATTTGGCGTAGCAGTCTGGGGCGTTACCGGAATCTTATTGTAAACCGATGCTTATCGAAGAATTTCCGAACCTCTGCTAGTATCTGTCAGCAACTATCAGCCAAAACTGTCAGCGCAGAAGCTAATTCGCCATCTGTAGGAGATGAGGTGCACAATTTTCGTGTATCGGATATCGTAGCAATTCCAGACTTCAACTGTCGATTAATAAGGCTTCAGCATGAGGGAACTGGAGCCCTATACACGCATGTTGATCGTAATGACTCAAATAATGTGTTCGCCATTGCCTTTCGAACAACACCCTTCGATTCGACTGGACTGCCACATATCTTGGAGCATATCTCTTTGATGGGCAGCCACAAGTATCCTTGTCGAGACCCGTTCTTCAAAATGCTAAATCGTTCACTGGCCACCTATCTGAACGCCTGCACAGGCGCAGACTTTACTGTCTATCCATTCGCAACTCAGAACCGTAACGATTATTATAATTTGATGTCAGTCTACTTGGACGCAGTTTTTCGGTAACTACGCTTAACTCTTATAAAATCTTATAAAAATATTTCCAAAGTGCTTTTAAAGCATTTTCAAAATTGATTTAGAGTTTTGAATAGTATCATGAAAGTATATTTTTCCAAATATTGAGTGATTTCTGTAAAATATTTTTCATGATTTCAGTAACGAATTGGAATGGATTATCCAATCATTTTGCCACAAAATTTAGAAAACGTTTTCATTTTTCTGGGCAGAATTTTAAAAGAAAGTTTATTATACTCGTACTAGTTTCATATAGTAAAATTTACGTGAAAGCATATCGTAATAGGTAATTCTACTCCTATGATACTTTCTAATGGTCATTGTTATGAAGGCCCTTATTCTTTGCAAATAGCCACAAATAAATTTGAAAAAAAAATTTTTTCTACTAAATTATTTGTCATTAAATATTTTTGACTAAAATAGTTCAAGTTTGATGAGTGATTTTCATCCATGTAAATTTTACTGGTCTATATTTAACTTATCTAAGGGTAATATCGACCGCTCTGAAACAGCTTTTGAATCAGACTGTAAACCTTTTTTTTTTAATTGATGAAAGATGATCGTTGGTACTTTCATTTCAAATTTATTTCAATATTTCATTTTCTTCCTTCTTTTCAACATTTAAAAAAAATCTGAAAAAAAAAAAAAAAAAAAAAACGAAATTAAATTTATGGATGCTTCATCTCAAATAATAAATAAATAAATAATAAAATAATGTGTTGTGGAGGGTATGAAAGAGGTCAAGAATTGCATGTTGCTATGATTAATTATCATGTAGATGACGTTTTTTCTCTAATAACCTTCGAAAAACATTTTTGAATCAAAGAACTTCTTCTTCTCGAAAATTTTCAGACCCAAATTACGTGAAAACGATTTTCGCATGGAAGGCTGGCGGTTGGAGCACGAAGACGTGCACGATCCGCATTCACCGATTGTATTCAAAGGTGTAGTGTTCAATGAGATGAAAGGCGTCTTTTCAGAGAACCAGAACTTATTTATGGAGAGCTTGATCAATAATTTGCTGCCCAGCCACACTTACGGTGTCTGCTCTGGCGGCGAACCGATGGTCATTCCGCAGCTCACTTACGAGAAGCTGGTCGACTTCCACCAGCGCCACTATCATCCGTCCAACTGTCGCCTCTATTCGTACGGTAATTTCGATTTCCTGGACCACCTTAAGTTCGTCGACCAGAACTACCTTAAAGACTACACCCGCTGCGAGTCGTACGCCCAACGCACTGCAGTGCCACCGGAAATCCGATGGTCAGAACCCCGGCGCCGGCACATTCGCTGCCGAGTCGACCCCTTGGCTGCGGATCCTGCCAAACAGTCGACCATCGCTGTGTCTTACGCATGCGCAGATGTAGGTCAAGTGTACGAATCGTTTGTGCTGAAAGTAGTCGCGCAGCTGCTAACTGACGGGCCCAACGCTTCCTTCTACCGGACGCTCATCGAGCCAAATATCGGATCTAGCTACGCGCCAGCTACTGGCTACGACGCGCAGACGCGGGATACCACATTCACTGTTGGACTGCAGGGTGTCCAAGAAAAAGATTTCCCAATGGTTGAGAAACTGGTCTACGAGACTCTGGAAAGTTGCGTGCGAGACGGCTTCGACAAAACAAATATCGAAAATATTTTGCACGGAATCGAACTAAGCATCCGACACCAGGGCAGTGACTTCGGGCTACAGTTGATGTTTGGCCTTTCGCCTCTATGGAACCACGATGGCGACATAGCTACCGCTCTCAGAACGTCAGAGCATGTGACTACCTTCAGGAAGCATCTGGAGGAGGATCCGTCGTACCTACAGAAGGTGGTAGAAAAATATTTTCTGCAGAATACGCATCGACTAGTGCTGACTATGTCACCTGATGAGCAGTACGAGGCGCAGCTGCAGGCGGAGGAGAACCAACTTTTGCAACAGAAGTTGGACGAGTTGGACGAGGGCAGCAAGAAACGCATATATGATATGGGCTTGGAGCTGTTGCGTGACCAAGAACAGCCACAGGATGTGTCCTGCTTGCCAACGCTCAGAATTGAAGATATCAGCGAAAACTGTGATTTTCCCAAACTGACTTCAGCCACCAGTGCAAAAATACCACTGCAGCTGTGTTCCGTGCCAACCAATCAGGTCACTTACTTCAGGTAGTTATGTTGGAAATTGAAAATTTTTATTGGCGTATAAATTTTCGTTCATTGAAAACCCGGGTTTATACTATAATAATTATCTGTAGGTACAAAAAATGTCAAAACTTCAATTCCAAAAGATAGTAACTCGAATTTTTATTTTTTCATTTACAAAAAATACAAAAATAATCTGAAAGTAATGATTCAATCAGGATTAAAAACATGATTTTTTTTCTTTTCTTTCTTTTTTTTTTTTTTTTGAATTATTATTATGATTGAAATGATTAATTGTTTTCTACTGTTAATCAATATTGAATGAAATCATTATTAAATTAATCAGTGGCGGAACTAGCTTTTTTTCAGGGGTGGCCAGAGGGGGCGAAGAAAAATCATTAAAAACGTCAACGTTCAAAGCATGGACACTGAGGTCACTTTTTTTACTTAGATAACTTTCTTTTTTTACTGGTTCTTTGTTCATTTCGAGAAAAACTTTTGAAACGGCCAGTATTTTTTCTCCAGGGGAGGAGGAGGGTGTCAAGAAAATCATCCATCATCTTATTTATAATCATTGTTTAAGACTGAATATTATTAAGATTGATGATAATGGCTGCTCAGTCATAATCATCAATAATGATAATTCTTAATTTGTTAATTAAATCATCGATTTCAGATCGTTGCTGGATGTGTCTGCATTGAGCGACCAGCAGAAGAGCCTGTTACCGTTATTCGCACAGATTGTCTCACAAATGGGCACCAAAAAGCATGATTTCTTGACTTTCGACCAGATGGTGTATGCCAAGACACTGGGACTGAATGTGGGTATCCACGTGACGGACGATGTCGGCAATTTGAGTCAGTTTGAGGAGGGCATCTCGTTGGGCTCGCTATGCTTGGACACGAATGTGGCCGCCATGTTCGATCTGTGGTCGATGCTGTTCAACGACCTGCAGCTGAAGGACGTTAACCGCTTTTCGACCTTGGTCAACGATATCGCAGCTAGCGCGGCAAATAGCATCGCCAGTAGCGGCCATCGGTACGCCATGCTGTATGCAGGCTCGTTGCTCGGCCCAGCCAACCTGAGGCGCGAACAGTTGGGTGGCCTCACGTTTGTTCGCCGAATGAAGGAAGTGGCCAGCAGCGACGACCTGCAGCCGGTGCTCGATGATATGCAGGCCATAGCCGAAACTGTCTTGAACAAGAAACGCATGCGGTTGGCGCTGAATCTGTCGGCTGACCAGAACGGACCGGCGATGGACAGTTTGGAGAAGTTCGTGTCCACCGTTGGAGGTGGCTACGAAGGTCCCATTCTCAAGAATGGCGTCTCACCTGCTGCCCAGTCGACAGGCACTGGGTAAGATATGGCTCTGTTAATTCATTTTTTGAACCAATTCACCTCCAATACTAATAATCAATTTTATCGTCGTACGAATTAATTAGACGTTTTATGATTCCAGCCCATTGAAATTCCATTTCGTATTACCATTCGCCGTAAACTTTACGTCCAAGGCTGTGCCCTGCGTGCCGTACACACATCCGCACTTCCCGGTTCTCAGAGTGCTGTCCAAGTTGCTGACGACGAAGTACCTGCTACCGTTGGTTCGCGAAAGATACGGAGCCTACGGCGCTGGAGCCACCGTGTCGACGGCTGGAGTTATGCACTTCTATTCGTACCGCGACCCGAGTTCGGTGAGCACCGTTTCGATATTCGACGAGGCCGGCGACTGGCTGCGTAAAAATGAATTTTCACCTTCGGACGTGGACGAGGCGAAATTGGCTGTGTTCCGTGATATCGACGTTCCTATCGCGCCCAGCGAGCAAGGCATGAGACTCTTCCTGGATGGTATCGACGACGATCTGTTTGCTCGACATCGAGTCGACATTTTGAAAGTTAGTCGAGAAGATTTGTTAGATGTTGGTCAAAAGTATGTGGGCGCTGAAGGCGCTAAAGTGATAATCGGAGCCGATGGAAAGGAGACTGATGGCTGGCAGAAGGTGTTCAGCGAGTGAGTCGTCTTTTTGTACGCTTAGATCTAGTCTAAACTTGTGCCCGGTCCTGTATGCAAGAAGGTCTCGCCTCCTCTTATTGTACTCGCCAAATTGTGAGACGTGAAAAATACGCTAACAGTAAACATAAATTGGCTACCCAAAATAGAGAAATTGGAGTATTTTGTTTTGCAGGTTTTTAAATTTTTTAAATCAACTTTTTTTTTTTTAAATTCTATTTTTCGTTTGGAATATTTTCATTTCGGAAAGATATTTCAAAAAAAGAATCTCCGGAAACTATTTTTCTTTGTTACGTATCAGAATAATGATTTAGAGAAAAGAATTATTTTGGGTAATTCTGAAATATAATATCTTTGACGTAAGTTTTTTTTAAATCTGTCGTATTTGAAAGATAAGTACGATTATGAACATTACAATGCACTGTGTGAATGCTGGAGCTATCTTATTCTTGAACAAAAATCAGTTAAACTGACGCCAGTGTTGCATCTTTTGAAAATGGCTGTTCTTTCTCTCCTATTGAAAAAAAAATTTTAACGTGTCTGTTTTTAATAACACTCGTCAATTATTGCAAGTTAATACAAAGAGAGGAGATGAGAAAAGAATCCTAAACATTTTTTAAACGTCATCTTTTCAATTTGATGCACTGGCAAACTTACATTTCAAATTCGAAATAGTCGATGAAGTTCGTCTTACTGCTATAAATACCTGCGTATAAGCTCGGAATATTTTATGTAATAGATAAAAAGTGTTAATTTGTTGAATTTGGAGTTCGTTAAAAAAATTGTTTGTAAATAAACTTGATTTTGTAAATTTTTACAAACGTATTTTCTTTTATTTGTATGTTTTTTTTTCATTATTTTTTGTTGCAATATTCTAACCACAAGAAGCTGTTTTCACAAAAAATAGAAATAGGGTCACAAATATTTTCAACTTGAAATTAAAAAATCTTAATTGTACTGCTAAGTAATGGCAAGTCAATGAAAAAAATGTCCGCGTCTATTTTACCTGACAAAATTCAAATGAAAAAATTTAAGAAAGTAGCGATAGCAAAATTAAAAGTTAAGTATCGACAAATTTAATAAAAAATAATCATTCTTTAACCTTATACCATAATAAACAAAAAATAATAATTTTCTAGACTGATCACCGATATATTTGTACCAGTACCTACTTGACTGTTTTCTACAACTCAGTAAAAACTTGTACCATCTCCGTGTTTTCCATAATTTTTGTCAGTTGTCCGGACTTCGTCAATTTTCAAAATCTGTTTTACGACTTGCATAGCTAACAATATTTGCTGCTTTTTTCCTCTAAATGTCTCGATTACCTGCTGTTTCTTCATATCTATTAGGAAATATATAAAAGAGAACATCGAATAAATAATTAAATATGCTTCTAAGAGTAATCTTTACTCGCAAATAATTACCCGAAGTGCCCATTTGCATGCAGTCGATGCCTAAATACGGATTATTTTCAACAATCTGACGGGATTTGATTTCAGTGACTGTGTGAATAGGTGAATAGCCGCAGTTTTCAGCTAAAACCATTGGAATTGATTCTAAGGCATCAGCGAAAGCTCGAAATGCGTATTGCTCTAGCGATGAAATCTGAAAAATAATTTATTTACTCACACTTTTGAAATAAATTTTTCATTTCAGCAAGATTAAGTCGACTAACCTTATCTGCTTCTTTTGATATGGCAATTGAACAAGATAATTCGCAAGATCCACCACCATACACTATCCTATTTTCCATAACCAAGTTTTTGACAATAGAAAGAGCATCATTCAAACTTCGCTTCGCTTCTTCAATTATCTGTAAAAAGAAAAAAATAAACAGTAGCTATTATTCAGTTCTGATTCATAAAAAAAGGTATATTTTCAGACCATGTACAATCTTGGAAGTGCAGATTTTCTTTTGTTAAAAAAGCCCACCATTTTTAAAATCAGTATTTTGTTGCAAATATCAATAACTGAATCCCCGGAGTTGTAAATTTCCATCACAAATTACGACTGACACGTTTATAACGAACTTTAACATGAAATTCTAAACACTATTTTGGAGTGGATTTAGAAAACTATTAGATATAATTTAATCTTCACTGTCCAAAATTATAGATGAATTTTTTTCCTTTTCTGAAAAATGTCATCATTTTTACCTACTATCTTTTATTTAAACCCAAAACATTTCACTTACCAAACTATTTCCTCCTCGAATTAAAATCGTGACCACCGACGAGTTAATACAATCTTCAAATACTGTCATTCGATTGTCCATTCCCAGACCAATTTCTCGTACAGAGCCGACAAAACCCAATTTTTCAGGCGTCAGATCAGAAAAACGAGCCACCACATGGGCGCCACTGGCAGTACTAATGAGCTGAAAAATTATAAATCCTTGTTTGAAAATTCTTCATCAGGTATTGATGACGAGTAGGAGTTTACAAAAGTCAGCAGAAAGTTAATAAGAATACGTACTTCAATTTCTTTTTCTGAAACGTAACGTACACCTCCTGTGTTGGATTGTAGCAATAAATGAGTGGCAGGATCGTCAATACCAGCTTGACAAACGACGAAATTTGCACCAATTTCTTCTAGCTGAAACATTCTGCTGCTTGAGTATAGGTTTTTAAATTTACAACTTAGTAATAATATCGACTACATAACTTGGAAGAACATATTGAAAAATAGTTCATAGCAACATCAACATAAGATGCCTTTTCAATAGAAAGAATTTTGCTGTCCTCTTTGGTAAAGTCAGATAAATTGTCTTAAAATTAAGTGGTTCTCCATATTAGGATGGCAAATTTTGAATAACTCATTTTGGCATCTTTTAGAAAAAATTTTTTTAAACTAATATTATTGAAAAAAATTATTTTAAGGGTAGAAACAAACACTTCAAAAAATAAAATACATTTCTAAAGCTTTTAGAGAATTTTTCATAAGATAAAAATTAATTAGGTATATGTGAAACTACAAAAATCTAAAATCTAATAAAACACTTTTTTTTTAGTATGGCACTGGCATATACAATTTTAGGATGCGAAATTAAATTCTAATTCATTACACTGACTTCAAAAATTAGAAGTAACATAAAATTTCTTTCTCCAAAAAACATTCCCCAGAGAATTTTTAATTTTTAAAACAGACCACTAAACCTGATAGTTCTCAATTCTTGGTCTAAAAAAGGATAAGGCGAGATGTAAGACAAAAAATTTCTAAAACTGAAAATTGATAAAAAAAATTTCTTATGTAATATAATTCAAGGAGTCACTAACCTTTTTAATCATACTTTCGTAAACTTCTTTCTCATATTCTTTGGTTTCATTATACGATTCGACAGATGCCAGCTCTAAATATGCTTTCATTTGATTTGGTTTCGGCATTTCCATTCCGCATGAAACGACAGCAATCGCAGCTTTTAGGAGTTCCTGAAATTAGATAAAGACATATAAAAATAATTATAATACACTCGTAATTAGTTAGTAGACTACATAATTATTCAAAGCTGAAAATTAGAACTTCATAACCTTATGAAAATTCTACTTTGGCTTTCTCAGCATCAAGATTTTTAATTTTTAGCTTTTAGTCTTAAGTTTTTCAAAGTCGAATTAAAAAAATTTGGCTCGTAACTTTCGTCACAATGCTTTTATAGTTTGTTTCTTTTTTTTTTTTTTTTTTGAAAAATTAAAAGCAGAAAAAAAATATCTAAAATAGAGGAAAAACTTGGGAAAGCTGAAAAAAACCAAAAATTAAGCATCAGCTTTTAGTTGCAAAATTTTTGCTTTTTGCCTTTGAAGCTAAAATCATGAAGCTTATAGCTTTTGCCTTTCAGCTAACTTAGCGGGTCTGATTACTTTATTTAAAATTGCATCATGAAACTTCTGCTAAATTAGTATCATATGTGTTTGTTATACTGGCCCCAAAGACTTGAGGAAAGATTCAGTGTAAGCTCATAAAAACAAGGATTGCCAAAATTTTTTTTTTAATTTAAGCCATGATTTTACAAAATACCACAAAAATCTCCAGTTTAATTTTTTTTTTTGATTGTTAATAAAAGGACAAAAAAATCTTTACATAAAAATGTCCTTAGCCCTACCTTATCCATATGTGGATGACATAAAGGCTGGTCGATAATAACTCCATTTACAAGCATAGTATCCTCCAATGAACCTCCTGGTTTACCATCTAACTTGATGCGTTCCAGATCGACCAAATTATTCTCCATATTAGAAACTTTTAGCACAGCATCAACTGCCATTTCAGCAAATTTATCATTGCATTTGCTGACCCTGTTGAAATAATATTAGGTAATTTTAGTAACCATCAACTAGAATCAATAATAGTATCTGAAAACTGTAAAAGACTTGGATCCTTTAGGTTCTCAAGTCCAGAAATGCATAAGAAAAGATTACACTTTAGATCGTAACGACGTCATGGCAGTGTATTTCAAAAATTCTCTGTTTTTCTCCACAGCTATTTCCTCGCTAATAAACTCCAAGTGTTTAATGCAGAAATGAGCAGCTAATTCAAATCCATCGGCAATGCGTATTGGATGAATACCCTTTTCGATAAGTTGCTCCACTTCTTCAAGTAATGCTCCAGCTAATACTGAAAATTTTCGTACATGCAGATGTATATTAAGAAAGAGGGGGAGTGCAATTATATTTTGTAGTTCAGTTTTTAGCCGGTTACAGGGTGCTTTTTGATTGGTCTTTATAGTAAGCCCATAGAATATTTTGCAAAAGGAGGCTCCTTGAGGGCTCAATATGGGTGCTAGGTTGAAAAAAAAACACTAATATTGAAAAATTCCTCAAAAAAGAGACACAAAAAAAACACCATGACAAAATCAGACAGAATTTAATTTGCAAAAATTCTTTGTTAAATTTGGTTTGTTGTTAATTTTATGAAAAAATACTAGAAGAACGTTAGAAAGTCAGAAGGGGACTGAATAAAGGGGGGCTTAAAATAGTTTAAATTTTAAGAGAGTTGTTGAGACTTAAAGAATAGGAAAAAAAATATTTTGTGATTTTTCTTTCAATTTTGAAGAATTATGTTGAGGATTTAGTTCGCTGGTGACGGATACATTTAAATTGGGAACCACTGTTATCCTACTCAACATTTTTATTCAGCTACTGAATGAAAATTTGAAAGACTTACCAACAACTCCGGTAGTTCCATCTCCTACACCAATATCTTGACATTCTGACAGCTCCACAAGTAATTTGGCTATGGCATGGTCGACATCCATTTTACCTAGAATTGTAGCTCCGTCGTTTGTGATAATCAAGTCACCGTCAGGCGAGACCATAGCTTTGTCCAAACTTTTGGGGCCCAATGACGATTTCATTATGGATGTAATTGCTTTTGCTGCTAGTATATGGCTCTGACAACAATTTGAAAGAAATTAACTTACAAATTTCACACATTGGGTAAACTAGACATTTCCATGTTATTCTTTGTGTCATAAAAATATTTTAAAGTTATTTGAGAATTTTTAAAAGACAATCTAAGAGTACCTCTATTCAATTTATGATCCAAGTTTCCCTGCCTTATGCATATAACTCCATTTTATATGAGATCAAGAATTAATAAACTGACCTGACGTATTTTCAGCAGGTTTTCATAGAATAGGCATTGAAAGTTTATTTTTGCATAGCTGACTCACTGGGTAAGCATATGAACAGTGATATGCAAGAAGAGGATAAGTCCACTCTTTCAAAATTCATAAAGAGCAAAAAAACATTTTCATGTTTCATAGTCTACTTATGTAGCAGCTCAACTGAGAAGTCTATTTTCTCACCAATGGTTCCATTTTGGGATATAATATTTTTACTGTAAGCAGTGCTTGATACAATTGAACCTCAGACGAACGTAATTTTTGAAAAAGTGAACTCATCTCCTCTCAGACCGCTGTTTTAGGCAAAAAAAAATTTTCAAAAGTAGATATAGCTAACCTAAGGTTGAAAGAGATGTTGATTTTCTTTACTTGGCATTAATATTGATCGAAATAAATTAATGGAAAAATAATAAAGAAAACAAAATACTTCGTACCTTTATAACCTCGAGTCCACTAATCTGTTCTTTCTCAGCCTGCTCTCGTAGAATGATGAATGGCCGGCCATATTCGTCAAAAGTCATATAACTTGCCACCGGATCTTGTTTCTTCGGTTTCCTGGCGTTCATTATGAAAACTAATGCAAGTAATTAAAATTTTGAAGAAGAAAATGCATACGTTAATTTATTCAAACGAATAGAACAGAATTTTGTAAGAAAACAACTTTCAAAAAATAGTCAATTTTGAGAAAAACTAATATTAGGAACCACTAATAACTATGCAGCAATGAGCTTTCGTTTACGAAAATGGGTCTAAGGGTGAAGGAGGGGATTAACTGTTATCCCTTATACATTCCCATTCCATAAACAACGCTTAAAAAAAAGTAAAGGACGAGGATAGTATGAGTTTGAAATTTCAAAATGTAAATTTTTTTTTATACAAAGACCAGATAAATTTGTGGAAAGACATAATATACTAATGATCAAAGCAATGACTTTTTACTTCATGCGCATAAATTTGTATAATTGAAATTGCGCTCAGCATTCTTCGTGGGAAACAATTTTCAATTTTTGGACAGGATAAATCTCGCATCGTTCCACCTAAAATAAAATCGAGGAGTTACTCGTCAATGATGAGAGCATCCTGGCATCAGGATGTGGCAAATAGGAGGTATGCCAAACCACCATTTCCATGGCTTTTTGAAAAGTGAATTGAGGTAGCTATCAGTTTTGCAACCTTCTCATTAGTACGCAGCGTAACGTCCAAGTTACAGTAGGGAACCTGCCAACCCGAAGTTTGTTGCGCAAATGAAAATCTTCACGGTGCCAAAGACAGCCGTAGCAGCCAAAAAGTAGCACAATGGGTCCCAAAATCGATTTCGAAAAAGACAACGTCGAACGCGAGAACGAGTCGACAGCCAACGTGATTTACGACGTGCACGACAACAAGCAGCTGTTCCAGAAGAAGAACTGCGCCAAGGGAGTTGAGAAGCACTGCGTGACAAAGTACAAGACCGGAACTCGAGGCCGGTCTGTGTCGCGGTCTTCAGCTGGCCGCACCATATCCCACAGATCCAACAGCCTATCGCGGTCAGCAAAGAGTCCCAGCAGCCAGTCCCGATCTGCAGGCAAAAGCCATACCAGCGGCCCCTGCAAGGCCAAGTCTTCGCACAGCAGTCACCAAAGCTCGCGTTCCAAACCCAAGTCCCAGGTTGAGGTGTCGGCTAAATGCTACGACGTGCGCAGAGGTAAAAGGCGTGAGATGTGTGGCAAAGGCGTCAAGTGGCAGAATGGCAAATATGTGCGCGATGAGTGCGGCTCTGGAATTGTATCCAAGCGCTTCGACTTCATACCCAGCCGCAAGATGTGGTGCAAGACACCACTGTCCATGTACCAGGCAACCATCGGTGAGCTGGCACGCAAGATCTTATGTCGTGAGAAAGTCGTACCAAGGGATGTAAGGCCAGGCCCTCCGAGTAATATCGAGGAGTACATCCTGCCGCCATGTCGGGGCTACTATCGTAAGTACGACTGCCTGCGGCCATGCGAGGAGGAGTATGTGTCCGCAAAAGGCGGCAAGAAGCATTACCGAGATCGCGTTGAGCGCTACTGGGAGCCATGCCTCACCAAAGACCAGAAATACAAGCTGGACATCACCGAGTACGCGCCACAGAACGCGTTCCTCGCCAAGAAATTGCGTCGTTACACTATGCAGGCCGGAGATATGCACCCTCCCTGCTGGTAAATACCTGTGCCGTATGCTGCAACATCGTTGGTGAGCCAATTTCGACATTGCGGAACCGAGTCCACATGCATTCGGTGCGATTGTCAGTTTTATCATTTTTTGGTTCTCAATATAGAAAAATGATTTGAAAAGGAGTCGTTTCTTTCAAATGCGAGAAAAACAAGGAGTCTTCACTTCGAACGAAGTGGCATACTAAACAAAATAAAAAATAAACCTCACCAGGGAATATACTGCCCAGAAATTATATTAATAACATCCACAAGAAAACCCATAATTTCGAATATAAAAGCTTACGTTAATTTTGTTCAAAAACTGTTCTCTAGCGAGTTAAAAAAAAACTGGCCAAGGACAACTGAGAACGGAAATACGAAGAGAAAAAAACACGCATCGATGAGTTTATTACTAGTGAAATTTTAACAATTAAAAAAAAAATCGATAAAACCGACTACTAAACGTAGTTCA
Organism: Parthenolecanium corni; assembly: GCA_038050395.1. Lineage (NCBI taxonomy): Eukaryota > Metazoa > Arthropoda > Insecta > Hemiptera > Coccidae > Parthenolecanium > Parthenolecanium corni. The sequence goes on along the minus strand of JBBCAQ010000014.1, from coordinate 4,686,096 downwards.
GTTATCTGCTAAATTATAAGGTACTTTCATCACTTCGTTAAACAAAATTATTAAACTGAAAACTATCTTCAATATGACATCTCCTCGGATGTCACCAACACAAAAATTGCACCTTCAATTAACTTCTCTCTGTTACTGACGAGAAGAGCAATGATAGTCGAAAGCTGTTTTATGAAAATATGAAAAAAAAGAAGAAAAAAAAGAGAGAAACTCGTATCTTGGGAGGGAGAATTACGATTAATTTTTTTTTAAATTTTTATATCCTTTATGATCGAATTTACTCGACGAATTCGACGAGTAGAGCGGGGCGGGGGAGGGGAGATTGATCGGATATCGACAGAAAATGGGTAAATCTATCCGACAGTGTTCAGGGGAACGGAATCCACGTAGAAGGTACCGAACATGGAGCATAAAAAGATGACCGTCAAACCGAGCAGAAACGACGTCGACGTGAAGGTAAACAAGGTGGCAAACTGAAATCTGCAATACCACGTCAACGACAATATGCCCACGATAAGGATACATAATAATTTGCTTAAATTCCATTCGGGCACGGTCGCCTGCTCGTTATTCTGAGGAAACTGTTGCGATTGATCTGGTTGCTCGGGAGCAGCAGGTTGCTGCGGTTTCTCATTGCCTATCAGACAGTGGACGACGCAATCGTCGAACAGGCCGTAATTCTGCAACGTGATATTGTCGTCCCGCAGCATTCGCCCGTTGAAAATTAATCGAATAATTTTACCCGCTGCCAGTTCCTCTGGGAAATTTCTCCTGCAAATCGAGGACAAACGAGAGATATTAACAAACATTTTCATTAAAAGAAAATCAACTTTCAGCATCTGAAACACGCCCGTAGCCTCAATGAAATCCCAAGGGAGCAAGCTGCGGACCAGCGAGGGCGACATTTTTTTATGAATTGGAAATTTTGCAAAAATATCTTTTTGTTGAAAAGTTCACTTGAAAATCATTATAAAAAAACATCGTTAAATGAATTGCTTTCTTATTTTTAAGATCTTCAATAAATTAATAAAGCGAAATTAAGGGGTGAATGAAAATCAATATCAAAAGGCCAGGTGCTTCTTTTATTGTGAATAAGGACATTGAATAATTTAATGAAAATACATACTTAATTTAAACCATCACTTTTTGGAGCATTTAAATTCAATAAAAATGAAGTCTTGAATTTTTACTTTTAATTAATTTCATGTTTTATTTTTCAACGTCGTAGAACCACTGCATGACTAAAATAATAACTATTACATTCTACTCATCATTGGTCAAATACCCAGTAAATTGAATAAAAAAGTTTGAAAATACCTACGTAAAACCAATTATTGAACTTTTTTTTTGTTTTAAAAATTCAAATGTAATTCAATTGATTCTTTGCCACAAATACTTCACTAAAAATTGATTGAAAAAGTGAGTACCCTGTTTTTCAAAAATATTCCGCAGCCAATCAATTCATTAATAAAAAATTCGTGCTTTCTAAGCGCCCAATTTAACTTTAAAATTCGTTGGTTTTGAGGAAATGTGTGAATCATATTATTTCCCTAATTTTTTTAGTCAAGTAGAAAAAAACGGAATTTTTTGGGTACTCCGTTGGATTTATTTATGGCATACTTGATATTTCATTCATGTACTTATTATTGAAAACCATTTTCAGAGCATTATGCATACGATAAATATTAATGTAGATATCAATTCTGTGGCAGTCATTCGATAATCATTGAACGAAAACTCAGTTTTCCCACTGGAAAACTTTTTTACGCTAGTACAAAATTGATTTACCTCAAAAATTACTGACGTATTTCTATCACTAAACCACTTCCTCATTCAACCACACTTCATGGATTGGTGTTTCCAATATTATACTTCTACATTATCAACATATTGACCACAATAGACCAAAAATATTATCGTATTTCTTCTGCAGCAGTATGACAGCATGAATTTTTATAGAGAAAAGAAAGCATAATTTCCCAACACTCGATCGATCAACCATCCTAGCGAATGTCAACTTTTTGCAGGAAAAATTTAATAAAATGGATGAAGGATGTTTTGGCTATGACCCATCAAAAAGGAAGGTACCAATTTGAAATTTAAAATATTACCTTTTGAAATCGGATAATCGTTCGTTCAGCGACCCTTCAACTTCTCGAGACTCATCCGTGAAATACTTCAGACGAACTTTTATCATCAGTTCTATTTGATCTTCTGCGGTATCTTCGGAGGGCTCCGATTTCGACGCTGAGTCGTTGCTCGACGGTCCGCGGCTCGAACACGGAGAACTACTTTCAGCTAACTGCGGCGAACATCCGGCAGTCGCAGCACCGTCGGTAGTGCAAATGCTTTGGTCACCTTGGTGACTAGCAGAGGCTGTGCTCTCATCTGACGATCCTCGATTCGAGGCAACTACGCAACGATTATTCGAAGAACTAGATAATCCTTGATTTCCTGTATGGAATGTACAAAAAATTTATTCAACTTGGTACTCGTAAGTCAATCTCTTGAGAAGAGTCAAATGTAATACCTTCTGTATTATTCTCTGTTGGATGAGGTACTCGCGCCGGTTCTTCGCTGGTTCTTCCATAACGTCTTTCTAGGACGTACACAGTACTGAAAAATGGTTCATCCTGACTTCTAACTCTGGTCGACAGCCACAGTAATAAACAAATTAGCACTATGCCTAAGAATATGAAAAACTGTATCACTTCGTTGCCAACGCCTTCAATAGTGGAAATCATCGCTGTAAGTTGAAAGCTGCAACAAATTCACAAAAATAGAAATAACATGAGATTGATCGGGTTCAAAAATAAATTATTAAATATCGGAGAAACATTTTCAGTAACTTTTAATAAAAAAATTCATCCTTTGGGGCGTAAGTTGAAAAGTAACATGGGAAAATGAGCCTTTAAGTGGAAGAATTAATTCTGATTTAAAGTGACTTTTGATGAGAATCATCCAAGTTACATCCAACTTTTGGGAAATAAAACTGATTTTTGCAGAAATAGAAATATTTGATTTTTCTTCAATCATCTGTTTCCTCATTTAGTTTCGACTAATAACTACAAGAAAGAAAATAATGAAGACTCGGTATGAATTTTTTTTTAGTAACAAGTTTGCACGAAACTATATCTTTCTTCGAAAAATTGAAATATAGTATGAAGGTCAATCATTGAAAAAATTTTCAAAGTAAAACTGACACGCTTCGTTGAACTTTGGATTCGATGTCATGATTTGAAGCCTGTAATTTTCCAAATTAGAAGAACACAAATATCAAATCCAATAAAAAGGTTGTGATACGAAGAGAGATGGGAATGGGGAAAATATTTATGTTGAAATAAAATCTCATAGTTTAACGACTTTTTGAATTAATTCGTCTTCTAAAAAATTGGGTCATACAAAAAAATCGTTTGATTTATTTAAAAAAGTGGGTTGAAATATTTTTTATAGTTTTCAAAAGCTCAACAACTTATAAGATGACTCGTTTTCTGAAAAAATGTCATTTCAGCGTGAGAAAAATCGTTTTTTGGTTCCGATTTCGCTCCGTAAGGAAAGAAATTCCAGGCTGAGGGGGCAAGACTCGGTATTTTATTTGGTGCTAAGTAGAGATAACGCATACTCTAGTTCAGCTTGTAACAAATTCTTTCAACATTCAAGTCTTATCTTTTTTGGACTTATTTTCCTTCAAAACTTATTATTTCAAACAGGAAATTCTGACAATCCGAATCTTCATTTTTCAATTCAAATTTCCTCAAAACTATAATTCCACGAAACTGCTCTCCATCATAGGTACTAGACTCAAGTTTTCATCCTGTTTACTACTCCAAAATGCTGAAAAGTCTTCAATTAACTCTAAAACCAGTAAGGATGAGAGATTGAACCTGAAGTTTCATTTCTTTAGTTGTGTGGAATCACAGAACTCGAGGATAAAAAAAAGTAAATACGAAAAAAAATTACAAGCGACAAGCGTACACCTAAATGACAGGTAATGCCAACAAAAAACCATACTTCTTTGAATTTGATAAAAAAGTAAACAGAAAGAAGGGGAACTCGATATAGATTCTGAATAAACATGAATTATGAATATGCCAAGTTACAGAAAGACAAATTCTATTCCCAAGTGGTAATTAGTAATTAGATAAGCTTCGCTCCAATTACAAAAGAATAGTTAAAAACTATGTATCGTTTTATGAAATTTACCATAAAAACACGTACCATCAGAGAGATAAATGTTATCGAAATTCACACTCGATTCATTCGAGACAGTAGAAGTTATCGAAAGCTAAGTGGTATTCTGGAATGTCAAAAATAACAAAAAAAAATTAAACAATATTCGAATTAATATTCACTTTTATCTTAATCGGTACAGATCTGAAGTTAGATTGAAACAATTACCTTCGTGAGTAATTCCATGAAGAAATCGGACACATAACAGGGTGTGCTCTAGAATAGAAACTCCATAAGCCAGATATTTGGTTGACGGCAATCGTTCTAAATTCACTTGGAATTCCAGCGAATGTTCATTAACCGATCGTTATTTTAGTTGAAAAAGTTTAAAAACCAATTTCGAACAAATATAGACGACGAAATATTACAGAACTTTCGTTTTTCAGTTTTGATTATTCAATATTCAATTTTTCTGACGAGATAAACTTTGATAAAAGTTCTGTGTTTACATTACGCTGGCTCTCGACATTAGCGAAACTGGAATAAAAAACACGCATCTGTGTATAATCAGTGTTACCAGATGTACGAAATAAAAGTGTAGTATGGTATAGAAAAATATTTTTAAAAATCCCTCAAAGAAAAAATCCCTATTTCCAACGACAGGAATTCTTGCAGGAATTGAACTTTGACTACACGAAGCACGAATTGACTATATTTTTTTATTATTTTCAAATATGAGAGTATACCTAGATCGCGCCACCGTTATGTTCGTTGTTTCTGTCGTACATTGCTGGTACATTGAATGAAAGCTCACTCGTGTACCTTCTTGGAAGTTCTTTTAGATCGCACTACTATACTGTTCAACAGAATTATCAACTTAACTGAACTTTACCTTCGGATGCTTTGCTTTCACATAATAGTTCTTCATTTTGAATATGATCGCACCACTCACATTAATAACAACAGGGTCCATCTTATAGATCGCACCACCCTCCTGTAGAATTAAAAATCCTTCAGTAATTTCCATTATTTACTCAGCTGAAACCATGCTGAAACCTGCAGTAAAATAGTTGTGGACAGAATTTGAGGAGAGAGGATATGTTTTTGATGTCATAAGAATTTCAAAAAGACTAATGATTCATATGAAGGTTTAATAATATAGATATTGCCGAAAGAAATTATAGGAATTAATTACTGTAAATAGAACAGTAACTTTTCTTACTCGTATTACAATTACAAAAATTATTATGTATTATAGGAATACTTAGTATTTATAATTCTCTTCACTATTTTAGATAATATTTTCGTAGTTTCTGCTAAAAATCTATAACTGTCCCTGTTTTCTTATTCAAAGTTTAGAAATTAGTGCTGAAATATTTTTCAGTTTAAGTAATAGGATTTGCAGTCCATCGTACTATACTACAAATTTTCTCCTCGAAATATTTTACACTAATATATACCTTAAAAAAGAATATTATTTATTTTGAAATTTGTACATTTTGTTATTAAAGAAGTCTTTCTACAGATTTTTTACGAGTGATTCTTGAATGGTTAAGTTGTGGGGGGAGGGGGGCGAGGAGAGAAAAATATTCATTAAAAAAAATCTCATTGAAAAACAAACTAATATTCTGATTTTACGAGTTGGGGGGTTAAAATTTTCGGGGGTACTCATCAGTGAGTGAAGGAGAGTATTTCTGGCATACACTCAGAGAAAAAATATTCAAAATTGGTATGCTGCATTCTGCCTCAGGGACAATTCTGGTTTTATATGAAAAATTAAAATAAAATATTATATTAAATTTTAATATACAGCGCACTAATTTTCAACATATTTTTATAAATATTCAATATTTTTATATTAATTTTTAAAATAAAACCTGAATTGTCTTTGACTTAGTATGCAGATATAAGCACTTTTTTCTTTAGTGTAGAAAAACACGAATTTCAGGTAATCGTTCAAAATAAACGGCAAACCGGTTATGCATTTTGCATGACCCAAAATGCACTTCGTTACTTTCCTACTGGTTCCTACTTCCTACTTGTTTTATGATCTCGAGTCTCTCTTAGCATTCGTTATAATTTTAGTTTTTCACAACCTATATTTTAAAAAGCAGCTAAGACTAAAGCTACCAAGCTAAACTGAAATTTTATTTTTTCAAACATGTGACTAAAAATTGTCTTTCAGAGACCTAGCTTCTTACCTTCATTATCATTATTAGACCCTATTTTTTGAAAATCTGTCTCAAGCCTGAACCTAAACTTCGAAGATGAAATCAGTCAAGCAAAACTAATATTTGCTCCAGACTTTTTTTACTTCCATAAAAAAAAAACATCATCAAAGCGAAGTAATTATCCGCAGTAGCTCGATACAGAGAGAGTATCTGTTTACAAAGAAGAGACAGGGTTGGTTTTTCATAAAGGATATGGAAAGGGTAAGTATTTTCTATTTAATCTGTCTACAGACTTCGTCTATATATTAATCCAGGATGAAATGTTTTTGATAGTTTCGTAAAGTTATTGCTTGCCTTTTTACTCGATTCCACTAGACGTTGGTTGCTGCTGCTGCATCTCCCACTACTGCCATGCCATATCACAAAATAGCGGTGGCTTCACGAATTGAAAATTTTCTTTGATGAAAATGTTACCGTCATGACAAAGGGTGAGGGTGAGAAAGGAGTAAGGAAGAATTGGAGAGGAAAAATGTATATACTTATATAACAAGCCAGTCGCTAACAATGGCTGCAACTCTTGGCATCAAATTTTTCGCATTAACTTATTGTTTTCTGGGTTTCATTTTTCATTACTATAATCCAGACTACCTCGATTTGGGTCAAATTTATTTTGTTTTTCGATATTTCTCCAACTATTTTCTAATTAGCTGAAAGCTTCTTTAACGTGCTCGCGTGAAAAAATGTACTTACTTTCGACTATTGTGTAGTTTACCTTTCATTGTTGGGTTTTCCATTTTGCAGTCCGTAAATAACGTCTAAGCAAGTATATGCGAGTAGAATGAAATATACGAGGGTTATCTCATTACTAGATCGACCAAATTAGTCTAGTGAGTAGACGTCGACCAAATTGGTCGAAGCAGTGAGCAAGGTTAACCAAACCAGAGTCGAGCTTTTGGGCTAGGTCACTCAATTTGGTGGAGATAGCTAGCTGTAGCTTAGATATTTCCAGGGGTGCTATGATCCCCCAAGGTTTACGAGAAGTGACCCCAAGGTCAACTAGTAATGATGACACCCCCCCTCCCGTGCGTGAGAATAATTTTTGGTATTCGGGCATCTTAAAAATTCTTTTCTAAATGAAATATTTTTAAAAATCGCCCCCCCCCCACCAAAATCGTCAACAATGGAGTTGCTCCTCTAGATTGTGTCTACACGGCACCCCTGGATATTTCCCTAGACTCTGAGAGAAAAATGTATATTAAATTTTAAAATATACTTTTTAACTTTAAGAAACGTTTCAGATTTTATACGAAAAATTAATATAACTTTATTGAGAATTGGTAAAAAACATTAAAAGTTAATGCAAAATATTAATAAAAATAATTAGTGAGCTGCACACTAAGATTTGATATATTTTGTTATACATGTTTTTCATATAAAACCTGAATCGTCCCAAAATTATGCAGCATACTAATTTTCAATATTTTTTCTCAGAGTGTAGTCTCCTATTCCATTCATTCATTTTTTTATGCAATTTGTGCAGAAGCAATGAAATTTATTGCAAAGTTATTTACAGTATGGCATTTTAAAGGTGTATTAGATGAATCCACAATATATTTGGAGGTTTATAAAAAAGAAAGATATGAAGCGACAGAAAATGATTGCAAGACAACATTTTTAGCTAAACCTAAATTTTTACAGACGAAATTGATTTAATATCAAAATGAGTCAAAAAACTCAAAATAAAAATATTCCAGATACATTTTTTGGTCTGGGAAAAACAGGCATTATGAGACTCAGAGACTGCACATGAGTGTAAAAAAAGTGGACCAAATAAAACGCTGCTACCTATAGGGAGCAATGCAAATTCAAAACTTTAGTGTACTATTTAACGATCATAAAAGAAGAAGAAAGTTTCCAAAAGTCAAAATTCGATCTGACGTACCAAGCGAAGTTGAAAAATTAATCTTCCTCTGGTTCCGCACTTAATTTTCCATTTAATAAAATAACCATTTCATCTCCCTCGAATCTGGGGGCAAGTTTTGAACCACCTGCGCACGTATTTCTTTCTCAATCCTCGTTAAAGGCTCCCCATCCAAAACATGACAAGCATGAACGAACAAGTTGGCCAAGCTATAATTAAATTTTCATAAAAAATTGCTCGATCCCCAGTTTGCCACTTAATTTTTACATTATCGTCGATAATCCAAAGGTTGGTACTTGGTAGTGATTTTTTCTTTATTCCTAATTCCCTTAAGGCTCCTTAGGCGAGAATGTAATTTTCCAACACAAGAGTACAAGTCTACAGCTACAGCACTGCACACCTTCAATTCCGATTAAAAGATATCCAGCTTTATTACTTTTTACACCATATTGCATCCGTTTTATCCTCGTCTTTAATTTTTTTCCAGTCTACTTTTTTCTCTTTTTTTTTGCTTTCTTTTTCATTAGTGCTCGCTACCGAAAATTCCCACGAGAAAAATTTTCATCGTATTTTTTTTTTTTCATTGCTTTGAAACAGGAGAAATATGGCCGCAATACACGCGTGTAGCTTAAAATCCAAACATCGAAGAAGAATTTGAAATTCTGGCTGGCTTAAAAAAGATTTTTTTTTTTTTATCGGCCATAAACAACATTTCAACAACAAAAAATTAAAAATCGTTTAATTATAGTTACTTATTTAGAGATCACACTATTAGATTTTCAATATTATTTTCATATAGGATTTGTTCAGGGGCAAACCAGCTTTTTTTTTTCGGGTGGGGGACCAAGAAAAATCATTCAAAAATTTCAACGTCCACAAAAGTGATATTGGAGCTGAATTTTAATTATTTTTTTAAAGAATTTATCATTTTCATTGGTTTTTAGTCTATTTGGCAATATTTTTGGGTGGGCCATAATCTTTTCTGGTGAGCTATGGCCCCCCCTAGCCCCCCTTAGTTTCGTCATTAGATTTATTGAGTCAATGAACTGACTCTCCCTAAGGCAACCCCACCATGTCTGCTAACTTTTATTTCTGTCTTAACAAGGGAGTATAATTATAGAAATATATTGGGACCGTCTAAGGAAAGAGTCTTCACCTGGCAGTAGAAAATATTATAATGAATCGAAAATGAGATAGAAACGTACTTTTCAAACGTGAAATACAGATTTGTAGAACTGTTTTTCAATTTTTCTCCAAATACCATAATTTAATGGTAAGATTTAGAAAATTTTTTCAACATTCTTGTGACTATATATTCTATCCTTATTTCAGCTATGAGACTTATAAAATAATATTAGATGCGAAAAACACAATTAAATTACATCTTCAAACGTATTATAATCTCAAAATATCAAATGAATCAACAGATTCCCATATTAATAAATATATGAAATGAAAATTTACAAACCTGTCTCATTTTCAGGTTGCTTCCACAGTCTTAGCAGTTGCGATGCTAGCGCCCTCCGCAGGGTTAACGTTAGCTTTTTTCAAAAAGCTCTAGAATAAACCTTTAACAGCCTTTAACTTACTTGTGATGCTGCCTTCGATTGATTGCAGGCCAACTGATGCGTAGTCAAAGGCTCGTAGAATATTTCTAATAAAGATTTCTCGTCTGAGAATACCATACAAATCTTCATTTGGAAATAATTTACCAAAATATCTGCAGGAAAATTCCTATCGAAACGAAATTTTGTCATTTATATATATTTAGTTTGCAAAATACCCTCAAGTTTGGCTTTCGTATAACTTGCAAGGATTTTAAACGCATCCAGCCTCACGAAACCGGAGCAATAATAAATTTTCTACAGTCCCAAGGCGAGAAGACAAAATTTAGACGACAATTTCTCTCCATTCTGCTTCGCCAAGCAAAAAGCAGCCTGGAAGGCTTTAAATTTCCATTTTCCTTCATCCCTTTACTGTAGCACGCTATCCGACTATAAAATCTATGTACGTTTTCCAACCACACAAATTTTTATAAAAATTTTTGTCTAAATTTACAGCAGCCACGTCGTCGCCACATTTTCAAAATTTCCCATCGAATTTGCTTTTTCACCCTCTTTTTCAAGTCTTCTTTTTGACTTTTTTTTTTTTGGATGGTTAAGGGGTTCGACAATGTGGCGTGATATTAATATTGGGAAAAAAAAGTAGCTTCGGTTGCAGAACCACAATAGAATTTTCTGTGCGTCGAATATAAAAACTCGTTCTATTTAATTGATGAAATATTGATGTAAACTTGTGTGCCCCTTCGAAGGAGTATCATCCAATATTGGCTGCCTATAATCGAAGAATGCTCGTTGAAATATCGTAGTGGTGGGTAAAATTTCACTGAGGTATAAGGGGTTCCTCAAAGTTTAGCAAAGTTTGAAGAAAAGTCAACTTTAGTGCCCGAAAATATACAAGGTGCTGAAATTTGATACTTGACAACTCATTTACTTTATGAAAAATAAAAAAATAAAATTCCTCCCAAGGTTTCCACAACTGCGATGAGAAAAGTTAGGTAAAATTCTGTTTAAAATAATACTATTCCCTTCTCTCAGTGCAGCCATTTCGAAAATTTCTTTGAAAAAGTGCTGAATTTTTTTACAAAGAGAACGAACCAAATAAGCTCTTGATTTATTTATTTTCCGTTACTATATTATTATAGTTATTTTTATGCATTATATCATTAAAGATATAACAGTGATTAACTGCACTGAGAAAAATGAATAATAGTTTTTACTGTTTTGTATTGGAATACAGAGATAATTCAAGATTCCTTGTGGGTATTCTTAGCATTATGTAGTGCCTTCTACCATCTCAGAAGGTTCATTTTAATCTTTGATAGTATATTATAAGGATGAATTCTTTTTACTAGACTTGTCAGTCCGTGTGTGTCCAATGTTATCGTATCATATACATATAAGCTTGATGACGTCATCAAGCATATGAAAGTTTGATGACGTCATCATACATGAGCTTAGTGAGACTTTTAGTCAATTTTGTGCGTGTCCTCGTGCGTTCCATAAATTATCATACGATGACGTCTGTCCGGACGAAGCTTCTTTTTGCTCACAAATTGAGCAACAAATTAAGCTTGCAAAATTGAGCTTACAAATTGAGCTTACAAAATTGAATTCAGTATTTTATGTAAAACATGAAAACTTGCAGTAATGCTTCAAGTTTGATTTGAAAATGTTTTTTCTCAAGAAAAGTTAATGAACCTTTTTCATATACTCGTATAATTGATGTAAAAGAGAATTTATTTTCACCTTCACGAAGTCGTGAAAGCTACAGGTATTTTACTATTTTTATGGTAATTTCCACAAGAAATCTTGAATTATTCCATTTTTCTCAAAAAACTAAGAAAAATTGCTACCGAAATTTTTTTCGGTGTGAAATTTGCGTTTATTTTTTTCAACACCTCTTCGGCTCAACTTGAAGTTGGTTTAACCCTTCCTTAAAAGTTAAGCTCGCATTGTACACCATCTTTTTTCGAATTTAACCTGGTTTTTGTTCAAGCCCCCCACTTATAAGCTCTGATAGTACACCTGGCCCTAAAAAGTTACGACTTATGGAGCACCGTGTAGCCAACCGAAATCACGAGGAAGGACGAGAAACTGAGGTCGGATGGCCGAAAGAAGCAGAACAAAACTTGATAAAACGTTACAAAGTTTATCCATCAATTATGACGGTGGTTGGAAAAATAAAAATGTATTGCAGACGAAAAGCCATTGTTCGGGTTTGGGCGAGGACCAGTGCAAAAATCGTAAGCTGACGCCAGAGTAAAGACGTAAAAAGGTCGTTGTGTGTGCGAAATGCGACGACCGTATTTTCGGAGTACTTTGAGTAGGGGGGAGGGGGGGGGGAGGAGGAGGAAGGGGGCTTGAAAATATACGAGAAAAAATTCGTACTAACTATTGTTCATTGTAATATTCGCTGTGGAGTTTTTAAAACCATAACTAGCTGGGGAAAGCGAAAATCTGAGAAAGAAAAACGAGCGTAAAGAATTTCCAAAAATTTTACCCTTTTTTGTGTGCGATGCGATTATCTGTTTTTTATTTTACATTCTTTGGGGATGTGGATGAAAGGGCGAAGAAAAGAGTGTTTTTATTTATTTTACTGCGCCAGAATATGCGGAAGGAACTTTTGACGAATAAAATTGAAATTTGTGGCTTGGCTAAGAAAGAGAAAAGGGCGAAGGGATTTTACGGCTATATCAAATTGACGGTTTGCAGCTTTTCAGTTTATTTACTCGTTTTTACAAGGAGAGGAAAGAGATTTATATGGTGTCCTGTGAATAAAGAAATAGTAGGTCTATAGAATACAGGGTGGACTTATTTCGAGAAAAAGACTCGAGGACTAGAAAATTAATTTTTCATTTTGAGAAGGGTTTCGAAAGAAAATCACCAATTAATTTTGGTCTGACTAGGAAAATAGACGTAGGACTTGAGAAATTTTTCATTTCACGATCTCAGGGCCACCAACTCTGCCGAAGAAAATTAAAGAGCATGAAATTTTTTAGTATCTTCAAATCTATATCGAATGACCTTTTACGCTTAAAATCAGCTATTTCATATTTCGGTCATTTTCCAGCTTCATTTCAGCCACAGGGAAAGTATAAATAGCTGAAATTTCTGATTTAGCGCCATCATATCTATAACTACAATGATGTGGGCTAGTTCTTTTTTCCACAATTTGAAAAATATTTTCATTACCGTCAAACGGGGTGACTTTACATTCAAGGGGCGACTTTACCCACTTCGTTTTAGCCCAATAAATAAATTGCCAGGCAAAAATTAAAACCGAAATATGATTTGGATCGAAGCAGGTAGAAGGAGGAAGATAAAAAAAAGATCGCCGCCCCTACCTCACTTCACCCAGTAACAGAACAAGAAAATAAAGCGGCGATATGGTTTTTTCCTTTTTCTTATTCGTCTTTTTTTTTAACCACAAACACTTAAAATATTCAGTTCGGTTGCACACGGTTCAAGTTGGTACTTGACTAGTTTCTTCTCAATCGTATGTCTGAGTACAAACATCCTCAAATTTTGCCTCCCCACCCATCAATAACCCGTCAATAACAAATTGATGGGTAAAGTCGCCCCATTGAGGGGTGACTTTACACAAATTTTTTGAAAAATCATAAAAAATAGAAGGAAGGCTGCAAACTCAAACTTTTTTTTACAATTGTGTTGAGAAATGTTAGACCTAAATTTCAAAACCAAATTCACTTCAATAGCTTAAAAATTGGAGGAGTTATTAAAGGACAAAGTTGAAAAACAAAACAAAAGTGTGTAAAGTCGCCCCATTCGACGGTACATCTTTATAATAAGGGTAAATCTTCTACCATGTGATTTTGACTGCGTTTTAGTAACAATTACCATTGATGAAGGATGAAAAAAAAGTTTGTAACATTAATTTGAATTTCCAAGTTTTTTAGAATTTGGATTAGTAATTTGGTATTTTTTAGTCGTTTTTAATGTTTTATTCCAAGTCTATGCTCGTGCTTCTAGTGTCTAGAACCTTAACTAATTTTCATCTGTGCAACCCCTGATGTGAAACTTTACTAAGATGTAGCCAAAGTAATAATATAAAAAGAAAACATGAAAATATGTTTTTGTTATTTTTTGTCCATTTTTCAACATTTACCTAGCGTACCTTTTCATGGATCACATCCCAATTATTAATTTTTTTTCTGTGATACTAATTTCTGCAAGGGACTAGGCAATTGTTAAAATTCTTGTGCGCATGCGCCAGAGGTCTCACTTTGCTTTGCTCAGCCTGGCTGGAGTGTTTTATTTTATTAAAAGTAACAACACTACACAGTACACACTCACAATACAAATTATCACATTTTATTTATATTTGTGTATTACTGCTTTTTTAAAATAATTTTGACTACAATCTTCACTACTGTCCCAGTTTTCCAATCTAAAAACAGTAAAAATTACTACTTTTTTCAGTGCACCTGGTCGCAAAAGCTCGAGAAGTGAAGTTTTTCAGTCGCCTCTTTTTTTCTTCTCTCTTTTCGAATCGTATATTTTTTTCATCTTTCCAATCACTTCGGGTTTCGTATGACACAAATTTATTACGATCCGACATCTTTTCGCCGTCTCAACAAAAAAATAAATCCTCTCAAAGGCAATTATTTTCCAATCCTGGCCATTTCCCTTCGTATCCTTCATTTTGTCTCTCTCTTTTAAACCAATTCTCGTGTCAAAACTTCGGCAGATAAATGTTTTATAACTGACTCAAAATAATTGACAAGGTATACAATTTCGTATATTTTCTCAGGAAGAAGTAGAAAAAATGTATTTTTCATCCGTTTCTATACCTTCTTTTTTTTTTCTTCTTTTCTTTTTTTTTTTACGTTAAAGAGAATCGCAGAAAAATGTCAAATTTGATAAATGGGGAAGAATACAAATTTTATATGCCCCCTTCTTCACACCCCACTCGAGTACTGATGGTGGAAAAATATTTTTTCCCACCGATTTTGTGTATTCGTTTGGCGAATAAGGAAACTCATATTTTCAGATGACGTTTAGCTCCTTTTTTGTTTGTTTGTTGGTGGAATAAAAAAAAAAGTTTGTATCATTTTTTTATTTATTTCGATATTCGTTGTTTTAAAAATAATCCACTCGATAGTATGATTTACAGAGGATAACTGACTAAATCCTTTTGAAAAGTCAGAAAAAATTGGAAATAAAACTCTCTTCAAGTATTTAATTGTAACGATATTTGAGTTATATTTCGAGTAAAAGGAATCAAAATTTCATATTTTGTTGCATTTTTTTTGTGAACAGTGATTTGCAAGAAAAAGATAAGTCCACTTTATTTGAAAATTAAGTTTCTCTATGGTCAAAACACGGGTATTTTTTGTACTTGGAAATTCGATGGCACTGTCAATTTTTATCCAAATTTACTATAACCCCTCCAAATTCCACTTCAAAAATATAGATTTGAGTCAAAACTTGCTAAGCGACAAAAATCATTTGTTTTCAAAAACAGCTGAATCCAGAATTTGTATCATAATCTAGTAGATTGAATACAATTCTCTTTTCATTTGGTGTCCAAACTTACTAAAGGCAAATTAACTGCGTTTTCAAAACACGCTAAATGACAACTGTTTTGTGTCAGAACCAATAAAGTGAAAATCTGAGCAGTAATTAACTTAAAGAGGACATAAATGGTGATGATTTTTTTTGCATAAGGCAGTATTAAAGAAGAGAATGATTAAAAATTAGCCTTTTGGATACGAATTCAGTTCAGTGTCAGTTCAAAAAGTTAAAACGTGGATTTAGCAGGTTTTGATAATATAGACGGATCAAATATATTCTAAACAAAAATTATAGATATCAGGCAATAGCTAATTTATTTCAATTTTTACGGTCAATGATTTTCTGTTCTCGACCCTTTGTTTGAGGAAAATAATGAGAACACGATGTGATGCACAGAGAACGGATAAAGTAAACTAAATGAAGTGAGAAAAATTTTTTTTCAATTTCAAACAATGGGATCTCAGCAACGAGGACAAAAATTGTTAGAAAGACGCAAAAATATCGGATGAATTATGAAAAAAAATAAAAATAAAAGGCCTTTGAAAGTAGGTAAAACACTTTTTGCTGCGATATTAAAATTTATGCTTCAAGAGACACATTATGCTCTTCATCTATATATTTTTTAATTTGCTCATATTTTCCATACTTCGTTTCTCAAACTAAATTTTCTAGAAAAGGATGCTGGCTCAGAAGGTGGAATACTGTTCTTCATTGACATATATTGCACTATTATAGCACACTCTACTTTTGGAATATAATGGACAAGAGTCACAAATGCGTTGAAAAGGAGAAAAATAATGGCTTCAGAAGTGTTTGTCATATCATTCAGCCCTCCAAGCACCCGCCATATCTAGCTTTTAAAGCACACACGTGGATCCGCCGATCCTTGAAACGAACGATTAGAGCGCGAATGAATATGCTGTCAAAGTGTGAGATCAAAAAGGTACAGACGAGGAGATACGAATCTTCAAAGTAGAAGCACAGCACTTCCCCACGAGTGCACGCAATTATATTCTCGAAAGAATTAATAACCTGTCACGTGATAAACGATGCTTACAGGAAAAATTGTGGTACTGACAGGCAAAAATACAATCAAGCTTTCGCCATCACCAAAGGATGAAGTCAATAATTTTTGACAGCTGATGCTCGTCGAATAATATTCTGTTGGTTGACTATTTTCTTTTTTCTCTCGTCAAAATTTCACTCTTGCTCGGATATTTTCGCTAGTTTTCAACGGAGGTGCCTATCTCACCCCCCTCCACCCCCATCATTGCTTTTATATCGAAGACATCATGGGGTGACGTATGAGAAAACGTTTAGACTGAGATGAAATTGCTCTACATGCACGGGTAATGAGAAATTTAATTTGCAAAAAATTGAAATAGGTATGACAATTTAGTAATAACAAGAATTTGGCCATAAAAATCCATTACCAGACAAAAGGATGGGGAAAAATATGTTAATTTTTAAATAGCCTTCAAAAATAGTTAGGTACTTATAATTTTTCTGATAAAAAGAAATATTTCTTGTTTTTGAAAATTTCCGATATACTTAATGGAATACATAATTATGCATTAGATATACAGGGTGTTCCACCTCGAGTTCACCACCAAACAACTGTAGATAGAGCAACATGAGTTACATTTATTTATGATGGTTTGCCTACTCTCCGGTTGATAGGGGTTGAGTTATTTTTGAAGATTTTTTTACCTGGAATTTCTCACATTATCATTCATAATATTTTTCTCTAGTTGCCTCAATTGCTTTATTTTTTCAGACTGAAAAACTACATCATATTTGATAGATAATAACGCAACTAAGAAGTATTTCAACTACCATAGAAATGAATCTATGTGTTTTTCAAAATGATTTAAACATTATACAGCCCTTATCAACCGGAAAGTATGCAAACTAGCATACACGAATACAACTCATGATGCTCTATCTGCAGTTGCTTGGTGATGAACTCGAGTCGGTACACCCTGTATGTTCAATCACAAGACTATTATCCACTACTACCAACATTTAACTTTTAGGAAAAGCAAACTGACGAATTGAGTTAAGAGAAATAATTCTAAAATCATAGAAAAACAACAAACATAATTAGACTAAACTCTAAATATTTTCCCTAAAAATTAGCTACTCACAAAAAAATCGGATCCTTACTCCAGTCTTGGTAAAGGCTATACTAATTCCACACAACGTATGATGGTTGAAATAGAAAAAAAAATTTCCTCTTCTCCCCACCTTCTCAATTATTGATTTCAAGTAAAAAGCAAAGTGTTACCTTTCTCCAACTTTCAAAAATATTTTCCTGTCTCACCCAGCTGAAAACTCAGAGTATTGCTCAGTTTGCTATACACTAAAATATAAAAACGTTTTGAAAAACCCTTTGTCACTAATAAGCCTTTTTCACTGGCCTTGGCCTGCAGCACTTTCATCCAACTTGAAATTTAGCTTTACAAAAAATAAGTTGGGCTTTTTATGGAAAGATTAGCTTTTATCTTTCGAACTTAATTTCGTTTTTCGTTTCTCTGCAAATTACACAAAATCAGAACAGTTTCTTTCGAGTTTCCTTCTACTTTTTTTGTTTGTTTTGGGCTATTTGCTAAAACTTATTAATATCCGTCTAGAGAAGCAGAAAAAAAAAAAAAAAAAAGTAAACCGTGAGGCGTATTTCGACTTCGTCTTTAGCTAAGTTTTATAACGCTTCGAGGTGAAAAAGAGATGAAAAGTGCTGTCGAGAGAGGTAAGTGGAAAAATTAAAACAAAATTACTAGACGACAGAGTCCCACGCTGTGCGAAAAATCTTTACGCATTTCGAATGTTTTTAAAAATTCGTTTAATTTTGTGCTGAGGGGGAAAAAAACCGAGTCTAACTCTTTGGTAAAGCTTTGTGGGGGAGGTTCGAAAATTGAGGATCGTTGTTTTTTACAACGAAGATTGCTCGTAAAAAACTGATATAAGAGTAATTCGATTCTGCCTGGGAAATTAAGTGAAAGTAAGAAAGTTGGCGGCTTATGACTAAAAATGTGGTTTCCTTGAGTGTTTTTATACAAATTTGTGAGTTTATAAGATGAAAAAAAAAGAAAAGAGAAAGCGAAATTTTTCGATTAACTTTTTCAACCATTTGGGCCTATTTTTATCCTCTCCCAACCTTCATTTCTCCTTCAGTTCGGTGTAACATTAAACCGACTTAGTTGAGCTGAAACCGGGCTAGATGGTCTATTTCTTTGGAAATTCATTTTCGTAAGATTTGAAAATACAATTTAAAATGAGTATAGTCATAGCAGAGGAATAACATCATTTCACATAAACAGAATTTATATAAACACCAATCCACTATAGTAAAGGCAGGCAAAAAACCCTCACTTAATTTTTGTAACACCACAATTCTTTCATGAATTATGCCTGGCAACTTTTTTTTTCCAACAACTCAACAATATAGAACCCAGCTCTTCAATAATAACTGATGAATTTTAAGTAATTCTAAGGAATTTTATGTAGATTATGAATCAAATTGTGAAAAAAAAGGAGCACTGGGTTTTGCCCCAAAAGGTGGGATAAAAATCCACATTGGGTGGGGTGAAAACCCTTACATGCAAAGACCATCAAAAGACGGTCAAACGTTTTCTAATGAGCATTTAATAACGAAGACTGAATACGAGTATATTGATCCTTGAAATAGTAAAAAGAAAATGACTTATGCCAAAAACTCAAAAACAACAAGCCCATTTCAACTTTTTCAAATACTATAGTCTGTTCAAGTTGAGAGTTCCATGACGTCACACGAATCTTAAGAAAGCGATTGATTGAAACACGGTTGAAATCAAAAATAATTTCTTCTCATTCGTTGGAGCATTGTGACGTCATGAAACTCTTTAACTTGAACAGACTGAGACTATGCATTGTTAAAAAATCAAAGCTATTATCCAAAAATAAAAAGTAAAATAGTTTTGAAAAAAAAAATTTTTTTTAAGTGAAAATAATCAATAAAACAAACAGAACCCAAATAAATTTCCTTGAAAAATTTTTCAAAAATGTAAGCCTGTTTTTAAGAAGGGGTTTTGTCCCACTATGATTGTTTCACTAGTTTCATTCTTTATTTAAAATCTGTTGAAATATCTGCCAAAATAGTATTAAAAGTTATCATATCATCGTATCATTAATTTTTTGCATTTTGTTTGATACATAATTGAAGTTTCTTTCAGCAAAATACTATTTTTATTAAGTGCAAATATTTTTATTAATACACAGTATTTTTCTTTTTTATCTGGCATCATCAGAAATGATGCAAATGCCATAACATTTTGCATACGATGCTAGAAGTTAGTCAACTTTCTATTGGTATTTAAAAAAAATATTAATACTTCACACAGAGGGAGCTAATGGCAGGGGGTTTTTGCCCTCCTTTACTCCACCATTTCGTGTAAAGAAAAATATTTTCTTCAGGCATGTATTCCCAAAGGTATGTAGTCGAATTAATGCGGGCAGTTCTCACAAAATAGTGTAGGAAAAATGAACTCACATGAAGTTTGTTACACGTTCTTTGGTAGATCGATACATACGAGCAAAATGATTGAATAAAGGTGAAAGGAACTGCTGAAAAAATGTGAAAGAGCAGGCTCTATTTTTTTCATCTTTAATTAGAAGCGAAAGTTAATTAGAAGGGAAGAAGCTGATCGACTTTTTATAATATGGTAAAACATTCTCTCTTTGAATCTAATTTTTTTTTTTTTTTTTTGATACACTTTCATCATCTTTTTTCTCTCGTTAACTTTCAACTCGAATACCTTTTCGTGTTTACGTCGTGCATATTTTTTGCGTTTCAATTAGTAGGCAGTTTTTAATTTGAGGGCTTATTAGCGAATGTCACGCAGCCCATAGACGATGTGACTTTGAAGAGGAAAAATATTTAATAATTAGGGTCCTGTAATCTTTTTAACTCATTTCACCACACGCTCCGGCTGTCAACTCTTTCCTTCCATTTTTCGCCAAGCTGCTCGTAATCCTGTTTTCATTTTTTCCATCCAAGACTTTTCACTAACATTCTGTCTAAAATAGCGTACGCGTTTGCGTCATTTCAAAAGGTTTACCATCCGAAGTTTTTTCATCATTTTTTATCTAAATCTTTTTTTTTTTTTTCAAAAACGAGTCGAAATTTAAGCTCGTCTGGTGAATTCTTGTATTCCAAAAAACTTTTTTTCACGCATACAAACCAGCAGATTTTGTAAATGAAAATTTGCTAAAAAGAACTCTCATATTTTGATCGTCTTCACCACCATAGCTTTTTTCGAATGGTTCACAGTTTACCATTTTATTGCCGAGATTCGCACCGACTTTGCTGAAATTTGGATATAATTATTCTCTATGCCAGCACGAAGCCCTTTTTTTTTCTTCAAAAGGTATTTCCTTCACATATTGTTCACATAGACCATTGTTTCTCTACGGACTCAACAACAATCGAGTTTCTGTTTTTCCATACTGAAAATTAAGCTGGTCATCAAAGTTAAAGAAAAACGAATTGTTTCTTTACCTTATAACAAAACTGTCTTTGCCTTCCATGTGGTTAAGATCTCAATTCCCTTTGGTTTTCATTAGCAACCAACTGTATAATAATATAAACACGCAATAAAAAACAAATTGCTCTATTAAAGGAAAACGTATAGTTTCTACTTTAAACAAATATATAAAAATCATGTACAGCAAAGAGAGAAAAAAAAAAGAATTATCAAGGAAAAGTACGGTCACAAATGTATGAAAAGCTATTCACTGTTTATAATTTATTCCTAACTTATTACCCGTTTATACAAAAAAAGATCAATGATCGTCGTAGTAATACAGATCTTGCATCGGGCTATGTGAAGCGTTAAAATTCTTACTTCTATTTGAACTACCAGCCACCGAGTGCCTGGGACTATTATTACTTCCGGGCTCGAGATTTGGCTCCTGAAAAAGAAATTACTTTTTTTTCTTAGACGCAGACGAACCTAGTATCTTTCTGCAGGATTTCACAATGGTGGCATCAAATTTTTGTTGAAAACTGGATCGAGAAGTTGACTTTCTACCTCCAATGTGAGCCAAAAACCCAAATCACTTATAATTTCATCTCTTCTAAAATAAGTTTTTCAGCTCTACTCTTACGAACAGGTCATCTTATACATAACCAAGGAGCACTGTCGCAGACCGGCTACGTTTCAAAACCGTATACGAAAAATTTTCACTTTTCTTTCATCATTTTTGTTGAATATTTGTAACGGCGCGCGATAATCTCCCTCCCTCCACCCTCTCCCCTCCACATTCCAATAGCCTATCGATTCTCCATAAAAATAATCGTTCTATAAGAAACAACACTCGACTCGAAATTAATTAAAAGAGTCTTTGTTGCATTTTTCTACGAAACTTCTCACTCATTTGATACTTTCATTTTGGTATTCGGTAACCATGGAAACATTCAAGCACATGCATTCTACTTTACTGGTTGGAAAAAAAGGTTTTCGCTTGCTAAAAACGAATAAACCGCGCATTTACTCAGCTGCTTCATAATACATAAGTTCCCAATCACTTGTAATTTCTCAAGTGTCAAGAGGAAATAGCAATAATCATATTCTAATACCGAACTACCCCACCACCATCAAATAATACAACAAAATTCTTACCTGTTGGCTGATGGACAAAACTTTTGAATTTGCGGTTTCAATAGTTGTAGGTAAATCCAGAAGCCTTTGAATTTGAATCCCATCACCCGGACCCATGTGACTAATATGACTAAAGTTGGTAGGAGCCGAAATCATTTTCGAACGTCGATAATCGTAGCTGCAGTGAGAAAAACGAAATTATACTTTTTGCTTGAACGAACGCGCTCTTAGGGTAGGTAGCTAAAGAGAAAAACTTACGATTTCACAGATTTGTTGTATCCTTCCTTAACGAAAAATTCTCTGCGATTTAGACTGGTTACTTTTTCAACTTCGTAGGAATCTAAATTCAGTAATTCTCCTGCTGTTGGAAAAACAAAAACAAAACAAAAAACAAATCAAACTCCACTTTTAAAACTTGCTTTACATCGATATAGCTCGGAAATCTAATTAGTCGGAAACTTAAGTACTAGTGACATCCTTTTTTTTTTTAGTATAACTAAAATTATTGTACACGTTTTTGAAAGCATTTTAAATAAACTGTAAAAATGCCAGTTTTCGGGTGCTTGGCTTCAATACATATTTCTACTGGCTACTTACCTTGGTGAATGTTGCATAAATGTATGATCACTGCAATGTCATTAAGTAGAGAGCATAGAATAAGCGAGCCGCTAGCATCTAATGGAATTGCTTGTTTTATGTTCAACGTCTGCACCCAGTCGGCAGTTTCTGTATTAAATACATTAATGTGATTCTTGCTGTACACAATCAAATGGCCATCGTAGTAACCTGAAACACGAATTAAGATTAAATTATCTCGAGAATCTCAACTACTTTATTATTTGCGTATTCAGCTTTATACAGAATTTTAAAAACTGGGAAAATCTGACTGTATTTGAAATTCAAAAGTTCTAATCAGAGGCAAATGTCTTTTGTTAGTGACCGTTGAACAGAATGTGGCAAATAAAACTATAATTTTCATAACAAGGCCAGCAATATTTAACATCGAGTACTCTAGAAACGAAATTCTACTTATTTCATTCTTTGAAACTCAGGACGTTCCAACGTCAAGTGAAATATCTTACAGAGAAAGAAAAAAAAACCATTACTTACTGACAGTGATGGGTAAAGATGGGTACATAATCTCTTGTTCACGACACTTGCGTCCTTGAGTATCCACATAAATGGCCATCGTATGGAATACTAAAAGGAATTCGTCGTAGTTTAGCTGAATAGCTAATAGAGCATCGACTGCTTCGCAAGTCAGAAATTCCATTACATGATTATCTGGATGAACAAGAGCTAGAAAAAAAAAAAGAATAAACATAAAAAATAGAAGTAAAATAGTCATGGAAGTAATTTCGAGGATACGATAAAAATTGACAAATTAAATGAATAAATACTAGGATAATAAGAGTGATACAGACATTATGTCTTTTATAGTCTGTCCATTTCAAGAACATACTGAAATAATAGGAGTGTATTCACAGCGAAAGAACTTCGTGTTTGGAGATTCAAACGATTTCAATCATTCGAGTTGAATTTTCAATTACGAAACAAAAAACGGATGTTCTTAGTTTTTTAGTAGATGCGTGTGAGACCACCCTTTGGCGCCTCAAAAAATTTCCATATTTCCAATACGATGAGAGTATCTTTCGTTCTCACATATAAAACTATAAATTCGTGGATCTCATACAAACAGCTATGGTGTAGTTAGAGTAAAATTCAGTATTCAATAGTTGAGAAAAAAACGAACCATACAGATTTTTCTCAACTTTCCCTTCGATATTTGCATGTGAAAAAAAAATTATTAGTTAAACTTACAAATGGGACAGTGATCGCCGGCAATGCTATAGAGACTGAAACCAGACTGGTATCCAACACACAAACGGCCATCCGAGAATACTCGCAGTGTTTGTGCTTGAGCTGGTAACATGACTTCGCGTAGTCGTTTGTGTCTCTGCTTCGTCCTCGTGATTTCATAGATAATTACTTGAGAAGTATTCTGTGAAAAGATGAAAAAATTGGCAGTCAACGCAAACCAGATTTTTGTTTCTTTACTACCAGAACCTTTCTTTACTCGCTCGCCACGTTCAGAAAATAAAAATAATAGTCGGCTATTTTTAAAATTCTCCTCACTGTCACAAAAACACAACGGCACCTTTGCACATCTGAACATCTGACTCCTTAGAATGCCATCTTCACTATATACGAGGTACAATAGTTGACAACAGGACAACTCTCACTTTTCAGGCCCACACAGACTAAGAGAAACTGAGTTTTAGTAGGTACCTGTTTTTTGATCGCAGAGCACAGGCAGTAAGTGGTGTTGGGGGTTTGCTTGATGACGCCGGTGGTAAAAGTGCCACAGCCTTTGCTTTCGGGCAGCTTCACCCATTCTACCTCCTCGCCATCGAGGGCACGCACCGCGATTAATCGAATCTGGCGCTGTTTGCCCGATAAGGCGATTATTAATTGTTCTTCTTTCAGGTATTCCAGCTGGTAGACCTTTTTGCCTTCGCCAATTTTCAATATTTCTGAAAACATGTGACCCGTGAGGTGAGAAATATGGAAACCAATTTGGGAGGAAGGTTAATACAACATTGGAAATTACCATTGCGATATAAATCCACACAAAATAATCCCTCTTCTCCGCCCACAACAACGCGTTCGGGATCGATAATCACAGCACACATTGTAGATTTTATAAAAGGAATACTGTTATCGACTACTTCTTTGGCACGGAAGACCTGCGATAACCAAACAATAAGGAATTTCAACTTAAGAACGCATAAAGTGTGACGGAAGCGATTTTTGATCTACAATACGACTGGGTATACATTATTAAACACTGCAGGCAGTTCAAAGTAGAAAAAATATATAAAAAAATAATTTGGAATGACCTTATTCGAATTTTTTTACGATAACTCGATACTAGTGAGCTCAAAGAGATTTTTGAAAAAATTTTAGTTCTAGGAGACAAAGATGGTAGGTGGGTTATTATTTTCTCACATTCTCATGAGATTTTGCTGACCAATAATAGGTTTTTTAAGTGAGAATACTTTTTCCACTATGTCAACTTTCTATATTGCAATAATAAAATTTACACACATTAGATCTATAACTCAGCCCAGAAGATCCTACCAAAAATCAAATGTACATTAGCATAATTGGTACTTACCATCGTATTAGGTAAATTATTACGTTTTAAAATTCTGTGCAGTTCATTCAAAGCCATAACCCACTTTGACTTTTCATTTTCAGTGTCGGCCAACATGAGCATATAATTTTTTACATTATGGTGACCATCGATTAATGACGTAGAAATCTGCGAAAACAAAATTCAATCTTATCACAAACATCAAGAGGTACAATTTCGATAAATGCCCAGTCTTTAATATTTAACTGATAGATTTTTGCAAGAACTGTATAACTATATTTGATAGAATGGAAAGTTTAACCATATAGATAAAAAAAGTCTTGAAAACTATGTACCTTGAATATGCAAGGTATGTCTTTCTTCATGGCATGAATCACATCCGATTCCCTGACTGATGATACGGAAAATTCTTCATCCCGCATGTCCAGCACTTGAGACACATTAACTGATGCGGACGCATTCCGTTCGGCGGGAATGTCGTAGAGGAATAATTTGAAATCACAGACGACGACGAACTGCCGAAGCCAGCCTTTCTTAACGCCGCCAGTTTTCGGTACTTTGACGTACCCTTCGTAGGCAGTACCAATACCTCGGGTAGGATCGATACCAAGGGGTCGTTTAACTGTAAGCAGAAATGCAGATGCCATAAAAATACAACGATAATCTCGAAAGTGCATAATTTGCATTTAACTAATCGCTGGCTCAAGCCCAAAATCTGCTAAATCCAAGAAGATTATCGCCCGAGTGATATTATAAGTACATACTTGAATTGCTAATCATCAAGTGACGATATTTTCAAACAAAAATTTGTTCATCTTTGACCCTAACCTCGCAGATTGCTTTTCTCGTCCACTTACTTTGATCGGGTGGAATAGGACACAAAGATGGTAGTTTATTGCAGCACGAAACGTGGCACGCGAAACCACAAATGTCGCACACAACTCCTTGACGTGTGAGACCAATCATCAGAGACGTGCAGTAATTGCATTTGGTTGGAGCAGTGAAATTTTTGATACAGAAGTGATGAGTATTACCGCCGACACGGTCGAATTTATCGTCGAGTATCGTTTGTTTATTGCTGTGCAACGAGAATGGCGAAGTACAACCAGGAAGTTCCTGAAAAACCAAATTTAAATGCTTTTAATGAAACGTGAAACTAAATTTATTATGGAAACCTCTCGCCTCCCAGAGGTAACACGTACGTTACTAGATTCGGAGAGATTTGAGTTACTACTTTTGACAGACTGTATACGATTATTTTCAGTTTCACCCTCTTCATTGTCCAGAAAGCCCATGGTGCGATGGAATTGATCATTGATCATCGATGAACTGACACCGGTCAGTTGCAAGTTGTTGTTCATAAAATGCTCTAAAAATGAGATCTGCGATGACGGCCTCTCTGAAACTGAAAAAAAAAACAAAAAAAAAAACATTAGTCACAAAACTTGATTGAAATGAAGAAAGTCACATTTCTCAAAATTCTGTACAGTACATAGAAAATAATACAAGGTAAATGTAAAACTGGCTGCTCAGAATGAAGACCACGTAAACCATGAATTTTTCGATTCGCTTTTTGAAGGACTTTTTTTTAACTTTTGTAATAAAACACAAAAATCCGTCCAATAAAGTAGTTAAAATAATTCTTGGATCACGAGGATGTCGTTCTAAGCAGTCAAAATATAGGGTTAGAGTTTTGTATGATGTTTTAACATGGTATAAATCATATATTATTTTACGAACCTTGATAACTAGATCCTACGTAACTCAAAAATTTCTAATATCAAAATAAAAAATTTATGTTTGTTTGCACACTCATGGACATGTGTGTGAAACTTGATATCACATTCAATAAGATGTATAAAAAGTTGTACAAAGAGTTTTATTCATCTTTCTGGAATTTTTATTTCTTAAAAATTTTTTTTTTGGTTTCATTGGATTCCTCCCATCAAGTTAAAACAGTCAGATTACATAAAGTCTAATATTCAGACATTTGTGAATCTAAAAGTAGAAAAAAAAGTAGCTGTTCAATTAACTGAATCGCGTTTTATTCTAATATTTCCCGATTTTTTAAATTCTTCCAGAATTCAACATTTTGTAAAAATTGAGAAGCTGAAAACTATTTTCATAGCACAAGGTCATATTATGATTTACCAATATATTATTCTATTTAATTGGATGGAAATGAAAATATCGAATTAAGTGCATCAACAATCGAAAATTAATACAATGGTAGGAAAAAGATGTGCGTTAATTCAGTCAAAGGTTATCATTTTTCCAACATCAAAATCACTTTCAAAAAACGTCTAAATTTTTTACATCAGCTCGCCATTCTTTACGAAAACCACGAAAAAATTTATAAACTCACGATACGACTCTACTCCAAACATGAAACAAACTTTCTGTAATAAAATAAAGTCCACATTTCCGATGGGATATTTTGAGTTTCATATTTGAAATAGAATACCAGCCATTATCAACCAAAAAGGACAAAAAATCACAATTCAATCACTTCAAAGGTATGATCTAATAGCATTGGATGATGATAATTACCCTCAGTAACTTGAAAGTGAAAAATATCTCACAGATATATGTAATAACTGGTAAAATTTCGTAAGATTTAAGCTACTATTTTTGCTAATGATGTTATTATTCACATAAAATTCAAGACTTATATCAGATTTTGTCGTAAGCATATTCAAAATGATACGAAATCTGATTTGAAAATTTATAAATCAAACGACCCTTCTCGACACAGCATCTACCAATGCTAAAAAATCAATAAATATGATATGTTCGAAGAATAAATTCATTTATCAACCAAATCATTATTTCGATGAGCCAAGCACTACTCCATGTTAAGAACTATGATATGAAGATTAGTCGGTCGGTGCTCTGATTATAGCATAATATTTCCAAGCTGACAAAACAAGAAGCTACGACACACAATTCTTCAAGTCAGTATTGCTTTACTGTATTTATTTTTCAGTTTCATCATTTCTATTTCACTCATCTCAAAATTTTGTTCTTTTTTTTTTTCGCATTACATTACCCGAAAACATGAAGAGGATTGTTTCGTGTCAAAGATAAACCTTCAACAAAATGATTATCAGCCCCCACAAACAGCTGGTAGCACCAATAAATAAAGGTAATTTGTCTAGAAAAGACGAGATAAATTAGAAAAAAAAAAGTTGTTTTTCAACAAAATGGAAACGAGGGATGGAATACTAAAATCGGAAACAGTTTCAGAAATAATAATATAAAAATGAGAAAATTTAAGAAAAGTTCCTAGAGATACAATAAATAGAAATAATTGCTGAAAATTTCCAGAAATATAGTAGTTAGGCTCCCTAAGAAGAAACATAATATTATTATTCTGAAAAAATAGAAACATTCGACGCTATACCTAGCTTCGGCGGTCTTTAATTGAGTCCCAAATGAGATTTTTTGTTCGAATTGAGTCCCGGGTATCGGGGGCTCATTAGTATGCGTATGTGAATTGAGTCCCGGGTATCGGGGGCTCATTAGTATTCGTATATGAATTGAGTCCCGGGTATCGGGGGCTCATTAGTATGCGTATTCGAATTGAGTCCGGGGTATCGGCAACTGCTTCCAATTGTGGAAGGAAATAGAGGAGAAATGCAACGTGTAATATTGATACCAGTACTACTAGCGAGCTCTCTGACAAACAAACAGCGATCGTCTCACCCCTCCTCAAATGCACGGTACCATTCGTAAAATCATGTAGACAATTTTGTACAGGACGGACAACGTTTTAATTAACTCACTATTGCCAATCAAGCTAAAACTTGGTATAATTCTTCGTCAGTCGATACTTGCTTTTCTTAGTGCCATATACCAAAACTCGTGTCATTTTTCATAGTGATTTCACATTTCTCGTTTCTCATGGCGTCGTATCCAGTTATATTAAGTGAAAAAGGTGAAAACTTAAAACTCATAGACAACTATAAATTTCGCTTCCATAAACAGTGCTTCCATACCCCGGACTCAATTCACATAAGAATATTAATGACCCCCGATACCCGGGACTCAATTCACATACGCATACTAATGAGCCCCCGATACCCGGGACTCAATTCGAATACGCATACTAATGAGCCCCCGATACGCGGGACTCAATTCACATACGCATACTAATGAGCCCCGAAGACGGGACTCAATTAAATTACGGCCCCTAGCTTACAAAAAGAGAAAAATTCGAATGAAATCGTACGGAAACGGTTCTTGTCGTTCACTCGAACTTCGTTGCTTGCGTTTGTGTGATGTGTAATCACACATTAATACACACAAACAGTAAGTAGTGTGTATATCACACCATACAAACGCAAGCAATGAAATTCAGAACGCCAACTAAAGTACGACAGACCATATAATAGTACTAAAACACGAACAAATAATAATATTATTAATTCTCAAGCTTGGTCCGACCCAAAATAGTTGAAATTAAACAGACTTTTGTTGCTTTTTTTAACAAGTGTATTAAAACCACATATACGAGTAGTTATCCCTACAAAATGTGTGTTATTATTGTACAAAAAGGCGACTATAAGTGAAAAGGCGAAAATTCTATTGAGAATTTCAGTGTTAATATTTTTTTTAATGCGAGTAAGCTCCACCATAAAATGTAGAGGGGGTACTTTCGTAAATGAAATCTTGAGAAAATGTGTAACTATAATTATTCCGAGTACCTTACCCACCTAAATTGTAGACTTTTGTCAAAAGGCTGTTCAAAACGTTGTTAAAAACAAAATAATTTATTCTTAGTTTCGAACTGCAAAGCGTGAATTTTAGATATGTTTTACCTCAAAGGAAAACTTGAATTCAAACAAAATTTTTCAATTTTCCATCTCGTAACAGCCCTAGCGATATGCAAATCCATACTCTTATCTCGCCAATAAAATCTGTCAAATGTAAATATGTATGTGTAAGGCTCCGATATCCTCTAATAATCAGTAAAATTAAAAATATTATTATTACTCGCAGTATTTTTTCTATACTGCAGTCAATAATATCGTTAAAATGTGAGTGAAGCAAGCGAGTCACCGAATTTATTTTATTCGTAGTAGAAGCAAGCAATATATGTGACCGGGTCGAGTGGAGCCTGTAGAAATTAAAATGTGGGCTAATCCACGATGGAATTCGAAACTATAATGTTAAACAACTTTCAAGTTTTACACAGACGTAAAACACATAATAAAATCACAACTTACAGTTCAAGGCTTGAAATAAATTATTTATACTGGTGGAGCACCCACTCAAACGAGAATAAAAACAGAAACATATAGTTTAATATGTAGAAGTGGCAACATCGAATGAGGTAGTATCAGAAACCTATTAGATACAGAAGCATAATACGGGTAACTTTTTGTTAAAATGGTATCATTAACCAAAGCACCATTGTTAATAAACATAACTGCTCAAATAATCGAAATTAATATAGTATTCCATCCCTGACGTGAAAACAAAAATTAAGAGACCATATCGCTCTAAGTCCAAAATCTGCATGAAGGTATATGATGCACAAATATCAAGTCAAAATCACGGGCCTGAAAGGTAAGATTTCCTTCTTCTTTTGAAATAATGATCTGTTGACTTCAAATCGAGTAACAGATGAACCAAAAATTTAGCCATCACAGGATGTAAAATGAAAGAATTTTTTAAGAACCAAGATTATTCGGTTCAGTGACTTTATTGCGAAAGTTACGTTCAGTGCTCTGAGTTTGTGTCTCTTTATCTTATATGCCCTTTCTATTGATAATACATACGAGTCAAGTAAAATCATTCGAATACTTACAGCCATCGTCATTTTCTAATCGCGCTTGAAGCTCTTTCAAATTGATTTCTTTCCTCTTCAGCTCGTGCGCCATATTATCATTTTGTTGACGTAAGTCGTGAATTTCTCTGTAAGCATAAAGAGCAGAGTACAAATATTACCTTGCTTCACTTCTCACAGTACATTAGTAATACCTGCCCTACCTAGTATTCTCTTAGACACTTGAAAAAATAGAAAACTTACTTTTGAGCAGCCATCAAATCCGCTCTGGTGCGACTCAGTTCTTCACTGATCATTTGTTTGGCTTGTAGTTCAGAATTCAGATTACTTTGTAACGTTAATAATTCTTGCTTTTCTACTTTCTGACTTCGACGATCTCGCCAATTACAATTCTATTCGAACAAAAAGAAAAAATTCTTTACAACGCTGAACGCGAAAACAATAGAAAATAAAAATGAGTTCATACGTTCGTGTGCAATGGAGTGGTGTTTGCGAAAGACGAATTCGGGCTATGTTTCAAGTATTCTAGTTCTTCGACCATTTTCGAAGCCAACGCTTGCAGATGTCCTCGAGCATCTTTTTCATCATCCACCCTATTGAACCAGCATAAAGGCGCGTGACAAGAAATTTCAAAAATGAGGATCAACTGAGAACGCGCGAATAATTAAGAAGAACCTACCATTTTATAATTTCATCAACTTGAGATTCCCATTGGACGATGGCCTCTTTTTTGTTGTACAATTGTTTGTAATCTTGCTCGAGTTGTTTTCGTTCATTTCGCATCCTCACAGCATTGTCATGTAACTGTAAACAGAGGTAACATGAAAATTCACAACGATATTCGTAAAAAATATAGGGGGTTATTGTGATAAAATTTCTGTTTTACCTCTTGTTCGAGAGACTCATTACGCGCATCACTTTCTAAAAGTTGATCTTTCAGCAAATCTATTTCCAATTTATACTTTTGTTGCAACTGAACAACGTCCTCTGTATGTTCGGCTTGCAACTGCTCGATTTCGTTTTTCAAGCTGCAATACAATAAACCAAAATAAAATCGAATTTTACTCAACAAATTAAGCACAACTTTCCAAGGAAATAGGTGATTTAAAAAATACACGAGAATACGCACCGAGGAATATCTAGAGCAGTTGGAGCATCTGGAGGTAGAACACTGGAGGAACCATCACTGTCATCCCACGACTGACTCGAACTGTCTTTCCTTTGGCTTGATTTTCCAAATGACAACTGCAAAATTCGGGTCATAAATTTAAATGAACGAAACACTCGGTATTTTCTTCTCTCATTCATTAATGAAGGTAAATGATTTATTAACGCCCTAAGGGGTGGGGGAATACGTAGATGACAAAGTTTGTTTACGAATTTAGATTCATACTTTTTCCTAACAATTTTTGGTACGAGCAAAATCTAACAAACATCTCCATAAATGATAATGAATAAATCAACAAAAGTCGCACGAGTTTTTGTCAGTTATAGCAAGAAAATAATTGTTTTTTTCAATAACAGCATTTATCAAACAGCAGGAAAATCTGACTTACTTGTTTAATGCACTCTTCGTTTCTCTCCCTCAGTTTCTTTTCTTTCAAAATTTCAGCATTCGCTTCTTCTAGTCTGGTTTCCAGTTCACGTCTCTGCTTCTCAGTTCGCCTTATCTCCTGTCGTAACGAATCCACTTTCTGCATAGCCGTATCAAGCTCTTCTTCTTTATCGCGAACTTGACGCGACAGTTTCTGTTTTTGTTGTCTTAATTCTGACAATCTAGACGATAAGAGAGAAACGAACGTGTGCTAATTTATATAATTTTCCGACATAATGATGAAATTAAAAAAATTATAAAACGTACTTGTCGGTAACCTCGTTATATTCGCTCATTGCCAATGTTTTCTGGCTAAGAGCGTCTTTTAGTTCTTTTTCAAGCAGTTCGAGTTTATCTTGAGTATCCAACTTGTCCTGATCACCGAAATAAAAAACAATATTTATAACACCAAGTAATTCAATTAATTATCAGGTTATTCCATAGGGGCGTTCATACTGATAATTTCTAATTCTAGCAATACTGAGTGTACACGATTTTCAACACACAACTTGAAAATTTTTTCTAGAAAACTACGTTCAGTTCAGTACATTGGTTGACTGCTAGTTTGTACCTTATTTACTGAGCTACTGTCATTCGAAATGAGGTCCAAATTATTGAAATTTTCTGGGAGCGAAAAAATATTTAAATAATTTCTTCGCTTTAATCAACCAGAATCTTATTTTTGCCTTTGGTATACGAGAAGATCAGTAATAGTTCTACAATACTTTTACTAAAGTCAGCATTTTTTTTAACGTCATGAAAATGACTCTTAGTAAGAGTAACCTAATAGCAACTTGACAAAACAAAATTACAAGGTCTTTTAAAATTATTTAAAGAAAGTGGAATAAAAGGGATATGCAAGGGATATGCAATGTGAGCTTTAGCACGTAGCACAACTGGCATTCATTCAAATGAATAGAAAGACTGCATAAAAAAACCTACCTTTATCGCTTCCTCTTTTTCACGCTTCAAAACTTGTACAAGTTTTTCCATTTCTCGCATTTTTTCAGTCAAATTCGATATATTTTCATCGGTAATATCACTTTGATTTTGTTCTGAGATATCTGTTTGCGTTTGAAGCTCTGTAAGTGAAAGAGCATAACATATTATTGCGAATTATAGCAAAACTTGAGAAAAAGAAATCATAATATAAAGCACTCGAATGAAGATTTAGCTTTTAAAAAGCTGAGAAGGAATAGCTATAATACACAAAAATTCTCATTCAATGTATTTTCATAAAATTTCTGTCAACGAAAGTTTTTTTCGATGTTTTTCCAAGCATATCGTTATCATAATAGAAGATTGCAGACAAGTAAATAACGATAAAGAAGATAAGACGTATATCAGTGAGAGTGAAATAAGATTCGGCACTTTATGATAGTGACTTGTTTCTAAAAATTTAGGCTTCCCCTTGACTAATGATAAAAATAAGCAAGACAAAACACATTTTAAATGGAAAAATCCTTTTGTCAATAATTACTATAAACTGTTACAAATTTCTCTGATACATGTTTTAAAATGGCAGCGATTCAACGAGTTAATTCCGATGCATGTTTGAAGACGTACAATAATAATTAACAAAACTTACCTTCATCAGATAAACGGATTCGTTTACCATTGCGACATTCCTGATCCGAATTAGCGACGGCTTTCAACGCAGAAACACGACTGTAAGTCCAAACCAAAAATAATTAACATTTACAGGTCAGAGTTTTATTCCAACTGATTCGTAAATTATTACAGATCGTTATTTTAATCTGAGTGACTTGCTTCCCCGTGCATTCCCCCCTTCGAACTTGAAAGGAGGCTGTCAGCGTGACGGTAAGCCGTAAAACAGAAATAAAATTTACTTCTTGCGATAGTCGA
The DNA here is from genome assembly GCA_038050395.1 of Parthenolecanium corni. NCBI lineage: Eukaryota > Metazoa > Arthropoda > Insecta > Hemiptera > Coccidae > Parthenolecanium > Parthenolecanium corni. The sequence goes on along the minus strand of JBBCAQ010000014.1, from coordinate 4,651,691 downwards.
CGTCAACCGAAGTCAGAAGAAACGATTCACTCACCTACTCTGAATGAATGAGAAGCCAACAAAAGGTAAATGCAGAGCGGAGAAAGCCGAACTGGCTGGCACAGGTGGAAGTGCATCGGATACACGAACGTCCATTTCGTCGACATCAAAATTACTCGTATCTGTTGGACTAGACACTTCTGGAATATACGGAGCTTTGCTGTCACGTATGTGATCCCAGTCTACACCTTCAAACCAACTGTGGCTCTGAAAAAATTAAGTATTTACAAGATTGATAAGAAAGTTACGAGGATCATGTGAAAATTATTCCAATCGGCGAGGCATTTAAGATTTATAACATTTTGTTGTACAATCAAAGACACAATAAGTTGATGCATGAGAGAAAGAAAGAGTAACTCTAGTCTAAGATGCGATGTTAAAAAAAGAATATTTTTTATTAAATGGTCAGATGAAATAAAGAATAATGAAATATTTCAAAAAAATTAACAGGACATAATGCAGGACATCTAGGAATGATATTAGAAGGAAAAGTGGATTGGTAAACTGAGATTTCTGCATCTGGACCCGAGGTTTTGGAAATTAATACACTAATTTCCCTAAATAATGAGTCCTTATAGTTCCCATTTCGAGGGCAATAAATGTAATCATCAATTATGCAAAAATTTCATTCTAGTTGCCTTTTGGCAGCAGCAACTTCACACATAAAAAGAACATATAAATAGAGTTTGCATTGAACACATACCTTAAAATCCGATATACCCTTTTGGCCCAATCGAATTTCGGCAGTACAAATTAGTCGTTTCATTAAATCTTTGGCTTCATTTGACACGAAAATTCCAGGTTCATCGGGAAAATCGAAACAGTTCTACGAATAAAGATAGTTACAAGTAATACATTAAACAGTAATAAATTACAATATGCCACCTAAAGTCTCATGAAAAAGAGAGGAATTACTGATATAACCCGGTGCTATTAAAAGTTCTTAGAAGCGCTGCTTTGAAATAAAATAAAACAAAAAGTTTTTTTGTACAGCCCACTTTATTATTAATACAAGCTTTTACGTCCCTTCCCACGAGACTTTGGTACTCAATGTCTCACTTACTTTATGATTCATGATTTTACTGTACGTCTCTACTAGTGATTCGGCATAGAATGGTGTTTCGCCGTACAACATTTCGTACATACACACGCCCAACGACCACCAATCGCATTCTTGGCCGTACTTGCCTTGACCATCTTCCATAGCTTGCAAAATTTCTGGTGAAATGTAGTCCGGAGTTCCTACGGCCACGTTACTCTGCACGGTGCCGTCATTATTTAATCGCAAACAGGAGCCAAAATCGGCCAGTCGAATGTGCCCGTTAGCATCGAGCAGTACATTATCGGGTTTAATGTCTCTGTAACGAAATTAATAAAACACCAATAACAAACTAGGTTCCTCTCTCTTTCCAACAATCGTAGTATGTATTGAGTTACGTTTAAAAATAGGTTCCATTTTTATTTCAGAAACAGAAAAATAAGAGATGCAATTGTTTTCAAATATAATTTCTACTGACTGAAAATTACTACTGCCTTCTTCTTCCAGTAGTGCGGAGTTTGGATCCTCCCCCCCAAAAAAATAAAAGTAGTGAATTAAGAATTGAAATTTTTACCCAAAAAGTGGCCTTACACAGCAACTAGATAATGATATTAGAACAGGAAGTGTAAATTATCAACTTTCACTTGAGCATGGATGGAATTTTCAAAAATTAATAGAGGAATTAATTTAGTTAATTAATAAAAATAATAGACTACACACCTATGAACATATTGTAAATTATGAATGGATGAAATGGCCAATACCATTTCTGTCACATAAAATCGAGCCATGTCTTCTGGCAGTCTATCAAAAAATTTACTCAATAATGTCAGCAAATCTCCTCCACAATAATAATCCATGACTAGATACTGCAAAAAAAAAAATTTATAATTCCAAAAAAAAAATTTCCTACGAAAGATATGAAATAATATGCTCGAATTACTAAATTTGTTTCATCTTGAAAAGCGTAATGTAAATTTGTAATCCATCTTCTATCGCCAAATACGAGCACGTCGCGTTCCTCCTGTAAATAAAAATTTAATTAATCAGCCACTGACTACTATGCTGCAGGTCTCTAGATGATTACCATATTAATACGGATCATTTCACAAGATGGAAAAAAAAAATTACTACCTGAAAACAAGCAGTTTCTGCCCGCTTCAACATTTCCCATTTATTGAGTATTTTCATGGCGTAAACATTTTCGGTTCGTTTCATCCGCACTACGCACACCTCCCCAAAAGCCCCCCGACCAATGACTTTGATTATTTCGAAATCATCTCGTGTAAGACGTAAGCTCTTAACGCATGATGCAACTGGTTTGACTGAAACAATAAAAAAAAGATATTTGTATCAAGATATTGTAAAAAAAAAATCATTCATTGATTCCCACCCTAGCAACACATTTGTGACCTGAGTAAAAATAATTATTTTGGTCGCAAATTTTTAAAAAGGGTCACAAACTACGTTGATGTTTGCTCGGTGATAAACCGAGATGACAAACTGAAAAAATAAAGGCTCAAGTTTTGATTTCAGATTTAACAATTTTATTTTTATAAAAGTTTTCATAACCGGTTTCAAAGTTTCGGGTTTTCAGTTTACAGTTTGAATAAAAGTAATTTATAATATCATACCGTTTTCAGTTATGATTTCAGTTTCTGCTTACCATCTCTGAAGAAAAATGAGTAAAGAAAAAACTTGTAGCTTATAAAAACATGAATTTGGGGGTTAATTCTAATTTTTGTTATAGATGAATTTTTTATTTAGGGCCGGTTGTACAGTGCTCTAACTCAGAGTTTATCACCTATTTCAATGAGTCGAAATGTGCTGAATTAGTGTCACTCCACAGAAGTTAGAATAGTACAAACGGTTCTTCAAGTCTATTTTATGGTATATCTCATTACTCCTTCAAGGATAAAAAATTGTGTGCACAGTTCAGATGCTACAATTTTTATTTGTTTTCGCACTTCCTCACTGAACATCAATGTAAACAATAAGTGTTAAATTTCCTAATGAGCATTCATTTCCGTTGAATGATTTTTTTCTCAAAAAAAAATCCAATTAGGGAATTTCCGGACAAATATAGTCACCTTAATTTAGACAATTACAATCGAATCATTGCTCATATTATAGACCATTTATCAACGACTAACTCACCAAATTCGATAAAATCTGACACCGCCTTCTCTCGTCTGAGTGAAGAAGTACAGCATTCATCATACAATACTAGAAGAATATCTAATAATGTTTCGATGCTGTAACATCGTCCTTTATCCCCCATTTGTAAGGGGCCATCGAGAAATAACGATTCCAGCTGACGTAATCGTTCGATTCCTGAAATAAAGATGAAACACAGATTAACATAAAAGTACTTTAAATTAAAAAAAAAAACCTCCGAAGACAGCTTTCATAAAAGAGGCGAATAAATAAAGGAATACTTTAAATAGTCCAAAACTAAAAATTCAATTTCATAAAAAATCAAGCAATAGTATTCTCTAATTTTTAAAAGCTATCTGAAGACCTTATCAAGTTAGTATTTATATGAGGCGGGTCATGAAAAATGGGACCGATGAATTACTAAATTAATTTTTGAATTTAGGTTGATTTTAGCTATCCAAATGGCTCAATCAGAAGAATTAAAAAAAAAACAAATTCGGACCAAAAACCTCATCAATCACAAGAAAATGCATCCGAATGCAGTGAGTCAATATTTTTAAATAGATCCGAAAAAATGTGTGTTCTGATGCATGGGTCCTTTTTTTGTTACACGAAACATATTGGTATTTTTAAAACCCCAAACTCGTGAACAAAAAACTATAGTCTGTTCAACTTAAGATAGCAAAAAAGGGATTGCAGTTTGCAAGACGCCGGGGAGAGGAAAAGGTACTCGGTCACATTCAGCAACAATAAATGCTTCCTGCCAATTTTAATTTCTTTTCTTATCACACTGATCGTTACTTATATTGTTGATGAATGTGAATTTGACGTTCCGTTTTTTGCAATCTCAAGTTGAACAGACTATATCATACTTTCAACTCCAAATATGTTCACAAGGATAACTTATTCTAACTGAGGATTTCCAAGAAAATTTACTACTACTCGTAGTAAGGAGATATCAATATTTTTAGTGTACTTTACAACTTATTTTCATCATATGAAAATGTGGCATTCTAATGAAAACTATCTGAACCAAAGACATGGAAACTGAGTATATTTTGAAAACTTAAATTACAAATACCTAAAACTGAATGTTTGGACTTGAATCCTACTGGTTCTCACGTCCGGATTTTTAAAGAAATAGGTACAAGGGATAATGTAATTTAGTTCTTTCTTCGATTTTCTTTTTTTAAACTGTATTTCAGGTACTTGACGAAAACTAAAGTCAGGTTTATGATGAGTATGTCTTTTGTCTTTGGCTAAATTTTCTCTTCATACTGACTGGTTGATACATGTAGTTCGGATCCAGAGAACAGATTTTATTAGAGATCAGAAGAGCAAAGGGTGAAACCCCTATAAGTCAGATCAATTAGTCAATTAACGTGAGATTTTCTATGTGAAAAGGGACAGTTATAGAATCAAAATATCCAAAGAAATAAGGGCCTCAAGCAGTACAGTGGCCTTAAAGTTACATGGAGAAAAAGAGCAAGAATGTTAGCGTCGTTGATATCAATTTTACATGATAATTGAGGAACAAAACAGAAGAAATGTCATCTTTTGAAAAGTGTCGAGTGACAATCAAAATATAAGATATTTATTAACTCAATCAAACTCTCTGCACTTCTCTATAAACGATTTCCTATACAAACTTTTGTGTAAATGTAGACTATATTATTCCGTTTTATGAATTAAGACCTCATAAGAAACTATTGTTTAAGAAAATTGATGGTTTCAATGCACTCGTACTCCTCCATTTCGCAAAATTGAAAAAAAATGTGAACAGTGGGTTTTGATGAGAAGCTTTTACAAACACGCAGAACAAATATTACGCTGCTACCTTTCACCTCTATCCGATTCTAAAAACGTGTAAAAAACATTCGCAGTTAAACTAATATTACTGATTAGTCATTACTGTCAGAAACGTCTTACCAGACTTGGCAGCATCTCTGGTATTTGGAGTTTCGGACATCGCATTATTGACGGGCAACCTTGCGTTTGAAAATGACTTTATCGAGATAAAGATACGGAACTCAATTCAGTTGTTTTCGTCAATTTTCACAATTATGAACGATTAGGTGACTGCAAATGCAATATCGAATAAAAGCGGAAAAGCCTAGTCCCTGATAGACTACCAGCTGCGATTACCGTAATATTCTGGTACACGGGGAGAGCACCGATGTTCTTGAAATTGGACAATGATATCGTATCATAGAAGAAAATCTTTGTATCGAATTTCAGGTGTCGAACTTCATGAGAAACAATAATATAAGAAAAACTGAACAAATTTAAGTATGAAAAAATGAAAAAATACAAAAGAATGAATTATGAAAATGAAGTAAGAGAAAGATAACAAACAAAAATATAATTCAATTACAGGACAGAGGCAAGGACAGGGGAGAGTGGCAAAATATTTCTCTGAGATCGATATATTGAATTTATTTCACTTCCATCGATTTTCACTTATTTCTTCTCTTCCTCGTCACCATGCGATCGTCACGCGAATATGCGCGAGCCGCGAGCGGCGGATGAAAAGACTATCGATATTACATAAATATCGATACTTGATATTAAGATCGATATCAAAAATTTCAGAAAAAATTGTTTTCTAATTTCGAAAAGAAACATGTTCAAAAACATGAAGAATGCATCGGGCTGATCGGTGATTCGGTGATTCGATTTTTTATTAATGTTGGAAATGTTTCTAATGAATACAGACGTAATTGCAATCACCACCCAAAATTAATTTGTGATAAGATTTATTTATTAATTTTTCACTTCGGTCTTCATTCATTTGGATTTTATACGCCTAGAAATTCTTTATTCATTAAAATTACTCTTATTATAGTGAAATTAATGTTTACTTTTCTCAAGTTTTATTTCTTGTCATCATACGTTCCAATCTTCAACATCTCTATTTCATTATTGGTACTAAATTTCTTACATAAAGTCAGGTACGTTTCACGCTGTTTTATCATTAGACTAAACATTTTTAAATGCGTCTAATCACCAGTATGTTATTTAATTTTCCTAATATATCTACCGAACGTCAATGTAGTTGTTTGATCAATTCATGATCCTTAGTTGCTTTATGAACCTATGAAATTTTCAGACTGTGATTCATGATGAATGGAGAAAATTCGGATAAAGTTTCGGGCGAGAATGAGGTGCAGAAAAAGAAGTGGGTCAAGTTTGAAGACTCCGTCAGTTCCATTAATGAAACGACTGAAAATGGCAACAAAGTTGCGATTATCGAAGCCGAAAGTGTACACGTAAACATTCCAACACCTCAAAGAAGTGGTAATGCCTATAGCGGAGCCATCTTATCCACAGAATCCGTTCATGTGAACGTGAACCACCCTCGATCACTGGATGCTAGCTCATCCAATGCATCCGAAAATGTGAAAATGAAAACGATCGATTTACACGAAACGTCGAATGGCGTTGATACTTTACAATCTGCCAACGTTATCCGTCAAGGATTTGGTAAGTATATTGGACAGTCGATGACCATGAATAGTACAACATGAAGGGCAAGTCTTCAATGTTGTGATTTGATGTAATGTAAAGTCTCGTTCAAGTTTAAAAATGGCATTCTGTTATGAAAAATCTAGAATCTGATTTGAATACCTTCGAATAGATTTGCTCATTTTTAGTTAAATTCGATTTTCTGTATTTTGGAACAAATTTTTAGAATAAATAAATAAACACGTAAAAAACTTCAAAAATTTAGACGACGTTTTATACTCCACAACATCAAATTATCTTCCCATTAATGTGGCACGCGAGAATTTTCTATAAGGGAGGTTGAGACTTTAAGTTGATCACAAGAGCATAAATTTAATTTTGAAAATCCTTCGCGCCAAATGTTTTTCAAATTCAGTCTTTTGTATTGAAATTCAGTGTCCAAGAGGGATGGACTTCAGTCTCACCATGGTACGAATTAAATTTATTCGTAACTTTGACAAGCAGTAAAGATAAAACTGTTGAAAATAATTAACTCATTTCCTAAAAAGTACTTATGTTGATTTTAACTTTCAAGCAAACAGAAATTTATTCAATAAAAATCGCCTCCAGACATTTTTTCATTCCTTTCTCTGAAATAGCTCTTCAAAATCATACCTCGCCTGAAGGCATTTCTAATTAGTATTCTCTCGAACTCATTCTCAGCACTGTATTGGTAATTCTATTTTTCTTATTGCGTGTGACGTCATTACAAATTTTTATTCGTTTCTTTTGATATTTAGCGGAGGCGTGTCTCATTTTATATTGAATAAATGATCAAAGACGTTTCCATTTATAAATTGACAGTTTTTAAATTTTTAAACGAAAGCGATTTAAGTGTGGAAGAGGGTCTCATTTATCAAGTTGCAAGTTTAATACTTCATAACTAACGGTGAAATAAAATTTCGAATTGGAATAAGTTCTTTTCTTCATCGTATAAACTTGTATAAGCTGAATTCGTTTGTGAAAAAATAATTTCGTCTAAATTCTCTGAGAAGTTCTAATAATACTACATGAGGTCAGATAAAATAAATAATAATTAAATGTCTGATTTCTTTGAAATGGAAGAAAATTCTTCGGCTTTTCATTTCCTACTGCCTTGAAAAAATGGTATAACAGTTTTCACATTACTCTGGTGTTATTCACCTTACCTTAAATTTTATAACGCAGTGTGAATAATGATCACCGCTCTGAAATTTTGTGATTATTCATCTGCTATTTAAAAAATTACAAGTCGAGATTAGGCTCTTGTACGTTGTACTTTTCTACGCTCATTATCTATCACATGCAAATAATGACCGTGGATGCTAATGTATTAATTGTCTATTTTAAGCTAATGGCGATATTATCGTTACCCTGTTACCTGTCAATACCAGTTTTCCGTGGATTACTCCAGCAAAATTCCGACCCGAACTTGTTCCGGAAGAGCTCATGGCTCAAGGACTCACCGTAATTATTAATTTTTCTTACTAACAAACATTAGCTGAATTGTTAACATTCCGTGCTAATCTATTAATTGTAGTTAACAGTGGAAGACTACGTTCAAATAATGGAAATGTTGACGAATGACCTGAGATTTACATTGTACAATGTATGCTACAAACGAGTTTTAGTGCTGTGGATCTTGACAGCTTTTGTAGTTCTACTAGCCTTGTTATTTTCTGGCGTACAGGGCTTGACTTTGTTCAGTCTGGGAGTCATGTGGCTCGTTTTGAATTCGGCTGCCATCTTTTTGTGCATGTGGATCAAGATTAAGGTGAGAACTATAAAATATTCTCTCTACCAGTAATGGACGTTGCTCTCGATTTTTGTAACATGCTCTTACTTCTGTTCTTTGTCTTGGAAAATAAGACTTGTACTAGAAGTCAACGAGTTGGAATTTAGCAGAGTTTGAATTTACAGTTTCGTAACACAGTAAAATAAGTGTTATTCATGATGTATTGAACTGAATGAGGTGACTAATTTGGATAATGTCATCAAGGAATAACTAAAACTCATTATAACGCGGGTTTTTATATTCTAACGCATTCACCTACTGTTTATTAAACAATGTTAAATACCACAAAATCTTTTATATTCAACTGACGAATATTCTGCCGACTATTTTCGAAACTGATGAAATGTTTTGGCCGACAATAATATTTTTATTGATTCAATTATCCGGACAATTTAATACTTCATTTTTTTCATCAAAAATTCGTAAATTTAAATTCAAGTGATACCGTACGAAAGATTTTGAAATATTATTCCAGAAACATTTGATCTGCTTGAAATCTTGAAATTGTGGAGGGAAACAATATGAAAAAATAAAAATTACATAAAAATTCGAAAGTTGGAAAATAAACTTCATTTCAGAAAATACAAATTAAAATAGAATTCCTTGGGAGCATTGCCCATTATTTCGTCATTTCATTAAAGCGACGCCTAATTTCGACAACTTGTATTTGCAGTTGAATCACAACTTAGAAAGGTGCATCGCACAAATTAATCGTCATCTCATTCGCCATAAAATTATTCTCGGCCTAGATGACCGTGGTCGAATCTCGTGTCATAAAGTGAATCTCTGTTTCATCTATTTCGACACTACCGAGTGCGTTGTAAGTATGGCTAGATGTGAATGGTGGTGGATTAATTTGGAGCGAATATGTAGGTATACATAATGTTTCCAATTGGCAGAAAAAGCTGCAGGATGTTATAGAACGAGAAGAAGCTGCTGGCCGCGTGGTTAGCAGGGAATTGTCGAGAGATGACCAGAAATCGTCGAAAAAGTTTCAGGAACGAATGGATATTAACGATCAGGATATCATTATTCAAGGGAGCTCGTCCACACGAGTTTCTCGTAAGCAAGTAAGTTCTCAGCAGTTACTAGACTCGAGATTTTATCCAAAAGCGATGATTCCCTCGCTTTTGTCTTCCCTTTAAATGCATTCTAAGAATAATATTGGTAACCAAAATAGAAATATTTTCGATCAGTTTCATTAAAAAAAGAAGGGGAGGTTCGCTTTCACACGCTCTCTGGAGGGTTCAATGTCAAATATTTTAATTTTACTCTATATGTGACTGAGATGAAGTTTCGAATTCATAAATCCATCAGTATTATAATTTTGAATTCCACACTTGAGTAAAACATCCCTTATCCACAATTCTTGATTCAATTCGAGGGATAATATTGTGAAAAAAATTGCTCCTTATGTTACAATTCGGCCTGTGGAGCATACCCTTTCTGTACCCAGGGTTCAAATCAAAAAAATTATTGTAATTGTCGTAAATTCACACACCTCACAAACCACCGAGTATTAATTAATTAAATAAAAGAACAAGATTTAACGAGGGGAAACCCTACTAGTGAATACTAGCGGGCTAAAAACCCCTCGGAGAATAAAGTATATATTCAAGGAAAACACATTAATAAAGTACATTAAGAAAAGCTCTCTTTATTATATGCTCTCATGTTGGCTCTCGTAAATACACTGAAGTTGGTCACCGGAATAACACAAAAATGAACGACGAGGTCAAAATCTCGATACAGTGTGGCCTTAAATAATAATAATAAATTTCCCCTTAAACTCAACACTCCCCCCGAAATTTACAAATGCTTATAACATAGTAAGAAAAATAACAATAACGAAAATTAAATCACGAATTCTAGGAACACAAAATTTTAAGGTTAAGGAACAAAAATAGTTTAAAAAAAATTTTCTTCTGGTTCCGTTTACATCATAATTCTTCGTTGTAACGATAACTTATTTACACTCTCAGCATACGCCCTCGTCCTGAAACATTAACAAAAATTTTAGTTACATGAATACTTAAGTATTGAGTATTTGGTCCCTGAGTAGCGCATGTGTTTTATTGGGGAGAGCTTTTGTCATTATATCTGCTAGTTGTGAAGCACTAGGCAACCAATGGACTTTTATATTACCCTCGTTCTCTGCGTGTTTTACATAGTCAGCATTTTTCGCCAAGCAGTGTCTAATTTTGAGTGGTTGTGCTAAGGAAACACAATCCACTGCTGCTTTGTTGTCGCACCACACTCTTATGGGGTAAAAACTCTCGTCTAATATGAATTCAATGACTTTATGCACTGCCATAAGCTCCATTACTCCCTCGGACATACTTACAAATTCAGCCTCACAGGTGGACATGGCTACAAAATTTTGCTTATGGCTACGCCAGGCAATAGTATCTCCAAACAGTCTGATTATATAACCACTCGTAGATAGTGAACCTTCACAGTCAGCAAAACTTGAATCTGTGAATAATTCTAGGTCACTCTTCTCTCCTCTATATACTAGGCCTATCTCTCTCGTTGCCTTACTATATCTGAAAGTCCTTTTTACAGCTATCCAATCCGCCTCAGTCGGTTCTAATTGTTTTCTGCTTAAGACATTGATAGCGTAACTCATGTCAGGGCGAGTGCCTCCACACAGGTATAGCATACTTCCTATGGCTTCTCTGTATGGGGCCTCCACAATTTTATTTTCATCACTCTTGAATTTAATTTCATTTCCTCTCGTTACCATGGGGGTGTCATGCATTTTACAGTCACTCATATTAAATCTCTGAAGAATTTTATCGATAAATTTCGTTTGCGTGATATTCATAATTTTGGTATTTCTCTCTCGTTTGATTTCCAGTCCTAGATATTTGGATGGCTCTCCTAAATCTACCATTTCAAATTTTTTATTTAAACCTTCTTTTATTTCATTTAATTTATTTTTCGAGTTACTTGCTATTATCATGTCATCTACGTATAGCAATAGTATTGTGAAATTATTTCCCTCTTTCCACTTAAACAGGCATGGGTCTGATGGACATGCTATAAAATTTTGAGTGGCCATGAATTCCGTGAAAAGTTGATTCCACTTTTGTGGGCTTATTCTCAGGCCATATAACGCTCTTTGTAGCTTACATACTTTCTCTCTTTTAAATTTTTCTGAGCACTCTATCCCTTCAGGTATTTCCATATATATTTCTTCTGTAGTTAATCTGCCATTAAGAAAAGCTGTCTTTACGTCCATTTGACTCACTTCTAAATTTAGTTTGTTTATGATGGCAAGTGTTAAAAACACAGTGGGTCTTCTAGCTACTGGTGCATATGTCTCTCTCAACTCATAATCGTTTGTGTCTTTGAATCCTCTTATCACTAGTCTCGCCTTGCATTTCTTTTCTCCTTGGCTCTCTTTCATCTTAAATAACCAGCGGGAATCTATGATTTTCTTATGTTGTGGCCTATCGGTATAAAACCAAACTTTATTTTGTGATAGTGAAGTTAATTCATCTTTTATAGCTTCTAACCATAAGGATTTTTCTGGGCTGTTTATGGCTTCTGTGAATGTAGTAGGATCTTGGAGTGTTGTGGCTAAGGTTAAGTGACTGATTTCATCTCTCTTATCGGTGTGTAAGATTTTACTCTCTTCAAATTGCGGTACGAATAAAATGTCTTTAGTTTCCTCAGGATTCTTAGAAAATGATGTGAAACTAGTATCTTTCAGTTTAGTCATAGCTCTCGTTTGTATGTTGGATAAATTTTCTTCTTTCTTTTTCTTTCTTTTAGTTGTATCGTCAGTGTTTGCTTTGCGTTTTTGTGTCTCTCTTTCTACATTTTCACTTTCTACAATTTTCCCTATTTCCTCTCGTTTATCTGATGTTTTAGTTTCTATATCACCTTCTTCGATTTCGAGTTGCACATTTTCAGAGTTTTGGGACGAAGGAAAGGCATGTTTGTACAACATAGTTTCACGAAAACGAACATGTTTTGATTCAAAGTAAGTGTTCGATTGAGGGTGATATAGTAAATATCCTGATGCTAAGTAACCTACAAAAATCACTCTTACCGCTCTTTGGGAAAATTTCGGTGTGTTGGCACTCTTTGGTAAAAGCATATAGGCTATACATCCAAATCTTTTAATTTGTTCTGTATGACAGGGCGTGTTTGGATTGAACTTTTCTAAAGGTATATTAAAATCATTTGAACGATGAGGGGTCCTATTATATAAGAAAACTGCCGCTCGTAAAACTAAATCCCATTTATTTGAAGGGAAGCCAGAATCTAAAATCATCGCTCTTATTTTTGTGATTAGGGTTCGATTGAATCTTTCTGCTACTCCATTATGCTGCGGGGTATAAGGTGGTGCTAGAGTTTGTTCTATTCCCTCTCTTTCCAAAAATTCTTGTATGTACCCTCCTGTAAATTCTGTTCCTTGATCACTTTGTAAATAACAAATTTTTGCTTTCTCTCCTAACATATTTCTAGCACTTGTTACAAATTTTTCAAAGTAAAAACCTGTCTTATCTTTAGATTCCATGGCATAAGCCATGGCTAATCGGGAAAAATCATCTACAAAAACGCATATGTACCTGTATTTTCCGGGAAACGTTTGTGGTTTTATGGGGCCCATTAAATCAGCATGAATGACTTGTAAAGGGCGTATTGCTCTTGTTCTAGTTTCATTGAATGGCAACTTGATGGCTTTCGTTAAGGCACATGTTTCACACTCGTTTATGGATTCGTCTAAGACAATATTTTTCAATTTTTCATCTCTCTTTTTAAGTTCTTTTAAGTATTGCATTGATGCATGACCTAGTTTTACGTGTAGCAGAAAACCTGGTGTTTGTTTTAGTTTTTCTTTTTGTAACATGCTCTCGTCTATAGTATCTATGAATTTTTCTGTGTCTAGTACACTCGATGTTTCAGTCTCATTGTATGAGATTAAAGTTGGTTGATCTAAACCTGTAGTTTCTCTCGTTATATTTGGGTTGACTCTCCTGGATGCATCATTATTTATATTTAGGCTATTTTCTGTAGTTACCTTTTCCGAATTAGAACTTTCGGAATTATGTTTCTGTTCGTCTGTGATATCTTGTGATTTTGCATTTTCCTCGCTATTTTCTTCAAATTTTTGTTCGGCTCCCCCCGAATCTAAAATTTGTTCTGACGAACCTATTTCTAAAATCGCATTTTGCAAGTAGCTCTCGTTACACTCTTCAAATTTTTGCATTTCCTGATCTATATGATTTTTATCTATTAGGTCAAGTTCCACTATCCACGAGGGTTTGCTATAATATCCTGTTAATAAGGTTTCTCTCGTCGTAGGGTGATAAATGTACAAACTCTCTTTGGTTAGCTTAACTGTAAAGCCTAGATCTGTAAATTTTCGCAATGACAACAAGTTTTCGGAAATATTTGGGGAATATTTCACATTTAGAAGACGAAAGGGCATTCTTTCTTTAGTATTTGTGTGTACATATAAATCACCCTCCCCCCGAATCTGTAGGTCGGCGGAGGACATAACATTAGCACTTCTGAGTGTGTCTTGTAGACTTATATAGTTTTGGAGAATGTTAGTTTCCTTAATAATATGATCACATGCACCTGAATCGGCTATAAATGAAATGTATAAACTATTTTTCTTACCTCTGCCTCTACTTCCGCCCGCCATGTACGCAGCCCCATTGTCTCCATCATCTCGGTCACGTCTGTCCTGTCTCTCTTGAAATTTCTTTTTGGTCGCTGTGACGTCTTGGCTCGCTCTTTGTCGCTCTTCTTCTTTTCTAATTTGGTTGAGTCGGTCTTCTATGGTGCTGTAATTAACATTTGGGTCAATGTTAAATATTGGCGGTTGCGGAGGCATGAACCAAAAGGGCATAGGAATTGGCGGTGGCGGCAGAGGGTTAGATGCTGTTTGAGGAGGTACAACTAAGTTTGCTTGGTTCTGGACGGGCATAACTTTCTTATCTTGCTGCTCGGACCTGTCTGAAACGCCCGTTCGTGAATTAGAATAATTTGAATTTTGATTAGGATATGGCTTATTCTCTCTTTCCGTGTTATTTTGGTAATTTCCTCGTCTCCGACCTCTTCCTCTTCTAAAATTACCTCTCTTATAATTTTGATTTTGATTTTCAAAATGGTTTGACTCTCTATTAAAATTATCTGAGTTTGACTTAATCCTGCTTTGATTTCGTCTATTACCAAAATAACTGCCTCTTCCTCTGCGGGCATACCCTCCTCTTCTAGAATTGTCGTACCTTGTTTGCTTAAATTTTTTATTGCCGCCGCCGTCATTTTGTGGGTTTGAGTTAGAACGTTTACCATACCGGGCTTGGCGATTGTTCGGGCACTGGAAACTTTTGTGGCCGAATCCCTCGCATCGGTAACATTTGTACTCGCCTTGACGCCGGGTACAATTTGAGGAATGGTGACCACGGTCACCACACTTGAAGCATCTTTGAGCTTCAGTCGCCACCATTAGGCTCCCTCGTCCACGATTGACCTGTAAAGTATTTCGATTTTCAGCTTCTACTTGTTGAATATAGATTCTCATTTCTTCAAATGAGAATCCATCACCTTCTCCTTTAGCCCTATCTCTGTAGGTGGCTTCTTTAATCGATGGTACACTCTTACTAACACTATGATAGTACGCATCTCTCTTATCTATTTCACTCATGGATGTTCCGCTAACTAATTCGTATCGTCTAACAAGATCATCAAATTTCGAATTAAAATTGAAAACTGTGTCTACACCCATCTGAAATTTTAAATTTCGAAGTTGGTCCTTAACAGAGACGGTTGTGTCATTTATTTCCTCTCTCTTCATTTTATATATTTTGTCTAACATATCTTTTGGATTTTCTAATTCGATTATTTGTTCCTGATAACTCTCGTCTACATGGCTAATTATGATCCCTCTTACTATTTTTCTTCTCTCATTCATTTCTATTTGTGTGTAGGCACGAGGTGGAGGAGCGTTTTCATCTACTACGTCCGAAAGTCTTTTTAATCCTAATTCCATGTCAAAAATACTCCTCCACATTTTATAATTTTTAGATTGAGTGAGATGATATTCTAATTTGGTCGAGTCTCGTTCTAGAAGCCCTATATTTTCCACTCTTGGTTGATTTAAATTTTCTCTTATTTGTTCGATTGTGGTCGAATTTTGAGTCGGTCTAATATGAATTGTTCTCTCGTTTGAATTGCTCTCATTGGTATTACCATCGATTAAAGTGGCTCTCTCATTAATATTTTCAAAATTATTACTTACAACTCTACGCGGTTCGTAATGAGTTTCTTCCTCTTGGTCGTCGTGGCCGTAGCATTCGCGATATTCTTCCCGATGGCGTCTTTCCTCCTCTTGTTCTAGTTCGTACTCTTCTTCCTCTCGTCTGATTTCATCCTCTCTTTCTATCTCTCGTTCTCTGGTTTCACGAAGCTCCTTTTCTAGCTGTTCATTTCTTTGTTTAATGGATTGTAATTCAGCTTGTGTAGCTTCCTGTAGTTCGCTCATCTTTTGCATCGCCTCCTTCATTGACCAAATACGTTCTCTCATGAACTGACGGAATTCCACTTCCGACTCCGTATTGGTCGGTGGTTGCACAGGCGATGAGGGTGGAGCAACACCCTCAGCTGGTCGGTCCGCATTGGCTGAGTCGACTTCGGGTTGTTGAGCCGGTTCAACTGGTTCCGGTGGAATCGTTTCTTGTGTAGTCGGCGGGACCGATTCAACAGGTTGCGTTGGAGCGGTTGACGTTTCGGGTTCTTTCGATATGGCTTTTCCTTCACCTGTAGCCTTAGATTTGATTTGCACTGGTAATTTGGTTACTTTATACGGTTTGAGGTTTTTCGCATAGGATTTGGTTCTTATCGGAATTGGACGAAGTTTTCTTGGTGAGCCTCTTACGAGGGCACCTAGCATTGCCTTTCTGCGAAGAGTGTCGCGAGCCGATGCCGTGTCCGGTTTATCTGCTTTAGGACATTTACATATAACATTGTAGTAAAGTCGAGGCTTCTTACTCTCTTGCTCACAAAACATAGGATAATTCATCATACCTGTGAATCGAAATTTTAAGTATATATATGTTTCTAAGCCTCAATAAATTTTAATTCTTGTTACTGTCACTCTTTTAGTACCTGGTTTATTTTTAATTCCACTTGATGTGGACGGCTGTTGTGCGGCATTTTCTCCGACTATCGGCGCTACGTAGTCCTCTACTCGGTCTTCAGTAACGTCCTTTGGTGTCTCTCTTTTCCTTGGGTCAGATACCATTTTATTTGCGCCGCCGGTCGAGGTTTTATTTCCCGAAGTTTTGACTGATAGGTTGGGCAGCGGCTCGCCGGATTCGAGTTCTACCAGTACAGCTGGTCGCTGTATAATACGTCGACCTTCTTGAATTTCAACAATGCCTGGTAACAATACAAAGATTGTGAATATTCTGATCAGTAAAACTTTATTTTTAGGGAAACATTTGCGCTTTAGCCTCAAGTCCGTACACAAGTATTTGTGGCATGGGCGCCAGTAAAAGTTTGTGACATCGAGGTGTAACTCATATGCTCAAAATCTTTTACTGTAGCAATTTTATTTTACGTGATCGAGTAATTTTCATTCGATACGTTTAATAAATTGCCCTCGTACCGGTAATTCGATTCACTTTTTGAATGACATTTATTGTTATTTTCTAAATTTTCTCTCGTGTAATGCTCTCGTTGTACATGTACAGTCCTATTCAAAAGAAGAGCGAGTGTTTATGTTTGTCACGCCAGTACAGGTTTTAGCTGTATGTTCGTGAGTGAGGATTACGTTTTTATTGAATGTATTCATTATTTGATTATATTTTCTGATTGACAGAATAAATTTATTTATTAACGAAATAAATTTCTACGTGGTGCGAGAAATCTTGGAGGGGGCGCAAATATTTCATATTTCATAAATCATGTTCGGTACTTACGAAACAAAGCCGTTTGTCCATCTGCGAAGAGTACGGTACACTTGTCTGCGGTGGTGGTGACTTGATCCGCAATCAAGTCTGCAGGTACCCCCAACAATCGGCGGGCAAAACTAATCAATTCCAGAAAATCGGCCATATCAATTGGCCTTATTGTTTTCGATAATTTGGAAATTATTCACTATGCTGGGCGCACCACTTTCCCTTACGACAAAAACGAGTTCGATTTAGTTTTTACCGTGTTTTAGGTTCGGTTTATCCGCACACGTATTAGTTTTTCAGTTTAACACACAATTACACAAAAATATTAATAAAACGTCTGAAAATGCACTAATAATTCACGAAATAACGAGAGCACATATGCACTTGTCTTCAAATATTTTAACAATGACTAACTTTTCTTGCAGCTGTCGTTTAGTCGCGCGTGAACGCGAAAGAAAGTCGCTCCTTTAATTGGTTCCTTGAAATCATTGTTGCCACTCGTTTTTCGTCTGCTCTTAATTTTGCTCGTTTTCGTCTTTCATCAGGTGTACCGATTTAGGAATATTTGCGTTTTATCCTTCTCCCTTATGTTCTCTCTTTCTCTTTTCCCTCGTTTTCTCTCTCGTTTGTCTCGTGAGCTGTTGCTCGGTTGACGGTTTGATTCTATGTTTGATTCCATTTCTTTTTCGTTTCTTCCATTTCGTTTTCTGATTTGTGTTACGTTTGTAATACTCTCTTCGTTACTCTCGTTGCGTTTTATTTACTCTCTTTTTCTCTCGTTGTACTTTTTAACGGATTTTAACCGTTTCTTTGTTTCAATTCGTTTTCCAGTCTGTCGTACCTATACTAGTCAGAATATCTATATATATTGGAAGTGAATTTCAGTTTATACTTTCCCTAGTCCTGCTGCCGGCTCAGCTGTGTGTATTACGTAATTTTGAATTTCGTTTTGCGAACAGTGTTCGTGGAATCGAGAAGTTTTAACAATCAAAAATAAAAGGCGCGGCTGAAATTCACTTGCCACTATGCAGCTGTATTTAACCTGCAGTGCTATCACAGGGGTCTAGACATGAAGGGTAGTTTGTGGGTACTTACTGTGATATCCCAAGGCGCGCAGTGGAAGCGTGCTGGGCCCATAACCTGTCGTAAATTCACACACCTCACAAACCACCGAGTATTAATTAATTAAATAAAAGAACAAGATTTAACGAGGGGAAACCCTACTAGTGAATACTAGCGGGCTAAAAACCCCTCGGAGAATAAAGTATATATTCAAGGAAAACACATTAATAAAGTACATTAAGAAAAGCTCTCTTTATTATATGCTCTCATGTTGGCTCTCGTAAATACACTGAAGTTGGTCACCGGAATAACACAAAAATGAACGACGAGGTCAAAATCTCGATACAGTGTGGCCTTAAATAATAATAATAAATTTCCCCTTAAACTCAACAGTAATTTACAGCTTCGTAATATTTTTGTTTCTCCTTCTTCGAGTTTTACCTTCTATTCTGTTTGGTTCAGGAGCGAGGCGAGCAACTTTTTGCAAGATACATCCAACGTTGGTGCAAAGACTATCTGCGGCATCGGTTGGACTGGACAATCGACGAAGAGGGTGGAAATCCGGTGGACATGCGTCATCTGGCTTCAGCTTTGTGCCCGTGCCAATATATCGAAGAGTATCTGCGTTGTAAGCCACGTATCGATAAACGAGCTTTTTGTCCCGTATTTTCGTCATACTTAAAAGAGAGAGGAATCGACTGATGAGTACGTAAAGAAAAATTGCTGCATACCTTTTACAGTTGATGTTGAGTATCAAATGTCCCAAGTCGATTAATTTTTACTGTGCCACTGTACTTAGTTCATCTCTTTACTTTTTTTTTCCTTTTTTTATTTAGAAATTCGAGAATACTTGGTCGAATGCTCGATATTCAAGTATTCCCTTCCGCAGCTTTGCGATTCACTCGTTATTTCGTCGTTAATTTACAAACACCTTTTATTTTTATTTTAATAATCACGAATTTAGAAACAAATTTTGGTGCTTCCAACCAAAAATTATTACGTTTCTAGATATTGTTACCGTTATTCACACGTTAAGAAAATCATGTGCTCTCCAGAAAGAGGATTATTATTTCACGAGAAATTGAAAATTTATGTTTTTAATTCAATTATTACCAAGTGGTCGCAATTTCGCGTCCTTTCCCTGGTCAAGGAACTCTGTAATCATTCAATCTTGAAGCGAATGTTGCACAGTTTCCTGACGTTTGTAAACTAAAATATCCGAGTATGGAAAGTTTTTGACCATCCTGAGGTAGAAATAAGGAATACTCATCTCAGGACTGTGTAGAATCAGTCATAACCAGTGATGAATCCAGAATTTTGGTTAAAAGGCAGCTTAGAAATAATTTTGTACGACTTTATTGTTGAGTGAAAGTATGAATTCGCCAAATATGTGTATAAGAGGCAGCGTTAGAATAATCTCGTGCCAAAAGTTTGGTTAAGGGAGGCGTAGTTACTCTGGGACGCGCCACTCGTCTCAGCTAACCCCTCTTTTTGCGTTAATTTTTCTCAGTCACATTCTCTCTCCCAACACCAACACCTGTAAACAATAGCTATGCTTGATCCTGTCTCATACAGAATACAGATTATGTGATTACGCTCCTCTCTTTTTTCTCTTAAGTCACTGACTATACTGTGGGTTGCATAAAATTCACTCTCAACTCGAACAGATTATCATTTCGGACAATGATGTTACAATAAAAATCCCAGTTGTTGAAACGTCTCCGTTAGATTCTTTACATCACAGCAATAGAATAGTTTTTTACGAGCTATTAACGTTTCATTTGTAAAACAAATCAAACCCATGGAGCTAATATACTTGTAAGTTCATTTTTCTATGTTTCATATCCGACCCAAAAGTTGTTTCATGTCTTGTAGCTTTTATTTATTTCCTGGATGTACACGAGTAGTTGATCTAACAGTATTACGTATCAGTTTTCTCTATATCAGCCTCTGCTGCATCTATTTGTGACAATCATTACAATGATTTAAGTCATTTTTCTTCAAAAATTCTTTTATCAATAAGTTTTCATTGTTATTGATAATTTTAACTTTTTTATTATTATCTATGGTTATGGATTAATTTTTGCATATCTTTTTTGTTTATTTTTATCTACCAATTGATGTTTTGGAGAATAATTTTGAACAAATTTTGAATGATACTAGTGTCACAGTTGAGTAGAAGTAATTTTTTTCTTAAAATACAGGAAATAACATTACTTGCAGGTATTATTCAATTCGCGGCTCCCGTTATTGTTCTACATACATAATTCCGCTCTTTTCGTTTTCGTTAGTTTAATTATGTGGTCTTAAACCATTCTCTTGGCTCTAAACTATTCGGAGCAAGTTGGTTAAAAGTGTTTCATTGGCAACTACGCTTTGAGCTTTTCGAAGGTACTGAGCAAAATTTTAGGAGGATGGTTTAAGACTTGTTCATAAGGCGTGCATGTTGCAGCGATTTATACAGTATATTGCTACAGCCCAGAGAATGATTTCTCATTTAAATTAAGTACCTAGCAGGGATGGTTTGAAGTCATTCCATTTACGAATGGATTTAGCCCTCGTTGGATTGATAGATACAGTTTCTAATTTTTGACCTCTCATCATTTTTATGTAAAAACACCGCCTTTGTGATAAGAAATGTTGTTCTCATTGTTTAATTATAGGCGCTGAATTTTCCCTTATTTCCAGCCCCGGTACCCTCTACTAACCAAGGCATTCATTATTTTGTTTTATAGTTAACCTATTTTACAACTTTTATACCATATCTAATACCTGTATTTTTGTTTACATTCTCTATCTGTTCGTGAAATATACATGTGTTCCTTATTTACATCGTAACGATCCGTCCAAAATGTGATGATTTTTTCTATTTTTATTTGAATTTTAGTATTCTGTATTTTTAAACATATATTACAATTTTCTTTTCTATTTAATTTGTATGTTGACTATTTCAACGATAAATTAACTACCGTGTTGTAAGCAGCTAGTTTGTACTCGTATTTTCATGTTTTTCCTTGTATAAAAATATAAATTGATTACCAGTAAATTAAATCTTATTTACATAATTCCATGTACTTCATTTACTATTACAGTAATACCCTGTTAGTTTATAGTTCTAATTTGAAATTTCTCTCCTTGTGACTTACATTTTGCAACAGTTCTCCTAAAATAGTATTTGTAGTTTACATTGCACTTTCAGTTCTGATATCTTTTCTCGAAACTTGATAAAACCATACTTGTATGGAAAGAAGTTGGTTAATATATTACGCATATTATGATTTTAAGCTTGACATTCTGGAAAAATTGGAATAAAGCTAGCTGAAATAGTGAATATAAAATAAATTTGACGGCATTATAATCCCTTCGATTTCAAGTCTATGCCAAAATTTGTAATAAGAGTTCTAATTCGTTTTAATCAGTTTTATTCATTTGTGACTGGGACACACGATTTTTCACTGCATTTTAATTCTCGTTCATCTTCCCTATAAATGTTAACTTTCCAACATCCAGATTGTTTTCAAGTGTGTATCTGTGCAGAAAAAAAACAAAGAAAAGACAAGTAAATATCAAGCATTGTGATTAAAAGCTTACCTACTATACTCATTTCCTCACCATCCCTGGGGTAAAGTATGCGGCGCGTTTTTTTAAATGTGATGTCCCCATTAAGGGTGTAGCTGGCCCAAGCCACTACTCATGCAGATTGGTTACTCATGAAAGATATATAGAAAGACATGTAGCTGATTGAAAACAAAAATGTTCTAACAATAGACCATTGTCTTCGTACAGTCAACAAGTATATTAACTGAATCCACAGAATCAAAACGTCGGTGGTTCGATAAATACCTCCTATGTGCAGAAAACGTAATTTTTCAGGAGACGAAAAAACTTTTCAATGCTAGAAGTACCAGGTGGCACAAAATTTTGAGATGGACTTTTCAAGAGACTAATAGTTTGAGAACCCCTGACTTGAGTCATACGACGCCACTGGTCCTTTGAAGTTATTCTTGTAGCGTCGTATATGACACCACCTGAGTAAAACCTGGTTTTTCTAGGGTTAATTATGTACTCATGTTACCCAGAAAGGGGGTGGGGTATCAGAAGTGCTCTTTTACGGCGAATGTCTGAATACACTAGCGTTGTGGATTTTTTTTTTATTGGATGCGCCTCAAATAGACAAATCTAACAAACCCAAAAAGCGTCATTTTCATAATTT
Organism: Parthenolecanium corni; assembly: GCA_038050395.1. Classification (NCBI taxonomy): domain Eukaryota; kingdom Metazoa; phylum Arthropoda; class Insecta; order Hemiptera; family Coccidae; genus Parthenolecanium; species Parthenolecanium corni. The sequence continues at coordinate 4,628,979 of JBBCAQ010000014.1, read as the reverse complement.
TGTCACATAGAAAGCTTTTATCGCACCACCGACGAAAAATGATTAATTAATATACCAAGCAACGAGGCCCTCAAGTCGAATCTTGTATGAGAAAACAATTTTGGGAAGTACTTATGATTTGCAATTTGTGACGGTGAAAGCAAAAACATATCTTGGGGTGAGAAATCAAAAATGCGATTTACGCAATGAAGTATTTTTGATATTTCACCCGAAGACATGTTTTCGTTTTCACGGTCACATTTTCTGCTTTGTTTCTTCAATTCGCACGATTGTCGACCATTGTCGACTGTCGAGTGCAATTCGTAATTTCGTTTACTCGCTCGCAATCGCATTCGCATTCGCATATGATTCGCATGGGAGGGAGGGAATAGGGATTCGTTTGCAGTCTCAGTTTTACTTCTTGCTTGGAGAATCGGAGAGGGGAGTGAAGGAGAAAAACTCGAGTTTCCAACCTTTGAATATGCGCTGAACGCAAAGCGCATTTCGTCACTCAGTTTCGTATCTCGCTGTAGCTCGCTGTCCGGCATCGTGAACACGTTTTTCCAAAATTCTGAATTTCTGTTACAAGCAGACAAAGCCGAAGAATCATATTTGGCAGTTTCTACTCTCTCGTTGTCGTTTTTCGCAATTTCGAACGTACGTTTTGCCGTTTTACTTGAAATGATCTTTTTTGTTTTTTTGTTTCTATTTAATCGCGATAAGTTAGATTTTCCGTTAAACATAATATTTTATTTATCGAGCTTGTATTGTGATAGTATTCAAACCTCTTGACAAATATGTTGTTACTCAACTTAGTATCCAGCAATGTTTGTATTAGTGTCTTCATGTCGAGTATTTTTTTCGAACGGTTTTGTTACTCACTTCCTCAAAAAAAAGTATCACCGCTGCATGGTAAGCCACAGTGCGTCACTATTTACTCAAGAGATAAGCTGTTACGAATTTGATCTAAAAATTTTGTCGCTCGCGAGTGAAAACGTTCAGAGGCACACCTTCTGTGTGTCAATTATTAGGTCGTGTATTATTTTCGAGTGCTTTCTTTTTCGTTTCCCGAGTTCGTCGATCGAGTGCTTAAATTTTGTGTTGTTCGCGAATTAAGTAGCAGTGAAATTTTTGAAATAAGTAAATCGTTTTTTGTCGTTTATATCTTTTCGCGGTTAATTCTTTGTGTTAGTCGAAACGTGAATATCCAAAATGCCCAAATCACTGTTACAACTGGCCACCATTTTGGAGAACCAGATCAATGTCATCAAGTACACCATTCATTGTGTGACTGTGATCGAGTGGGTAAGTCCTCATGATATTCTATGATAATTGTCATGTACTTGTAAATTCGGTCAATTTCTCTTATATCTGGTCGCGGCATCGCGTGCTCGTGCATTTCTGCTACTTGTTGCTGTCTTGCCGCTCGATTTTTATACCCAAAACATACGGAACAAAATGCTTCCTGTGTAATTTTGTACACTCAACCATAAGTTAAACAATTGCTCATAAGCTCTCAATTATTTTCAGCTTTAGTTGGGTTTGGTTCAGGTACTCATATGTACCTTTGATAATGTGAAAACACTATCATTTTTGAGCATCCGCCAATTTAGAACCTCATTTCCTTACAGGCTTAGTTGCATTTTGAAAAATCTTGCTTTATGGCTGCGAAATAGTGCTAAAAATCTATCTTCGAAAGGACTGTAGGCTACTAAGATTTCAGAAACCCTGTTTTCATAATTGACTCTTAGATATATTGAAATGAAAAGTAGCACTTTCGTCGATAAATATTAATTTAGAGTACCTATCTATATATGTAGTTCTGGGCTTAAGAATCAGAGTGATTTAAGTCCAAATTTCAAGTTTTGAGATAATCATAGTTTAAATTTTTCTAATGCGTTATACCTCCCCGTATTTTGGATAGTTGTGGTTTTCATTTCATGGATAATGATGGCTGTTTTGGAACACTGAGTTTATAGGATGAGATGTGTGCGTAGGAAACGACATAGAAATGTAGTCATTATCTCCTTATTATCAAATTTTGACTTGAATCACTCTGGTTCTCAGGCCCAAAATTGAAAGAGGTTTGATCGAAGAAATGTGTATTCGAGACAGACTGCTGGTATTCATACAGATGTGTCTTTAATATTCATAGACAATGTTCATCGGTATAATCTGCCAAAGTGCCAATCAGCTACCTACATGAAAAACCAAAAAATCTATTTTGTCCCCTCCCTATTTATTAGAATGTTTCACCGAAGTAGCCGTAAATTCGCATATATTCGTGTATCTGTTGTCTCAAATGTGTATTGAAGTGGATGTTTTTGAGTGACTTGCCTTAAGAACTCGTGTATGTGAGCGGTTATGGTCTCGGAGTAACCCTTAAGAATCGGATTATAAGGTATCTTGGGTGAATTTTCTGCTGATTTTATTGGCTTACGTGTTTTAGCAAGTGTCTGTTCTATTATTACCTAAGCACTCATCTAAACGTTCTCATATTTATTTTCCTGGTTGCTGTAAATGGGCACATCAACTGAAAATATTGTGAGGAAGAGAAAATTTGGTTATTGATCGTGCGTAATTTTGTACATATGTTCCCTTTGATTGATTAATTTGGGGAAAAACTGACTTAACAGTAGAAATACCAGGTTTTACTCGATTACTCAAAGGACCAGGTAGTGTCATATATGACACCATAATAGTAACCTCCAAGGACCAGGTGGCGTCATATGACACAAGTCATGGGTTCTCAAAATATTGGTCCTTTGAGAAATCCATCTCAAAATTTTGAGTGGTGTCGTATATGACATCACCTGGTACTTCTAGTGTTGAGAATATTATATTATGATTTACGCATCGATACTTTTTATTCAAAATATGCTGTATATCTATTTTGTAGAATTGAATCAAAAATATTCTTTGCCTTATATTATGCTGCGAAAAGTTTGTTTTCTTCTTGAATTTTTCCATAGATAGGTCACAACGATTGCTTTTACTTTTATTTTCTGCTGTATAGACATAGACCTACCGTCTTTTAGGAAAATACAAAAACAAAAGTACGTCGTGAACTGGTCATAAGATGTGAAATGTGGATACATAAAAAAATATCTATTTCTTCTATAGTGGGAGACGATTATTCTTCCGGTGGTTGTTTCACTATTCGAGAAAGAATAATTTAATTTGTGAAATAAAATTGATACGAGTAGTACAGAATTGTAAAAAACTGATATATTCTCATCTTCGAAGATTAGTTACATCAATAGTTATTATTATTAGACTCATTATCAGATGTCTGATACATTTCTCATTGAAATACATTCTGGAACTTCGTAAATGAAGAAGTGATCTTCTCCAAATTCACTTATCTGCATCACCATTCTGTAACTTGTTGTGGAAAGAGTACTCGCCTTCAAATAAGCGCATTAATCCGGCTAGTTTAGCCACTTCTTCGACTGTAATAGCGTTGTAAAGAGAAGCTCGTATACCACTGACTGATCTGAAAAGTATAAAATAAAGTATATTGAAATGGAAAATAGTTTATTTGAAACCTTCATGACATAAAACGGACTAATTGTATGAATATTTTCATACAAACTGCTTCCAAAAATTTCAACTCGTACACTTCCAGATTATGTGTAACCGGAGAGTGCTATCATTTTAACAGAAGTTTGCATTTAGACCTCTTAAATTATCCATTTAAGGAGTGATACGTTATGCCCTAGTATTTTAGAAATTTTCTTCAACTCAAAGGTTCAGTATTTTTGATTTTTTTACACCTGGAAGCCAGTTTTTTGTTTCTTTTTTTTCTGACTTTCGGACAGAAGAAGATTCACTCTTCTATCGAATGCAATACCGGATTAAGCGTTTTGTCCCTTTCAGGTACCATAGTAGTATATGTGCCACCCTCTGTTTGGGTTTAAACAGATAGGGGTTTTGGTCTATTTCTAGAAAATTCTCGTCATTAGGTAATTATTGGAAACCAATGGAAGTGCAAAAAATGCCACCCTGAGCACGTACCTCGCGTGCCTCAACGGTAATCCAAAACTAATCAAATAATTGTTATTTTGGCCTTAAAAAATATTCTGGCAGTGCAATAGACCTTGTCAAATAAAATTGATCTCTTATCACGGTATCCCTTGACCCTTGTTTACGATGGAACTCCCCAAGTAGACCGATTAATTTTCAACTTCACTCACCGGTGACCTTTCAGTTGTATCATTCCAGCCTTTTGCGCCAATTCTAAGAACTTATCTTCAACTTCTTTGCCTCCTTTGATTCTGAAAGTGACGTTAATACGACTACGACACGTCGGGTGCACTTCGTTGATGAAAAATCCGTCCGAATCATCGATCAAATTGTACAAAATTTCGCTTTTGATTCGGCATAATTTCTCCATTGCCTGAATACCTCCCACCTTTTTCACGTGCTTCAGAACTTTACCGCAAACGTATATCCTACAATCATACAAAATATGGTAATAAGTGCAAGCAGTAAATAATTCGAATAAAATCAGGTAGTGAGTTGAGTAAAAGCTAACAGAGGAGTTAAGTGTGATGTAATTTAATGAATAGCTAGTGGTTCCGACCACAGAACCCAAATTCGTGTTAAATTATTGCATTCAAGTCCGAGGTGTAGATGATTTTCAATTTTTTATAAAATTTGAGGTGATTAAGAAAAATTTGTCGACAAATTCTGGTTGTTGAAGTTGCCCTCTTCGAAACAATCAATAATAATTTTCAAAATTCTTCGTCTTCTGTTGGTTCAATTATGGTTCAGTTTATTCTGATTGGTTCGTTTTACTTATTTTTTTTCTCGGAAACTGATGGTTCGAGTTGGTTCGTATTTCTAATTTGAAGGAAAACCAAGATAACGTCAAAAGGTGATAAGAAAATTTGAAAAAAACAGACGAGATATTTCGACTCAACTTTTTCTCAATAAACTGACTGATCTTAACTAAACTGTAGGCATGACTTACACGAAAGTTGGAGGTGTATTTAGTAAAGAATTCGACTTAGAAACGACGGAAAAGTCCAAAAAAACAGGACAGTTCGGTTTCTTGGAGCCAATTAAATCTTCTCGAACGATGAGCACTGCTACTCCTGCCGGACCAATATTTTTTTGAACACAAAAAAGTACGACGCCATACTGCAACATAAATAATTAGCATTAGACCAATCAATGATATAAATGGTTGGAGCAAAAAAAATCATCTAAAATCTTGAACAACTGGTTACTATGAAGATCTGCTTAAAGCCTTCTAATTTTGATTTGTTGCCAAAAGTCGTTCTGAGAGTTGAAATTAACTTCGATACGGTTACAATATGGCACTGGCTTGAGAACTCAAACTGGGACATCCTGTTTACTGAATTATTAGAGTGAGTAATAATAAACTAACGTACTTTTGACACGTCTATTTTTTTGGTCAAAATATTGGATGACATATCGCAGACGATAGGAACGTTGGTTATTGGTGGCACCACTGGCAATTCAAATCCTATAAATGAAGAAAAAAAAATTATTTACACAGTTGAACGAGTGCCTTGATGCACGAAATTCCTACGTAAACAAAAGTATAATTATAAGTACCTTCGATAGTTTCATTTGCACAGTAATAGAAATACGATGCGTTTTCGCTCAGTTTCAGATCAGATAAATCTGGCGCATTCTGCCCTTTGGCCAAGGGTGGGATCACCCGGTTCACTTTGCCAAAAATTTCTGCATCTTGTGCTGCAATGTTGGACCACGTTCCTGTAATGATTTGTAAGGGAGAAAAATTAAAAATCAATTTCAAATAATAAAATAATTAAACAAATTTTTTAGGTAAAAATGCTTCCATTTTCATGCGCATTCTAGTTTAATTTTTTCAAAGTCCCAAGCATCCAACTTTTCTCTCCTGCGCACTCCAGTTTGTTATACAAACTGTAATCTCTGCTCTCAAATTTAGTTACCAAACGAAGCGTTAGAAATTAGTTACATGAGTATGTTTCTAGTGTTGTATGTATGCTTTCTAGACAAAAGAAATTAATGATGAAATATATTCTTGTCTGAGATACTGTCTTCACAATCTTGACTTTTCATGCACGAGAAAGCAGTTAGGTACTGAGAAATGTTTTTCTCTGTGTTAAGCGAAAATAAATGGTAGATATATTTTTTTGTAACAACTTTCTCAGATTATTCATAGTGTTCGGTGAAAAGTTGGTCTCTTTAGACTTGAACTTGAGTTGATCATAGTGACGATTGAGAAAGTTTTTCTAGATGTGTGACTGATGGTGGAGTTTAAGATTTGTCACTTATTAGAAAATTTAGTTGATGAAATGGGTGTACGTGTTTAAGAGTTCGGGTGCAATAATACTGAAATTTTTCTCGTTAAGGCTTAAATTAATAGAAAATATAGTGGGGAAGCGCAAACTACTTGGTGCCAAAATATCTCCCATTAGATACCATGTGCTAGCTGAAACTAGGCGGTAGAAATGAAGCAAATCATAAACTTAAGCCATTGACTTCCTATTGACTAATGACTACTAACCAGTGATAAGATAATCAGCTTCTCCAGTTTTCTGTATCAAATTCAGAGCAACAGCTGCAAAAGCGCCTCGACCTCCACCATGAACAAACAGAATTTTATAATTGTCAGGCACATCGCTTAAAATAGAATAATAATTATTTCAAATCAATATATTGCTAATTCGACGCAGCCACCCAAAAATAATTCGATTTTATTCTTACAGAATTTCTTTGAACAAATTTATCGTATCGTTATGAATTTTATCGTAAGTTGATGACCGGTGACTCATTTCCATGACTCCAATACCGGTATCTCCATAATTTAGTAATTCTTGCTGCACTTCTAGTAGAACCTGGTAAAAGAAATGAAATTGGAACACTTGGGTTGGGTGCTAGTGCTAGTTTTTAGGCAATGAAAAATTTACCAAATTCAACCATTTCAGTGTGAAGTGAGAACTTTTCTAGTGGAGGGAGAAGGGAAATAGAAACCACCTACAATATGGTTTATAGACTGCTTGAAAAGAAAACCCCATAACCCATATCACCTATCTTTTTTCAATTTATTTCGCCAGTTGGAGTAAAAAATAATATTAATTTTTTTCCATGGATTTATTTCAAAATTACGAGTAAAAGTTTACAGTAAACTTTATTTCTATGGTGTGGTGGTACAAGGTTTCCGAATGACTCTGTCGAATGAAAAGTTGAATTGTCCCATATTCTCATTTCTAAGCAAACTTTCAATGCTATGGCTACATGTAGAAGATTTACCGCTAACCTATGGCTAATGCTCTTTATGCCTTTTAACTAGTGTCATACACATAGCGTCAGTTGGATCCCAGAATCAATATAAAAAAAAACTCACTTCCGGAGGTAATTTGGCTGGTCCGGCACCGAAATTTACGACTTCTTCAGGCACCATGATTTTGACTGATGTTTTCTCAAATCCTAGCTAAACCGTAGGTCGGATTGGCGCTAATTTGTAATGGCGTCGATGAAAGTGATTTGATGCAAAAAACTGTGAAGGATTCGTTTAACTGGACCACGACTGATTAAACGATCCGAGTTTTCAGTAATGCTCTTCCCGAAAGGCGATTATATAACCTGAAATAAATTACGAATAATTTTACGTAACTTGCAATTACGAATGATAGTAACAATCGTGATACTCGAACTTTGAACCTTGATAAAACAATGAATTAACTTATTTAATATTTTTCATAATCATGACGAATGTCGAGTAGTTGTTTAACTTAAAATATTGTTTTTTCATCTCAGACGCGAGCCAAAAGGGAAAAATAGATACTGAATGATAAATTTTCATTTTTGTCTATGAATGGGATGTAGAAAGATTAGGTCGTGGAACTCACTTCGTTGAGGCGTTGAAGTGTTAACAGTGGCTTTTAGGTCTAGATTTAATGATAAGCCATAATGTAAGCGTACTTATTACAACTGTTGGAGTGCAATCTTGAAAAAAATCGAAAAATGAAATTCATGATAAAAAGTTACCTGTCATTAAAAAAGAGGTTACTGATGGAAGTTGATAAGGTTGTAAATCGTTAAAAATTTGTAGAAACTGTTGAAAAAGTTGTCGAGTTCATGTTTAAAACTGCACTACGAGTATGCTATCCCTTTTACAAAATTGGAATTGTCTTTAAATTAAATTTTTATGATCTGACTGGGCCAAAATTCTGGGCATATATTTCTGTCGCAACCCCCCAACTGATTTCATGAAAAAATTTCATTCCAATAAGAAAAAAATGTATCCTACCCTGCACAACACATACGTACGAGAAGAAATGAATGATTTTGACTCATAGATAACTTTTTTGATTGTCTAGATAAAATTTTTAATACCTATGCCTGCCTTATTGGTCAATTTTGCATGGATACCTTGTATATGAACTATGTGATTGTAATACAAGGTACCACTACAAGCTCAACAAACTACCAGGTACCAACTTTTATTTGACATGTTAAGTTTCAATTTTCTTTTTTTTTTTTTTAATTTAAATCCACCTCTCGCTGATAGTATTAACACTTGAAAGACCAGGTGGTGTCGTATACGACACCATTTGAGTTTGGATGCGCCATTCCTCAAAGGACCAGGTGGTGTCGTATATGACATTTTCCTGTCCTTTGAGGTTCTTTTACTGTTGAGTGTTGAGTAAAGTATGAAACCACCTGGTCCTTTGAGTAATCAAGTAAAACCTGGTTTTTCTAGTGTTAATTAACAACTATTAAAAGAAAATATTTACACAAATAAGTAATTTTTATTAAAAAATATGATGTTTTTCGATATTATCAGTAGTAGATATTTACTTCAGTAATAATAATAAATAATAAATTTGAAACGTTCACTAAAAATAACGTAATTCAAACTACATATATTTTTTGATTTTCGTCATCCATTAAAGAAGATAAGTGAATACGTTCGCTATGGCTCATATAATCAGTTCTTTCACCAGTTAAGTTGATAATTCAAAAAATTGTAGAAATATCACAGATTATGAGATCACTGCCTTATTCTATTATTGACACCGTATATAGTGAAAAAATGACTCATTTCCATTGAAACTATACAGAAAAACTAACAATAAGCTCATTTAGTTATTGTCCCTTCACAATTATCAATATCATCGGGTGAACTGCAGATACTGGAGGATAATTTCTGATACCAAAACCCATCAGATTCGTGTTTTTTCACGTTTCTAAAAAGAGATACATATTTCATAGCATCTTTCAGTCGTGGGATGACAAATTTCTCACAAAATATCGTTTTGGACTCGATAGCATTAGTAAAGTCATTGTGATGCAGGCCACGAACAAAAGCCAATACGAAGGAGTAACAATTGTGGGTGTCTTCGTTGTAACTGCCCAAAAAAAATAATAACAATAATCATAATGATAGGACTATGATAAATCTTACTGAGTCGAGTTGATTGAAAAAAATCTTACGTTTCAGAGGAAAATTTTACTCGGTCGTAAACGATTTGTAAAACATTATCCCAATGTTGGTACCAAGCAGTGTCTTTCAGCTGGTAGACTGCCAGACATTGGTTCCAACTATCAGCACTTGAATTTTTTAATCCTTCAAAATCAAACTCTGAAACTTCACCTTTAGAAGAGGTAATTCCTACGTGTAAATCTGAATTCATGGAGTAACAGCTGGAAAAACAAAAATACAAAATGAACAAACTCAAAAGACAAGTGGTAACTTAGGAAACTTGATTAAAATACTGCAGTTAATTTCTTACTTGAGAAATGTACCCGTCGATGGTTTCATGACGATGGCACAAACGGTTTGTTTAGCTCGCACAAATGGATATGGTACTCTTGATGAGATGAAACAATAATAATTGAAACACTTTTTAACTCGCACTTGGTTTGAAAATTATGTTTGACTAATAAACTGTACGGATGTCCCAATTTGGGTTTGCATGTAAAGTCAGCAAGCACTGAGGAAGAACTCACTGCTGGAGACTAATGAAAACTCTCAAGACAACCTATAGACTGCACTCCTGATTTGAAGTGACATAATGGCTTTTAGCACTTGGCTCTTTTAGGCTTAATTATACTGTATAAGAGAATCAACTGTTGTATCATATGGCATAAAAAGAATCTGTAGAAAGCAGTTAATTGTCTCAAGAATCAATTCATAGCCCTATTTTTTAAAATTGGAAAAAATTTTAAAAATCGGACGAACTTTTTTTTTTAACAAGAAAATAAACTTTTTTCGAGAAATTCTTTTCATGCTTAATATCGAACGGTAGTTGGTCTTCTTTTAAAAATAAATTTCTCAAAAGTACCCCTTGAAATAATATTTATTCAATGAAAAATTGAGGTTTTTTTTCTCCAATTACATTTTTATTCATAATTTTTCTCTACTTTGATTTTTTCAATTTTTGAAACTAAGAAACTACATAATACGAGTATTTACTAAATGATGGTGCAAACTGGAGGTTTCTAACTGTCACAGTAATGAATTTATGAATTGAAAAAATAATTAACTCAATCAGTCTGGGGAAAAATGATTCAAATATTATACAGCCCCTATCAACCAAACTACATAATACCTGAATGTAACTTGTGTTGCTCTATCTGCAGTTACTTGGTGGTGAACTCGAGGCAGAACCCTCTGTATAGAGAGAAATGGAGAGATATGAGACATTTTTATTTTTCACTCATGAAAGAATAATTTTAATGTTTGTAGCAGTATGCTACTATGCCATTTTTTTAATTTTGAGTTTACATCGTACTGTACTGGATCATTAGCAATTGGACCTTCCAGGACTGAGAATGATAGTTTCAGCATTTCTCAGCTCCTCGGGAATTGATTATGAGCGCAGGTGAAAGTTTTGTAAAACTTTTACATGACTGCCACTCAAATTTATGCTAATTTCTATCATTAACAGTTCAAACCTGCCTCTCAAGGAGGCTTCAATGCGCTAGAATTTTTGCTTCTATAATTTTGATAATTTTCTGAACTTTTTAGATTAGATTTTGCCTCCATCATACATGTACTTTGAGCATCTGCTTGCCAACCAAAACTGTGACACCCTGTATGTTATATCAATGAGAAATATCAGCTTTTACCTGAAAGGTGTGATACTGTTACTGGACAGAGTTTGCCTACAAATGGGGCATAAATTGGGCACTTGAGTGCAGAATATAGACGTACTGCAGTGAGAGAAACAAAGAATTCCTGGATCGACGTTCATGTCAGGAATACTTGTAAAAAGAAAAAAGACCAAAGTTTTTGGAATAATTAAATTGAAATTCTGAAAATCAGTACTGATCTATGATTATATAAAGAGCATACCAGTATTTCCACGATTAATGCAAAATTGTAAACCCAATATTTTTCTCCCGAAAAATCGTATATGAAATTATCAACTCTCTACTTTTTTCATGCTACACTTAATTTGTAGTCAACCGGTAGTAGAATGGAAGTTCTCTCAAAAATGTCGCTTCTTATCTTTATTTTGCCGGCCCTAGTCCACGACCTGCAAAATTCCTGAAGAATTATCACCCGGCCAATATTGGCTAATTTAGCATTATTATGCAGCAAAATATCAATTGGGCGCAAATGAGGGTGATAATTTATTTGGATGATTACCCAAAATTCGTATTACTTTGAAGAGATAAAAAGGTTATAAAGTTTATGTACCTGAGGAGGTATGAGTAACTTGAAAAGGAAATACTTACATTAAAACGATAGATAGATGAAGGCAGATGGATGACAGCTAGCTTCAGAGAATATCGTAAATATTTATTATAGATACTTCTTCAACAATAGTTCTTGAACTTGAACCGAAAATGGTAAATTGTTCTACTGAAAGAAACTTGTCTCGACAGAGAAGAACTGAAATGGTGAAACCGTCGAGCTTATCTACTTGCGCAGTCAACTTGTCATTATGTCTTATCAGTAATTTTCACTGACATGGATGTGTGAGTATGTGTGAGGCGTTTACTCCTTTGTTTACGTATTTTACCCTTTGCTCGTTTCCACGCTTTCGCTGCAGTAGTAGTAGTAGTAGTAGTGTAGTGTAGTAGTTGATACCAACTTGATGCTTCCAAATCCATTTCACACATTACATTACACAAGCACGTCAACACAAACAAGAGGAACGAAGTTAAAAAATTTTTTTAATGAAATTTCATTTTCTCGTTATCATAAAAATTCGGAAACGAACGAGATTCGTTGGTATCTGTGAATTTCATCAAAATTTTGTTACAAGAAAAATGTGTAGCTTTTCTTGTACGAAGGGTTCTAGATTTACTACAAGGGAATTTCGTTCGTTATAATGTGGATGCACTGAAGGAAATTATATTCTATCGTTTTTCTTCCCCTGTGACCAATTAATGTGTTTTTTCCTGTGGTTTCTGTTCTTTTGAAAAAAGTGGAAGATGAAAAAAACTTGGGAAAAAAATGAAATTGCATTTCTTACGATTGCATAATTAATTTTTCCGATGTTCCGAAAGTAGAATCTTGAATTTTATATGTCTATTTGGCTGCCTACTACTCTACTAGCTTATGAATTGATAATTATACATTATTATAATTCACTCCAAAATCCAGTTACCTAAAAGAATTGGTATATTTACGAAAAACCGATGTTTTGCAGGTTTTCACTTGGAAACCTGCCTTTTTGTGGTATAATTTATCAACTCTGAACTGAAATTTTCTTTTGTTTCTTTCATATTTTAAATGTACCTAATTTATGTAGTATCTTATTAAAAGAATTTATTTTAGTTCTTAATTAATTATTAATTATAACAGAGGTTTTATTGGTCTGTATAATTTGCTCTCCAATCTTATTTATTTTATTTATCTTTTTATTCGACTTTATGAAAATTAATATTAGGTTGCTTTTTTTATTTTAGATTTCAGTTTCATTGTAGCACTTTTGAGATAAAATTGTTTTTCAAAATTTTTATACTTTTCATAATATTTTTTTTTTCAAATGGGCAGAATTTCCATTTGAATTTATTTTAAAGACAAATTCTATATCGTGAATTAAAAAAATCACTTTGGTTCAATTTCAATTGTAAAATAATTTGAAAATTTTTATGGAGGAAGTAAATGGATACTTTATGAACAATAATGTTAATCAAAATGATAATCGTACTTGTGGTATTTGGAGAGAAAAGTGATCAAAAACACTCGTTGATGATGCAAAATAAAGACAAAAAAAATCAGAAAAGAAAAATGGGCCTATTATGCATTATGAGGTGATTAACCGTTCGTGGTCTGCGGTGGATTTGGTAAACTAGGAAAGAGACGATATAATTATTGTTACACTTCATTAGACTGTGTTCTGTGTGTATCCTAATCTACAATGAATAATCATTTCACTTTTTCTTTTGTTGCTTGTGAAAGTGTTGAAAATTAGGTATAAAGTACCTAAGTAATCTTTATTTATTAATATTTTGTTTGTTGTTTCGCGCAGTAAAATGAAGCAGGTGAGTTTATCCTCGTTGATAGTTCTTGTTTTAATTAATTTTCTCATGTATTTATTATTAGTCAATTGAAGAATACTTATTGCTTATTTTTTTCTTTAAAAAAAAAAAAACATGATTTGAAGCAGGCCTTGTCCTTTGTTTTCGTTTCATATTACCCAAATTTGAGGCTGTAATATAAAATTTAATTCAGTTTTCAGACGTTTGTATGTATAATTATAACAAGTTTATTAGATCTAGTTTTAAATTTAGTGAGAAAAAAAAAGAAAATTGGAAATTTTTGAAAATGAGGTGTCGATTTAACAGTCTTTACTAAATGAATACTTTTTTGAAAAAATCTTAAAGAAGGTAACAAAATGGAAATTTGATTTGTAGAATGGAAGAACTTCAGAGTTGGCGCATGGTAGATTGGTCCAAATTGGTTTTTATGTTAGAAAATTTTAATTACATACTTACTATTCTCCTAAGTATTTAGTTCTTTGTTTTCCCATATAAGCTGTTATTCTAAATTGTAAATTGTAAATTTTCCATTGAAATTTACTCACAATTGCGAACCTTGAGTGTTGCCTGTATTGTCACTATTATTCAAATTTTAATTGAATGTCAGAATAACTTCTTATGAATTAATAACGATTTTTTTTTAGAAAACACTTATATTTTTGTAATATCTTGAATGGATAGTTTTCTTCTCAAGTATGTTTTTTCAACTGTTGTATAAATTACATTTTATTTTGATTTTTTCCGGATTTTTTTGAGTAATAAAATAACTATTGCCGAACAAAACTTGAAAAGAAAGATTTTGCGATTTTCAAAAACTTGTTTAAAACTATCCTGTATTAGATCATCATAACCTATTTCAAATTTGATGCTCAATTAATATGAAAAATTAAAGGTAATAGAATTTTTTCAGTCTCGTAAATCATAGTCTAGAAATTTAACTTTTGTAATATCTTTTATTGAGAAATTTATGAAAACTATTTATGGCATTTGGGAATAATGAATTTTTTTTTATCTTCGTTATTTTTTCATAATCAGATTGTTTCTGTAAATTATTTGTCTGCCAATGCATCAGCCATAATTATGTGGCTGTATATCACATATACCTATTATAAAATGAAGATTACTAGTGAAAAAGTAAAGGTACAATAGTCGGAATTTTCTCTAACTGTATTACGAGTATTATATTTTAAAATTGAAATTGATCTTTTAGATAATTTTTACGGTTTTGGGCTGCATCACCTTGTTGGCGCCACTTTATGCAAGGCCACAATTTTTAGCTATTCCTCTGGACCACGTTCAGTTGGTCGAGTTTACCGAAGATGACAAAAATCAGATGCCAATATTACGCATACCTCGACACGTTGCCACCAGTAAAGTTTCAAAGATGGGTGGATACTATCAAGGACAGCCAACAGCTGAGGCGTCGTCGCATTTTGAGCAAAGTAATTTCAATCCTCACGAGTATGTGGATTACGGTGCCCACACCGGACATCATGGAGCTTTTGGATGGTATGCTGATTTTCCTGTTCAAAAGGATAGTTAAATTTCCCACTGTGAACTCTCCGGTGACGAATAAACCTTCAGATTCAGCATTACTGTTTAAATATCCAAAAATTTTGAAGTCTATGCCAACGAGAAATAGAAATTATATATTTGTAACTATATTTCAAGGCTTTATAATTTGTAAGGAAGTTGTCTGTCATTTTGAATAAGTTTGTTTCAGCTCTATTATAATTTAACTGCGATAAGTTCTAAAATTATCCTGCTCAGTAATTATTTTTATAGTATTATGGTTTGAATCAATTTTTTGTACTACTTAGATCTTTGTTTGGAACGCTAAACTTTCACGTTTTGTTTAGCTACCATGTTTAGTTAGATAAGACTCATTGAAGCATTCGTCATTTTTTCTGTTTCGTAAAATTGATTCATCTGATTTAAGATTAAAATTTTCTTTCTCTAGGGGAAGTAAAAATTTCCTGCTTTACAGCTCCTCCCAAATTGTCACTAATGCTTAAGGTGTACGTAAATCATTTTGTGGTTTAAAAATTATTACTTACTGAACTAACACGTATTTTTTAAAAATTAAGTAGCAGTCAACATCTCACACTCGAAGGCAATATTCATCAAGATTTACTTTCAGGAAAACGTCGAGAATCGTTTAGATCTTTTTTAGTCGCATTGGAATTATTCGTCTAACTCCCCTGTCCATTAAATTTCTCTACTGGAAATAAAAATGAATGAGCTCTAGTTTTCTTCAGTCTGTTTTCATTTGTCCTGTTCCCATAATAATATTCTACTTCAAATCATTATTTTTTAGAAAGCTGCCGTAAAAATCATCAGTTGATATAAACTATAAAAAAAAATATATAAATTAAAAATGGAAGCGCACTTCAGTTTACTGTTTTTAAAGTTTGAGAATTCAACTTTTTTCTCCCGCGCACTCCGTAGTTTGTCATAAATAGTCTACCCTCTGCACCCTGTCGAAATTGAATATAAAGCATCGAACAAAAAAAAAAAAGGAAAGAAAAGAAAAAAAAGAATGTATGCAGTCGGACAAATAATTATATTGAAAACGTAGGTACATAGTTTTTTTCAATAAGATACATGAAAGTATTAAGTAATATTGTTTAAAAAAAAAAAAAAAAAAAAAAACAAACACAAACAAATAAATTATACATGTTTTGTGGTACGAATAGGAACGTTTGGGAGAGAGAGAAAAAAACGGAAAATTATGCATCAGAATGTTGAATTTTGCGAATATATTTCAAACAAAAAGTTTACAGTGTTTTGGCAAATAAAATCAAACGAAAATTTGTAAATTAAGAAGCACCGATTAAAAACGTTAATTGCACTTGGTAACTTGGTAACGAGAAAAACAGTAGTTTCTTTGAAAATTGTTGTAGTTGGGAAAAGAAACTTGTGAACTTCCGTAGCTTGCGTTTAATAGACGAAACACACGAATACCATAATTTGATTTACACTATTATAATGCGATAATTATTTTCCTTACTCGATATAAAAATATTTAATTTTTAAGAGAACTTCGAAATAAATCTAAATAATACAAAATTTAAAAATACGAAGCCATAATACATAAAGTGACTAGTATAAAATAGTTTTGATAAATTTCAAGTCTTTTCGAAGGAATATTGCAAAGTATTATAAACTAAAAGATTTCAAGGCAGAATACGGGAACAAACTCGAAGCGACTAACGAAGATTAAAACATAAAAATACAATGAGTGATCACTAGTTGCGAGTATCTATTTGGTATATGGGCTAAGCTTTAGATCGTATGAGAAGAAGCCATCTATGAGGTTTTAACGTAGGTTTATTATAATTTTCCAACATATTGCGATTATATTGACGCCGTTTCGGTTTTACACTCTCCACGCCATAACGACTTTACGGAAAGGCACAAATAAGCCACAGTTTCGTTCACTGGAACACATATAACATTATAACTGATCTTAGTACAGATGAATGGAGTCGTAGATTTAAAGTCCTACACTCGGATATGTTTTGGTTATTTTATCAACATTTGTGAATTATATATTGTTCTTTCCGCCAATTTATAAAATTCAGAAATAAAGGAGCCCTATTCATTTCGGTATACGAGATGTGATCTATGAAATTTCAATTTTGAGCTGATTGATCTTGATGAAGGAAAATTTTGTGAACATTTTGCAAGAAAAAAATCTCAGTTGAAAATTGACTGAGATATGACATTTTGAAGTTTTCAATTTTAAAATCCTACTTTTGAGAAAATCAAGTTTGAATTATAATTTTCGAAAATTAAATAATTTTTTTCTTTCTCCTCACAAAAACTGCCGACTCGATTTTAATGAATTATCCATTTTTCTCTACGCATGACCCTAAATATATCCTGTTAAATTTTGAGGAAATCATTCAAGTAGTTTATGTATTGAAACAGTTGTAAGGTTAACATTTTGGTGAAGTTTCACTCCACCAAATAATAATGTTTTTGTTAATTTGGGTTGACATACATATACGAGTAGTAACTGGTGGTCTTGACATCCAAGTGAGGTATTTTTGGCACAAAAAATCCTGACTAATGATTTTAAAATTAAACTATGTTCACTTACCACGTGAAATAACGAAAACCCTGAAATGAACCATCTGTTTCCCCCATACTAGGAGGAAGTAATATACCAATGTAAGGTTCCGACTTTCCCGGAATGGAGCCGACAAACTGAACGCGTCCACCGACTACTCTGCCGTCTTTATTGATAACTTTTACAAAATAATTCGTTTTCAAATCATTTGGAGATCTAGCAATGAAAGGTCTGGCAGAAAGTGGCGGAGAAAATTCTGAAATCGAAATAAATATTTCGTTAAATAGACGGAGGAGCAGCACCATTAATGCTCTTGTATTTTTTGGTTTTATAAGATTAATAAAAAAGAAAATATTTTGAGAAAATTAAATAAATTGATAATAAAATGAAAATAGTTCATTTACTTGGTACCCACCTAAAAATAAATTCGGTACGGAATATGTACGCCCTACATAACGGTATCCAATGTAAGGCCAGTCTATTGAATTTAAGGTGGTTTCAATCGTTTTCTGAACGCATTCCTCGGATTCATCAATCAATGAGTCTGTCGATTCTTCTCCACTTTCCGTGTCTACGTACATATTTGGTAAAGACTGCCGGGACCCAGTATTTTTCGAAAATAGTGATTCTGAAAACACCAATAATAATATCGAAAATGATGCATTAACGTTTTTCAGTGTTCATATAATTTATACAAGAAGAAAGAGAGAGTAAAAAGTTTGGTGTCTTTGGTTTTGAAAATATCTACTATTTTAAGTCGTTTGTTGAAAGTGAATTCTTTGTGATATAACATGACAGATATAATTATGGTTAAAGGAATTTTTAATATTTCTAATATTAACAGTGTGAAAGAGAATTTATCTTTGCTTTCATGAGGCTTAATGAAGGCTGCAGCTATTTTTTCATACTAAATATATCATTGACTTGTACTTATTACTAGTTAGAATAATAGAATTCCTTCAGTTCTATTCAGTACATTTTCAAAATTTTTTACCACTCATCTTGATGAAAATGACCTGGTGGCATTAATTGACTATCTATAAGCTTTAAAAATAAGTTATGTCTATAAAATGCTACAAGGGCTGTATAAGTCGATAAAACCAGTTCCTTTCTTGATCTACGTTGTCATCTCGGAAGATAGTCACAATGATTGATATAAGGACTATATGGAAGAGAATGTGGGTTGATTGGTTGTATGCGGTTGAATGTGTGTTTTATTTGTGACTTTTTGTGAGAAATTTATTTAAATTTATTCACAAACTTTTGAATCACCTCTTTATATTGACACATTTTTGAACGCCCTCTGAAGTTCGATTTACTTACCCTTGAATGAGACTTTACTCTTCGGTTTGCGATTGACAGACGTCGAACTGGCGTTTCTCAAGGTGGCGTTTGAGACGGTTTTCATATTGAATTTGTCGGGCAAGGCGTAGCAGAATTGCGAATCGCCGTTATTCTGCAAGTACGTCGACATGGCGGCCGAATGACGGCGTAAGGTGGGCGAAGGTGGCACCGAGGAGGTTCGATTCGTGTAGTACGTGTCCAAGGAGAAAATGGACGGTCTCCACGACTGCCGGCGTTTGGCGTGCAGGTCCTGGGTCGAGCGGTCGTGGTCGGACACGTACAAGTTGTCGTAGCAGTTCCAGTTGGAGGTGCCCACGTTGAACTCGAACCGCGAGCACGAGGATCCGGTGCTGAGCATGGCCGGACTCTTGAGCAGCTTGACGGCCGAGTTGGAGGTGGGCAGTCGGAGTCCGTTCGGATAGAGGTGGTCGACGCTACGCGACAGTTCCGGCACCATGCTGGTGAAGTTTATGTCGGACAGAAGGATGCGGCGGGCCTCTCTGGTTTTGTCGGTCAATTTGAGGGAGCATTTTTTGCTGGCCTCCTTGACGGGAACGGTGAATTTGGACGGCAAGGTGGGGAAGGTTTGGCTCGTTTTGTTGTGCACCAGAAAGCTTTCGGATTTCCAGTGCGGAGGCACCGCGGATATGTCAGTCTGCGCTTCGGAGTCGCGATAAGAGGACGCGCCGGCGCCTTCGTGCGGTAGCACTGGCCTGGTGGTGGCGAAGTTGGGCTGACCCGGAGACAGGTGCTTCGGGTCGAAAGGCTGGTGCTCTTTACGCTGGGCGGCCTCCGAGGTCACCGTGGCGAGATTGGCGAAGGTGTTTTCGTGGTCGTACACGACGCCGCATTTGGATATATCGGTCTCGACCAGCACCGATTGCATGACCACAGCTGGCACATTGATTTCGGATTTCGACTCGAACTCCTCGCCATCGTCGGATATGGGCTCCAGTTCTTCTTGGACGCCGATCTTCGTATCGTCGGTGGTGAATATCAGTTCGATGTCGTCTACCTCTTCGGAGTCTTCCGAATTGGTTGTTGCTCTACAAAGGGGATTGCTTTTTGTCAAGTCGTTAGTTGACGGATCGTCGATATTATCTAATTGCTCGGCTTGTGGCTGCTCTTCGGACAAACTATGTTCGTCGGTGAGTGATTTGTCGGTGGTCTCCATTGGCTCTGCGATGAAGTCGAAACGTTTTTCTGCTAAAATTTTACGCCTTAGAACATGATTTTCTAGAGCCAGTTGCTCGATGGTATTACTGAACTTCGATTCCGATGGCTCGACAACAACTTTCGTCTTGAGTAAATGCAATTCACATTGCGACCGCTCCAAAGCTTTTCTCAAGCACACAACCGTTTGGTGGAGAGCTCTAACTGTATCTAGATAATTGGTATTCGCCGATTTTAGATCTTCACTACCTGTCCATACTTTCCCATGAGCGGCCATTTAATGTATTTTTCATCGTTTAGAAGGATGTGGTCCCTTACATGGTTACCTGAAAATGTGAAAGTTTGTAGTAGTCTCACGAAAAAAAAAAAAAAAAAAAAGGCTGACGTATCAGAAGGTTTTGGATGTCGAGGTACATTTTATATTTTTCATATCTTTCAAACTAGGCTAGTAGCATACTAATTTTCCTTAATTTTTGGAGCAGAACTATGCACTGATATCAATGCCCTAAAGCGAAAAGACACTATGTACTGCATTTTAAAAAATTTACCAGAGGTGAGAAAAAAAAGTCAGTACTACGGTATCAAAAATGCATAAAATGAGATTTCTTTCCGCACATCTCGTAAATTTTTCTAAAAGGATTTAGCACCTTTTCGCTTTAAGGTATCGATATAAAATTTGACTTGAAAAAAAAAGAAACTAAAATAATGGGTTTAATGTTATGGAAAGTGTTGATTGTTGAATTACTTTATGAAAGGAATGAAAGTTTTAATATTACATTATGAACTTGCATGTAAACAATTTTGTTTTGTTTTTTGTTTTTGTTTTTTTTTTTGTTTTTTTTTTTGGGGGGGGGGAAAGATACAAGTCCAATTTTTGGCAATTTTATAGAAGTGCAAAAGTACTTAATTTGTGACGTCTTTGTTGGTTCCAGACACTTTTTGAAATTGATTAAAAATGTTACTTTTTACCTTTTCGCAAAAGATGTTTATATTAGTGATGTAAGACCAGAATTTACATTTTCGACTATGCAATGGATGAGAATTTGTCATATTACCTCAAAGTTAAGAAAATACCAATTTTCAAGCAAAAAAGGTTAATTTATTTGTGGTGTATCATAAAATTTGTTTGTCATTTGATTATTTTTTTTCCAACATGCTCGTAAATAGCAACAAGACTGTAGAGACAGGTTCGAGTTTAGATGAGTACTGAGATAATTTAACAGTTATATACTGCAAATACAAGGAATGCTAAGATCAGGCAGAAACCCTATAAAACATAATCCGATTCTAGAAACCTGGTATTACCATCAGGCACATGCATCAGTCTTTTACGTGGCTGCCCTAATATAGTCGCTAACGTGCACGATTATTTGACTTGGGTGACTTTGGAGCAATAATTACTAGCCCGAGTGAGTTCTTGGTGGGTCACAGACGTACAACTGTCTATGAGAGGAGGAGGATCAATGTGAGTAGATTTATGGCTGTTTGTAGATTATACCTACCTACACGTAGGTGTAATCCAAATATTTGGAATATATTTTGGTGTGGATTTATAATATTGAGAGAAACTGATCTCAAACACATGACGAGGTAACTTTTCGATCGAAGAGCTAAGCTAATCACTGTTCCAACCAGACCCATTTAACAAGTATAATAATTCATCATCATTAATTAAAATTAGTCTCAAATTGTGGCTCGAGGCTGAGAGTTAATGGTATTTTTAGTCTAACTTATTATAAAACAAAAATAATATTTTCACGTAAAATCTTATGATGGATATCTTCTCCAATCAAAAGGGTATTTAAAAATATTTGAATTGTCATTTACAAGTTCTGAACCATTTAGTACGATTATTTTCAAGTATTATATGGAAATGAAACCCTGGAAATCTGTGAATAGAATGAAGCTTTAGTGCTTCGAGTACTTGTTTCACATTTCTTTGATCTTTGTTCATGTTCGGAGAGGAAAATCAGCCCTTAACCATCAGAAGAGGTTCTCAAACTAAACAAATTCGTACGGAAGTTGTTATATTCAATTTTCCGAAACACTTTTAGTCCTTTCAATAAATATTGCGATTCGAAAAATGGAGCACTCTGATGGCTTGTGCTAGAATTTTGAAAAATTGTCTTTACAAACACGTAAGTCCGAATATTTTTAATTTAATTTAATCTCAATACCCTATCAGCATTCCACAGGAAATACAAAAAGACAGTCCATTTGAGGAAAAGTTTGAGTGGAGCAGAGGGAAATCGAACGTAAAATTAAATACTTACGAAGAGGCGACTTTATTGATGATCGGTATTCGCGATTTGGCCTCGTCGAAATTTGGTAGAATCGACAAATTTTCAAAGTTTTTTATGAGAGTTTTGAAGTTGATACGCAACTGAAATTTTCTAATGTAGTTGATGCAACCTTTTATCTCGAAAATCTTATCACATTACATCTTCCTTTCCTCAACTATCGTCGTGAACCAAAAGGAACCAAATCATGCTTATTGGTTATTCCACTTCACCTCCTTCACAACTCACCTCTCTTCGGTCACCTCCAAAATTTTCCACTCCTACCTACCTACCAGAATCAGTGTGGCCACGAAGGAAAACTTAATAATCGATGAAAGTACGAGTAAAAGTGTTTTTGTGTGTGGCTGTAGCATCTGCTGCAGCTTGTTAGTTGTTTGTGGTGGATTCGTCGTTGTGTTTTATGAATGTGAAATGCTTTGTGAGTGATTGTGAAAACTCTGTCACTCTGTGGAATGCCTTAAAGTTGACGAAGGTTCTTGCGATGTGAATAAATTTTTCGAAAAAAAACTTCCAAAAAAAGTTGTATTTTTTTCACGCCAGATGTATACTTATATGTGTGCTGCTAAACCTTCAATGAGATTGCCCGTTGAATATTTTGATATGACGTAGTCGTACGTGAAAGACATCGAATGCTGAATCCATTCCATTCTATAAACAACGATTTGTTACGAGAATTGGGATTCCCACGAAGCAGTAAGCAGTTTCCCTTTTTGGTGTAACACACATGAAAAAAAAGTATAATGGATAGAGTGTAGCGTAGAACAGTTCGTCTTCGTTAAAACAGTAAAACGTCGAGTGCGAGTTAATATTTGTTTTATCGAATTTTAGTTATCATTTTTTTTTTTGATAATTTTAAATTAATATTTGTGCCATGTTATCGCGCGTTTCGTCCATTTAAAAGTACCTGTTCGCGGTTTGTGTATGTGTTTGGTGTGAACAATTTGTTCGTAATTATGAGCGACAGTGGTAAAAATGTTGGTAAATCGCGTTCTCGTCCGGCGGATGCGCACGAATCGGCTGCCGATTGCGGATGGCGAAGCGAGCGCGACTTCTCGACCAGGGGGTCATCGTCGCTGCCACCCAAAGGCACCGAGTGCAAGTACACGGAGGAGGAGATCTACGACTCGGGAATCCAGTCGTCGGAATGCTATTTCTCCTCCTCGGACGTGATTTCGGAGACGTATCTGATGTACCCCGACAGTGCCCCTGACTGCGGCTACGTCGATTCCGGAAGCTTGGACCAGGAGGATGCTGCGCGGCCGACGAGCGGCGCTGCGTCGAAGGACTCGTCGTCCAAGGAGCTGCCCTCGTCCAAGGAGTCCGAGGGTGACGCGTCCAGGGGGCCGGACAGCGGAGTCGTGGACTACGACCCGTCGAGTGAGTCGGAAGATGCGCCCTCGCGGTGGGACGGAGTCGTTCCAGACTGCTGGAAGGTGTCGAGTGAATCGCACACGGCTGAGTCGGTCAAGTCGGAAGATGCGCCCTCGCGGTGGGACGAGTTCTTCGAACCTGCTGACGATGAGGGAAACACGTAAGTTCCACTTACATATTATATTATACAGTCGAGAAATCGAGCAGGAAAAACCCAAAGACTCGAGGGGTTGGTTGGGCAATTTTGGATTCGCGGGTGTAGTATGGCTAAATCATCTTATCAGCTTTGTTCTAACCCAACGAGAGATAACATCCCAAAATAAAGGATATAGCCTGCCTCGTGAACGATACTATCGTGATAGAGCTGCGGGGAACTTTCTGTCAGTCCAATTTTCATCTTAGTCTCTTTCTAACTGGTAAATGCTAGTTGACAGTTTAGAATGATCACACCGAAAGAACGGAATTTATCAATGAGTGCTTCTAAAATGGCAATGGAATGGTTACCGCGTAGAAAATAAATTTTTTATGAAGTAAATTATGGTTTTTTGACTTCTCAGAAATGGTTCATCGACTCTGTCGGGTAATTTTGATTCCAATACTAAAAATTGATAACTATTATCTGCCGATTATGGAATTGACCTAATCACGAATAAATAGTCTGGTAATCATTGACCTTAATCATGATAAAAAGTCTAGTATCACTCTCGAACTCATTGAGAATAGCAGTTCTGCTCTATCATATTGTTTGATTCGAAAATCGAATGATAAATAGTTCTTACACCATCCGCTCTATTCTATCCGGCTTCTCTGAATGAATGAGTGAATGAATTTTCAAAAATTATTTCAACTACAGCTGATCTTTTAAACCCATCTCTGTGTACATTTCTCTTCGTATATTAGTGATTTTAAATTGCCACTTTGAAGGATGAACATGAACTTATTCTATACTTTTAATATTCCAACTCTTGCAAGTTAGGTTGCTATCCAAATTTCTCTTAAATCAATATTTTTGAGTAATATAACTTTTTTTACATGTTGAAAAAAAAAATTTTTTCTGTGGCGTAGAAAATTTTAAAATAACCCAGTCGATATCTAGTAGTTGGGATTACAAAATATAATATTTTATACTTTTTAGTTGAGAAGTTACTCTCCTTGAAAATACAAATTTGAGTGTGGAATGCTCATCTGAGCGTCGAAAAATTGGTAGACTCGGCTGAAATATTTCGAATTTCTGCGACAAGATTAAAAAATGTTTATGGTGTGAGCGGATGATTACTATTTTGCTGAATAAATTCAGAAATGTGGTTACAAAACTTCCGTTTTTCATAAACTCGGTTACTTATTGTTTTGTTCGCTGAAAGCCGTATTTTTTAATCAGATGTTTTCACTTTATATTCGTCATAGTTTTTATCAGTCCATATTTTCTTTTTTAGTATGTTAGAAGGAATTTTATACTCATGTCTTACTCTTCCTTTGGTAATTGGTGAGTCTAAAGCCCTATTTATACACATCTGGGGAAATACAGTAGCGTATTTAACCGTTTTTGGGTGTAACTTGTATTACTTTTTGTTTGATTTTATTTATAAATGGGATTATCCCTCGTAGTCGGATGGGGATAGGGTATTCGAGTTTTCATTGCTTTTTATTACGATTAGTATGTATATTTTTGTGAAAAGAAATCCATGAAAAAAATATCAAGTCATGCATCAAGGCGGAATTGAAATTCTAGTATTAATTATTACCTACTAAATTATGACTTGAGGTAGTCTAATACGAGTATGATATTTGCCTGACTTTTTTCTGTACGAAGTTCAGTTTTTAGTAGAAAATAGATAAGTAGGTGTAACGATGCTATCAGTTGATTGAAATACCTTGTAATTTTTGTACTCGTGAATTCGACTTGAATTGCTTTTTCTCGTTACTCTCTTCCGGTTTCACAACAAAGAAGGGTTAAAATGAGAATACAATTTCGGTTGGCGTTCTTATCAGTCGTAGGAACTTGACATGATTATGTGTGAATTACCATCTTCTGATGTGAGGTTTCGTTGAATAATTTATATCGGCTTTCTATAGATATGCGTCACTTCACAATAGTAGTAAACACAAAACATCCCACGTGTTGGCTTAAGTAAAGTTCTCGAAATTCTTTTCTCGTGTATCAGTGATTCGTCTCGGACGAGTACATCATTGGTACGATTTTTTGACTGTTCAGAGATTGAGAGACATTGTTTCCTGATGTTAAAATCGAAAATGGTGTAAATTTTCTGCAATTTTCGAAGGATTTAGATTTCCATTAATTGGACTTTTCTGCACGAGTAGAATGCGGGGTATGGAATCCAAGAGGAAGTACGAGTTTCACGATCAAAACGTGAATCTGAGGTAGAATTTTCAATTCGTCGAGAGGTGCAAGTTATAGGGATTCGGAAATACTATAGACTAGGTATATCCAGTCTGTTGCTCTGTTCCATTTGAGAAACGCCTCATGCTAGAGGGTACAACCCTTTGAGTGTATAGGGTAGGTAGATGGAAGGAGCTTTTTTGTCCGTTTAATCGTTATCAATTAATTCAACTCCTTGGGGAAAACTTCGACCGTTCAGTAGCATTTGGTGTCGGCAGAAACTATTTTTCTCAAGTTAACTGGAAGTCAGATGTTCCAATTCTGGAGAAGGCCAAGATTTTTTTCAGTTTTAAATTCAATGTATTTGACTTATTCGAACATTATTGGTGAAATAATGACATTTAAGCTGATAAAAATAAAGACCATTATATTTTTTGTAGCTTGAGAACGACAGCAGTCCATTATTACCCAGTGCCTGGGTTGAGGTATAAGCAGTGACGTTCTCAGAAATTCGCTAAGGGAGGGGCTCAGCCTTAAATTTACCCTCAAAAGATAGAAAATGTAAGCAAAATCTAGGCGAAGCGCGGAAAAAACTTTTTTTTCTCCTTCGATGAAATTTTTAGCCCCTCTTGGCTGAGCCACTGAAGATAAGTACTGAATTGACAAAAATGATTCGCTTCTGATTTAATTATTGAGCGTTGAAATAAGTGCGTGACCGTCTTTCTGTCGGTTACTATAAATAAAGTAACCTACGAATCTCTCTTTCTTTGCATAATTTGTAATTTCCCTTCACTAATTCAAACTTCGGTACACTTGACATTTGACCTCGAATTACTCACGGCTAAATCTACTCCGCTGGAACTCGCAATTTCTTTCTGGCTATGTAGTCGGGTGAAAGGTCGCCCTGGTTGATTAAATTCTATTTACTAGTTTTATAACATCTGTTTTTTTCCTCCCGGTTTTAAATGATTATTAATTGAAGCATAACCTCTGTTCAGCTGATAAGATTATAAATAGGTAGCTATTACGCGAAGTATAGTACTATCATGCTTTCTTGCTTCATTGAAATTTCGATATCATCGATTGACTGAAATTTGTGAATTTTCATCCATCATCAGTTCGCAGTTTCTGAATCTTTTATCTGAATTTTCTCCTAAATATTATCTGGTGTTGGTTTTATAACTCGAGTCCAGTTAAGTATTTGAGTATGGGGCGGAGGGACATCGTAAAAGAATATGAATAGAATTCAACCTTCTTATAATTACAGTCTTGATCCTTAATTCTGTATTCAACTTCTTTCATATCGAGTTCATTTTGATTTAAGAACGGACTCGTGTATATCGGGTTGCGTAATGGCGCAGGGAGCGATTAATAGAGGGAAACATTTTTAATTTAATTATTCGAATACTTTGGGTTTTTCCCGTTCGCTTTTTATCGTCGACTCGGAGTACCTGCTCCGTTCATTTCGAGAATAGATAATGTACTGCTTTCGACGCCAATCAATTCCGAACATTTTTCCGTGTATTAATTTCTTTAATAAGATAATGTTTTTTTTGTCCCGCCTGTAGCCACCTGCATTTAGCCATCATTCAAGGTTGCGAACCCACAGCTCTGTTGATCCTGTCGCAGATTCCGGAATCGCGTTATTTGGACATCAAGAATCACAGGCGTGAAGTAAGATTCCACACGCTCCTTGTGTTTGTCCTTCCAGCCGAAGAGAATCGAGTGCGTTTGTGGAGTTGGTAATGAAACGAAGGGGGAGGTGAGGAACCAGTTTAGTGGGAAGATGTAATGAAATTCGTGTGAACGCTGGCAATTTATCCTTTCACTTGTAAAAAATTGAGTACGCTGTATGTTTTCTTCAGCGTGTGTAAAGAATTTGAATCGATTCTGAATGTAACGCGTTTAGGTTCAAAGGAGCTTAGAATCACGGTTGGCTTTTCCGAGAAAACATATCAGTAACTTAAGAAGAAAGACAATTTTCTAAGAATTTTTTTAACTCAGTTGAATAGGGTTTTCTGCTCCCTGTTTATGATTTACTAGCCATACAAGCACATAAAAATTTCTTCAAATACCTTTGAATCTTTTTCCTGTGAAACCTTCTTTTCTTCAATACGTGACGTTACAAGGCTCAAACCAATGAGAAGACGTTTTTTTTTTTTTTTCCTCAAAATCCTTTTGACGTCACGCACTTTCTTATGACTCAAATTCTAATCTTGTTTATAATAATTTACAAAAAGGACGTTTATGTTGTGGAAAAAGTTTTTTGTAATACATATTTAGTTTGGAGAATGTATAGCTAGAGTTGGATAAGATCACTCACAAATTGATTGGAATGAAATTCGATTTAGAATATCGTCCCTGTTCATGTAAAACCACCTAAGTCGGAAAAAGTGCGAGTAAATTGTTGGGAAACTGAAAAAAAAACGTTTTAAAAATTCAAAACGCGGTATTTAATCAAACTTTTGGGTTTTTAATTATCATTAGGTGTATAGAGATCGAGTCTTATCAATTCAAAATTTTTTTACGCCCCCAACTAACTATATTACAGGGAGTTTTCCAACTTACGTGGTATTTTTTTTTGTTTTTAGTCTTTTTAGGTACTTTTTTTTTTCGGCTGCTGATTTTAGTCTGGGCCGATTTCTCGATTTTTTCTGCTTAGGAATCAACAAAAACATGAAAATCGTCAAAATTAGACTTACGCGGTTTTACAAGAACAGGGACGATATTGATTTCCAAAAGCCTGTTATATCTTGAACAGAACTTCGACCAAAAAAGGATGAGTCCAATTTTCAAAAATTTTGCAGAAGTGCTAAAAAACTTTTAAAAAACTTCATCGGTGATTTCTTTATTGGTCTTAGATCTTTTAAAAAATTGGTCTAATAATGTCACTCTTTCCCTTTTTGCTAAAGACTCTTCTCATTGAGAAACTAAGAAGTATTGAAAATCATGTCGGCGCGACGACTTGAAAATTGAAAATAAGCTCGAATCAATGTTTAGATTGAAATTGAAAATTTTCACAATTATTTTATCGAAGTCTGCTGTTAATTTGGCTTGCAAAGATTCACATCGATCCAATATTCGAACACTCAATAATTCTCCTTGGCTGTTTTTTTTTCGCCATTGAGTGAGCATTGAGATTGGAAGTTATAATTTGATTCTATTTTCAGACATGCTTACATCTGTCCGTGTTGCTGAGAAGGCCGTACATCACTCGTAAATTACTTCTGGCTGGTGCGAAAACGGGATGCGAAGACAAGAATGGAAATACAGCGCTGCATTTAGCGTGTAAAATGAACAACCTGGCGTGTGTGGAGGCACTTTTAAATAAAACGTTGATATATCGCGATATGGTAAACACGGTTTTCATGTATAAACCCAAAATTGATTTGCCACATATGTACATCAATGAGTGGAATTACGACGGTGAGTTTTAATTGAAGAATAGAGAAAAAAATTTTGTTTTGCAGATTACTTAGAGCTGCATCTTGAAATGCTATCAGTTTTCTTGAAAATTATAAATATTTACTTGATAAAATTCGAATTACAGTAGTCTCATAAATCTTCTAAAGTTTGGCTTACCGAGGCTATAGCTTAAGGGACTTGAACATATGTATAGGGATACCAAAAAACTACAATTTGTTCACAGTTTCATGTTGCTACGTGGCTATGACGTACGTATTGTAAATGAAGTTGAGAATTCATTCATGGTACCCGTTCTTTTTTTATATTACTCGTATGATACAAATCATGAATTAGGTACTTTTGAAATTATGTGGGCTATCTTGAATTTTTTATTTTTTCCATAGATTTTTTCCAATCAATAGACTGGACCTTATAACTCAAGCTCGATTTTTTCTTGGATTCTTCATGTCTTAAAATGAAAAAAATTATCGTTGTGTTATCGTTTCAATTGCCTGCTTCCATTTTACGTGAAAATTTTTATGCTTCGCAGGTTTGACATGTACACATCTAGCTGCAGTTCACCGAGATTTCGACGTTTTATATCAACTTTTCGTGAACGGCTGCGATGTCAATATACGAGTTCGTGTACCTTAACTGAATTTGATTAGTCGTCGATTTCCGACATTTCTGTTCTCATTATACTAACGTTTTTGCAGGAGTGTAAAGCAGGTTACACGATATTACATACTGCTGTTGTATCTGGTAGAGTTGAACTTGTGAAATTCATTTTTCAACACAAAAATCTAAATAAAATTAATACTGAAATCCGAAACTATGCACGATTGACGGCGTATCAATTATCCGCCGATTATCCACAAATTGCAAGCATTCTGGCTGAAAACGGTGCAATTCAATTGAGTACACTCGATGATGAAAGCGAAGACGATGATTGGAGTGATGAGAGTAGCGATGATGAATCATTCGAAAACTGTGAAATTGGATCTGTCAGCCAAGTATGATTCCATATTATTGAATCAGTTTGTCTTAATAATTGTTATAAACGTCGCGTCGTCATCTAGAGTGAACGGGATCAGCTTAGAGTACTGAAAAACCGTATCTTTGAATTGAATAAAAACAAGAATGATGAATGTTGTTGACCAAGTTATGAGACTTGTCATCAATTTTATGTTATTGCTCACCTTAGTACCTCATTTTTCTTTAACTAAATTGTGTTCATCTATAAATTGGGATAAATAATCACTCCTGAATTTTTTACTGCTTTTGACTGTGTAAAGCATTATTATTATTTAGTTCAGTTCAAAAAATTCTTGTGTACCTACAGAATCACCTTGAGCTTCGAATTCGAAATATTAAGTTAATTTAGAATCTGAATCTCATTGGAAATTTTGGTAAAAAAATGTTCAGCAATAAATGAGCCGATCAAAAAATTGGAAAAATACAGTACCTACCTATGTTAACTTCCCTCAAGTCTCTGCTATTTGTAATTTTGGCGAAGCATTTTTGTAAGATCGTTTAATTTAATCTTTATAAATTATTGGGGATGTTTTAAAGCATTGATGACGGTCGTTTTCTGTCGAAACAAAATATTTTAGATTGAAAAAATAGGTTTTTTAAAAATAAATTATCCGTGAAAAATTTTTCATCATTGATACACTTTGAGTAAAAATAATAATATTATAATAAAGGACTTGCGAGTGAAGTCATTTTAATGGAATCTGAAAAATTGATAAACATGTAGATACGAAGCAAATTCAAACAAATATGAAGCATGAGTAGACACATTTCAAGATTTATGAAAGTTGACCTTTCATCAGTTTTACTTTCACTTTTGAATAACATAATTTTCATCTTTATCTGCTTCAATACGTCAATGAATTGATATCAGCTTTGCTCTTTAAATTATAAAAAATTAAGATTTCAGTCCAGAAACTTCTTTCTGATTGGCGAATTAATTTGTTTGGATCCAAGTTTTTTATTTTGAATGGAATATTTTCTCTGTTTCGGTAAAGATGACGTCACTCGTGGGGGCTCCGCTGAAAGTTGTGCAATAGTTGAGAAATTTAATAACATTTGGGTCAGTTATGTATGATTTTGAAGGAAAAATGTTCGTTTGTACGTAACCTAAGTATACAAAAATGAGTTAAATGACATGATTTTGTTTGATGACTCATCAATTATATCAAAAGTGTTACGTATAAACTATTGAGGCGACTATTTATATTGTTGAATTAATATTTTTGATGGCGACTTTTTCGCGAAGTATGAGTTTTTTTTTTCTCATGATCTTATAATATGGTCAAGAGGGAAAAGGATTGCTAGAAGTTGAAAAATTTTCGTTCCTACGAATTTGACATACTCTTAGTCAGAGGTGATGCTTGACAAGTTTTATTCGTTCGTGACTAGTAAAAACAAGAAGACTTTTTTGAAAGCGATAATTATATATTTGCTCGAAGAAAGTTTTGATCTTTGTCATTATTACCCATTGACGACCGACATTTGATTTCAGATTAGTTGGAATAATATTTGCGTTTTATTTTTTCAGATGATAAATAACTTAATTAATTCCGCTATACCTTCCGTAATTACTACTGCCTCTTAGTTTTATTTTATTGGAGAAATATTTACATGTGCAAAGGCGTGAAGAATCTTGCCACTCGGAGAGAAGACGTCATATTCCTGGGACACCATCTTACTTGCTGTACTTAAAATAACTTAATTTATTCCGAATGTGTATGAGTGGAATATTTTATGAATTTTACCGAATCGAGTTTGACGGCCGAAGTCATTAATTATCATTATTTGTGCAATAAGCGAAATTTGGAGTCCATACTTGATCTTTCAGTTGTGTATACTTCAGGGTTCGCTATTATTTTACTCGCTATGATTTTTTCATGTCCACGTGTTCTTATTGTTTTCGATCCAGCCTTCATTTTCGATGTGTTCTATGTAAATTAATTTAAATTTTAGAAAAAAGTCTGTAACTTGTTGCTACGGGCTGAATCTTTATGCTAAAGGTTTGAAATGAGTTTCTGCACCAAGGAACGGTTTCATTTTAGCTTGAATTTGTTTTTTCTCTTTTCGACCGTTATATTATTTAGTGAACTAACAATTAAACTTTGTATTTTACCGTTCAAAATTTTGTGAAAAGGCTAAATGGTTCATATTTGATATTATACGTTTTTGATAGAATAATATGTTTTTTTATGCGTGTGTGTGAAATTCTGTTCTTGTACCTTCTGAATAGTCGTATGTAGACGTTTCTCAAGAAAATGATTTTACCGTTATATATTTTAACGTAGTTTTAACTTATTGGTCGTTTTACTGTAACTTTGGCTCAGAGATGGAATTTCTCACATGTGCTATTTAAGGGAACTAATCTTAAAATAATCTTGGTAATAGGTAATTATGAAGAACCGATTACCAGATTAAAGCTTTAAACATCTGCTTTCCAACTGAAGAAAACGTTTTTAGTTGTTGAGTAGATGCATGAGTGATAATGTAACTAGCCTCTACTTCACTCTTTGGGTACTTCAACAGAATGGAATTAGTTGCCCTAATTATAATTAACTGAATGAAATGCTCAGCTTATTGAAATGATTTCAAGTGCTGTGCTCAGTTAATTGAAATTATTTCAAGTGAAATAATATAAATAGAAACGAAATAAAATTTCTTCTCGTAATTGTGTTCAATTATTGATAGTGAAGATTTTCAATAAATTCTTGTTTTCATTTGGAAAATTACATTAATTTGTTACTTGGGTTCAGTTAATCCTTACCATCTAATAACGCATTCTCCCCTTCTCATTGTCCGTTTCTGTGACATTTCTAATATCCGGGATCTTACGATTTTTCCAGTAAATTCTCTCAGTTATTTCTCTTCCTGTTTTCTATGGAACTTTGCGAGTGTGTAACGTGTTTTCTTATCGTAACACAAATCGAGCAGACATGAACTGGACATTTTGTAATACAAGTTGCCCCTAATATCAAGCTCACCGCCGCCCCTTAAATAAGGACATCCGAAAGCGACAAAAATGTTTACATAGCTTGAACAAATAGACTAGAAAAGTATAGGAAGAAAAAAGTTCCGAAAAGCTTTCGACTTTCGAGTACAATATACCATTAAGATGTTTATCTTTTGCCCCAAAGCACGGCGGCGAAATGAATGAGGAAACAACCGCAGGAACCAGCATCGTCTCATCTTTCTGTTGCCCCTCCCCCCCACCCCGCCACTTCAGCTCTGCGCAAAAAATCTCTTTTTGTGTGTAATTACTAGTTGGGTCAACAAAAATGGTGTCTGGTGCGAAGAAAAAATCGGCAGACCCTGCAGAAATTCGAGCTCAGCTATACAGCAAAATAAAGTTGAATTTAC
The DNA here is from genome assembly GCA_038050395.1 of Parthenolecanium corni. Classification (NCBI taxonomy): domain Eukaryota; kingdom Metazoa; phylum Arthropoda; class Insecta; order Hemiptera; family Coccidae; genus Parthenolecanium; species Parthenolecanium corni. Next base: position 4,595,141 of record JBBCAQ010000014.1, on the reverse strand, counting down.
AGATCTTGGAAGAGTTTTCTTTATTTCTGTTCGTATATTTCACGAGATAATACTTTGTTAAAGAATTCGTGACTTTTCCGCACTAGAGGAAGAAGGGAAAAATAAGGGGAAGAGAAGAAAATTTTGAAGATGAACCGAGCGAAAAATGTTGGAAAAGTAAAGTTTGGCCGTAGTTTTTTGTTACCCATGACTTATCTGTTGAAAAGTTTTCAAAAAATTCTCGTAGGGGGTACGATTAAAAAAGATTTACACTGTGTTTTGTTCTTATACTTTTTTCTTACTTTTTTGTTCATTCTTTCTTTGGTACTTTCAGATTCTTGGAGGATTTCTATTCGGTTTAGCTGTGGCCGTAAGATTGGATACAGGATTACAGGAATGGATTGACATTTTGGATGTATGGGAATATTACATCGGTATCTACGTACTTATCTTCGCAGCTATTTTGGCATTAGTCTTGCCAATCTTGTCATGTGTTGCGGTTTACCAGGAGATCACGCAGCTTTTACTGGCGGTAAGTTTTTTTTTCCCCGTTCACTAATGTCCATTAGTTTGACAGTTTGAAGGATATAAATTTCGATTTAAATGCTGTTTGTGCGACTAACTTTAGTCTCGAAATGGAGTACTGTATCGAAGAAATAATTTCTCATGGCCCGACAATACAAAATGGTCGTCTCGTAATGGGCATCGAATATTTTTAGGCTATTAATGGTATTATATCGATGTTATCACGCAGTATAGGAAGGAGTTTTAGAGTGTATTTCCGTGTTTTATTGGAATTCGAGGAACTTCAATGTTAGTATTTTCTGTTTTTCGACCGTAGTATACGAGCAGGAATATTGAACTATATCATTGTTCTTAAGGGTGAGTTTTACTGGACCCATTTCAGAGTAAAAACTGCGACATTTTGCCCGACTATTTGTGGTTAGAGTTTTGAAGAGAAATTTGAGATTTTTGGAAATGTCGAACCTAAATTTCTCTCAGTAACTGCTACATTTTTTATCCTTAGTCCCCAATACTGAATGAAGGTTAAATTGACTGCTATGTACACGTGTAAAAGTAATAATATATAATATAGCGGAAATGATGAATTTAATTCTCTAGAAAATTCAAGTTCAATATTTAAGTACCTCTGCTTATCATATAACTTATCCAAGAATGAAGAATCCAAAACTTTATATTTTGAGCTCAAACGAAAATAGCCGATGGAAATTCCCAATTTACTAAAATAAAAATCTTTAATTTCATTTTATCGGACAATTTTATTGCAAAACTTATTGCTTATCTGCGATGTTTTTGTTAATTAAGAAGATAGAAGTACTTTTACATATTTTATCGTTAAAAGTAGGTACCTACAATCCATTAAAATATTGGTATTGCCACAAGTAACGGATTTGAAATTTCTAGTGGAGCATATCCTCAGAGCGGAAAGTTTTACAAAATCTACATCCAACATTTAACAAAATAGGTATGAGATCTTTTCGTTTTCTACATTTTAAAGGTCGTATTCAAAATGATTGTCTAACAGTCAAAAGTTGATAAAAAAACTTTGGAGTTTTTTTCGATCGTCGTCATTGTCAGTTTTGTATAATATGATTTTTTGTTGAACAAAATCGGAATGTTTGGTATCATTTTATATTGTTGTTTCTTCAATGGCTCTGCTGAATAAAGTAACAGATACCTGTCATAATTTTTCCCTTTTTAATTTGACGAAAAAAACGCAATGCATACCTATTTTATTATTATGAGGGGGCAGATTGTATATTGAGGAAGTTCTTTAAGTTGTATACAGATAGCGTCACTTGTATTTTTTCGCTGCAAAAACTTTTTGTCTGCATCGTAAAGCTGAAATATTATGTTCGTACATCTTGTCTGAAGTCTCGATTCCTCGAAGTGAGTGACAATTATGTTCGAAAGTCTCTTGCATATCACTGTTCGTACGAAAAGAATGATTCCATCCAAACTTATGAGTGTTTTTATTTCTTTCTTTGTAACCATAAACCCTGCTCTAAAGTTTGACTTTCATTCACTCTGTACTTACGGTTTTGTCTGTCTACTTCCAACTATTTTCCATTTTTTTTTCGCTTTCTGTTTCTTTCTCTCTTTTAATTTTTCAAGTAGTACCTACTGACTACAAATATTAGATATATAGGATGAGTCGTTTTGACCCACTTCATAGGAAAACCCACGAAAACCCCATTTTGTGCGTACTAAAACGACTGACAATGAAAAATTGTAGGGAGGAGATAAACTCGTATACACCAGATAATAAAAATTTTTTTTTTTTAATTTTTAAAAATTTTATTCATTATTTTTGCTACTTAGTTTTTAAATTGTATTAAAATTTTATTTCAAATATCATATTAAATAAATTTAAATACAATTAAAAAATTATCAAAAATACAGTAATAGTAATAATTATAATAAAAAAAGAATTGAATAAAAAAAAAAATTCAACCCAAAAAAAAACTTTTTCTCAAATTGTCCGTTTATTATTATTAAAAATAGGTGAAAATTACTTACTATTAAATTTCTTTGGGTGCCAGTGTAAAATAGCTTGAACTTAGGGTGTCTCCCACAACTTTAATTCTGGTCAACTAACATTAATAATTTATCATATCGACTATACGTATTATGTTTCTGAAGTTGTTCGATATCATCATTTTGTCGAATAAGTTTAGTAAAACAAATTACATATCACCATTCCATTTCTTTGAAAAAAATGTCATGAGAAACTCGAGACCTATATGTCAAAAATTCGCTCCCCTCTTTCTTTCCACCACCGCACCCTTGTACGAACCGCTGCGAATGGCTCAAAGCGTTTGAGGCATTTTTCATGGTACTGTTTATATTTCTCAAGGATACCTTATACGTACATTCTAAACAATTACACTGGCATTTTGGCAATATTAAGACAATCATTTCTCACATGCATGTCGTGTAATTGTTGATTCGCCGAAACACGTAACCGTTTTTCGTCGAGCTTTTTCTCGTCTCTTTCTTTCTCTGCCTCTCAGTCTCTCGCTCTCTCCCGGTATTTTCTCGTTATTTTCGTGTTTCAAGGGAAACACACGAATGCCATGTGATGTGATGCGATGTGATGTGAAGAAAAAACAGAGCAGAAACTACATAGAATCGAATATACGTCAACAAAAAAGGGTTGCAAAGGCTAAAAGAAGGAAAAAAAAAACAGAGAAAAAGAAATTGAGAAAGGTGGTATAATGGAGAAATGGGGGAAGAAAAAGAAAGAACTTCTTGACTGTTGCTGTCTTGACTCTTTGCTTTGTATGTAGTACATATCTGCGTGTAGGTTTGTTGTTGAACAGAGGTACGTCCGTTTATCTGTGTGTGTGTGTGTGTGAAGGTATATATTCGTTTTAAGGAAAAACCACAAGGAAAACGTATATCCTTAACGTTTACGTGAAGTTAATTTCCTCGACTGTTACAATAATACTGTATATTACGTGCCTCAGCACCGCACCGAAAAAAAAAGCTTCTCTCATCGAGCCCAACCGAAATTCGAAGTTTTTTTTTTTTTGGTCGTATAGGACGTCGAGGGTAAGCTGAAGAAAAAGCAAGAGATAAAAAAAAGAAGCGAAAGTTCTGTTGCGTGTTAGTTACCTATACAGCGTGTAGAATATAAATGTACCTATTATGGAGCTTTACAATAAACTCTCGGGGTCTTTTGGTGCAAACTGAACAAAATTTAAAATAGAAGACAAGGGAAAAGAAGGGGAAAAAAAGTAGAAAAAAAGAGAAGAGAAAAGAAGTCGAAATAAAAAGAATAAAGATGGGAAAAATTGTTTGTAGGAGAAAGAATTGGGGAAGAAAGTCTAAAGCCTTGGTTTTTTTTTCTGTTTTTTTCTCCAAACATTCGTTTTATTCGCAGATACTACTCCGATTTAATATAATAATATAAGATCGAGGGCGGAGGGATGGATGAAAATTTTTGAAAATGATACAGAAGTGTAGTGTTGGGGTGAGGGGCGACGGTGGAGAAAACGACATTTTTGGGTCGTTTCCTCTCGATTTTTGCGGTCGAAAATTCGAATTAAATTATTTTGTTATTTTACTGCGGGGGCTGTGGGAGAATGTTGTTCTCGCTTTCTTTTTGTCGGTGAAATTGGTGCGGGGAGGAGATGGGGTGCGGGCGAGGACGAGAGGGAAAAATAAAACTTAACGAAAGAATTTAATTTTGCTCGTGGGAACGATAGAGCGCGAGAGAGAGAGAGAGAGAGAGAGAGAGAAAGAGAGAGACTCATCCGTGAGCGGTGATGGCTTTTCGCAGGGCAGCACAAGCCTTTTGCAAAGGCGGCGGAAAGTGCTGGAGACGAGAGCTTTTTGAATGGTGACAATAATGTAATTAGTTGCGGATGGAGGCACGGAAATGAAAATAGTAAATTGGAGGATGACTGGAGAATGGAAAATTATGCGTTCGCAGGCGGCTCATGCCGGGCGAACCGAGAGGCGGCTGGAATTTTGCGAATTTTGGCGGCGGTGAGCGCGAACAATGAATTCGTTGATAAATTCGCTGTGGAAGAGCGAAAATTAAAAGCCTTTGACTGAAGAAATTGCTAATAAGGTGGCCTGTATACGTGTTTCTAGCTTATCAGTAAGGAACAGCGCGAGTCTTGAAATCGGCATTATTGTTGGGGTGTGCGGTTGTGAAGGTTTTATTGCTTTCGGTACACTTGGGGAATGAAGATGATACTCGTATTTGGAATTTCGCTGTTTTTTTTTATTCATGATTCAATAACATCGGAAATACAGAAAACCCTTACAAAATAAGTTTATTAAAGATGAATTCTCTTTACCTACTCGACGTTTAGTCGAAATTTTGTATGTCCATGTGTGTTCAATGTTATCGTAGGATGACGTCATCATACTACATAAGCTTAATGATACTTTTAGTCGATTTTGTGCGTGTCCTTCTGTGTCCCATGTTATCATATGATGACGTCTGTCCGGAAGAAGCTTTGTTTCCTCCCAAATTGAGCTGAAACATTTAGCTACAAATTGAGCTAAAAATTAAGCTTAATTGAGCAAATTGAACTACAAATTGAGCTTAAAATTAAACTACTAATAGAGCTTGAAAATTGAGCTTCAAATTAAGCTACAAATTGAGCTATAAATTGAGCTTACTAATGGAGCTATGAATTCAGTATTTTATGTAAAACATGAAAAGCTGTATGCTTCGATCGTTTGATTTGAAAATATATTTTCTCAAGAAAAGTTAACGAACCTTTTTTATGAACTCGAACAATTGATGTAAAAGAGAGAATATGTGTTTGTCTTCACGACTCTTCGTAAAGGCTACTGCTATTATTGTATGTGCTTGGACCCACGTTTGCTGGTCCAAATGTTTTTTTTTTTAATCAAATCAGAGAGCAGAGTTTTGTTACTATGTCTCTGATAGAAGTTCACATTACTTTATCTGATAATTTTCCCGCATATATATTGTAATGTAATTATCTTGGTTGACTTTTTAGCCAACCAGAGTGCAGTATTTTGTAACTTTTTCTTATTGGCTGGAAAGTCAGGAGCAGGTTGAGTGTAAATGAGATATGTATTTTCTTTGCAATTCGTGTGTCGTTGAATACAAAATAATGAGTATGATCTCGACTAAATAACGAGTTATCGAGTAGCTGATAGCTGATGTAGACTACTAATTGAGATTTCGATAAATTTTTACTATCTATATAAGAGGAAGTTCAGAATACGACTAATACTGTACCTACATGAATCAAGTAGAACCAGTTATACTCTCCTATATTTGTATTGAAAAAAAATTTTTTTCTTAACTCTTCTGGTTAGCAAGATATGTATTAAAACAAGATTAAATAGATCCGTACGTTCTTGTTGAGTCACCCAAATACGAGTACATGATGGAAGGCACGATGCGTAAATAATCGGACCCATACGCGTTGTCTGTAAATGCGAATTTTTTTTACCGCAGCTGTTAAGAGTGGGTTATTTGTTTCAACTTTTTTTTTTTTTTGTCGATGTAGCTGTATAAATCTGCTTACGTATTTTAAAAAAGTTTCTAACTGGCTTCGCTCGTGCTTTTAAAGAATTATATACCTCTTATATATTCTTTTTCTAACACGTGCCTCAACCCCATTAAATCAATATAATTTTGGATGCCACGAAAAAATGTTAAAGAAGGCCCTTGTATAGCTCTACGGAGCTTATAGCTTGTGGCAGGCGTGCAGTTTATATTCGCTCTGCCAAAAGCGAATATTTTTATTTATTCGCATATTTTTAGTCGATCACTTTTTGCGCGCCCATTTATTATAATGTCTGTGTAGCTCGTCTATTATTCTGCTATATTCTCACGCCTTTTGCGAAATTTTCATGCCACTGTATAACTTGAACTTGTCTTTCACTGGCGAGAGGGTCGAGAATCTTTCACGATTGAAATGTAATAAACGTCAGTCTGATAAATTAATTCGCTGCCAGCAACCTATAAATCATCCGCAGTCGATTTTATTTTCTATATATTATAACATGAATATATCATGTAGAATTCATCGATTTTATTCCGCGGATGTAGAGTATGCATTTTTTTTCATTTAGATTCTGCGTATTTATAGTTGGCGTGCGTATCAATTCGTCTTTATTATTGTCAGATTTGAAGATTGAGAAAAACGTAGTAATCACCGAATAGCGCCAAGACGTAGATTGCTTTTTGGTGAAATTTTTCTCCAATAAATTGATGAAAATTTGAAATCTATATGCAGGAAATGTTGAAACACACAAAATCAACAATTTGATAACTCTGGATTATTTAACCATTTTCAATGAAAAATACCACCAGGCTCTTATAGCTTGTGAAAGCCAAAAATTGAGGAGTGCGAAACAAATTAGCTCTATGTCGCTGGTTCCCCACCTACTGCAATTTGAAATTTTGACACGTATTCGTTTGTGCTGGTTTGTGCTGGAATTTTCATCGTTTGTGCTGCTTTCCCTTCAGAGATGTTTGAGAAAAACATTTTCAAGGTCAGTGGGGAACTAGCGACATGCTCTTCCCCACCAAAGAGATATTGGAAATCCGAATGAGCCATTTGTTTGTGCTACGTTTGTGCTGGATTGTGTTGACCTTTTTTTGGTTTGTGCTGTCACCCCCTCCCCTCCAGTCAGTGTATAAGTGTTCAAATTTAGCCTATAAATAAGTAAAATTTGAAAATCACTGGTGATGGCTGAAAATGGAACCAATTGTTTGTGTGCTGACCTTTTATTGGTTTGTGCTGTCACCCCCTCCCCTCTAGTGAGTGTGTAGGTGCTAAGAGGTTAGCTTATATAGAAGCAAAATTTGAAAATTTTTCAAACACTTATACACTCACTAGAGGGGAGAGGTTTGCCGCACAAACCAAAAAAAGTCAGCACAATCCAGCACAAACGTAGCACAAAGGATTTTCAAATTTTGCTTCTATATAAGCTAACCTCTTAGCACCTACACACTCACTAGAGGGGAGGGGGTGACATCACAAACCAATAAAAGGTCAGCACAATCCAGCACAAACGTGGCACAAACAATTGGTTCCATTTTCAGCCATCACCAGTGATTTTAAAATTTTACTTATTTATAGGCTAAATTTGAACACTTATACACTCACTGGAGGGGAGGGGGTGACAGCACAAACCAAAAAAAGGTCAGCACAATCCAGCACAAACGTAGCACAAACAAATGGCTCATTCGAATTTCCAATATCTCTTTGGTGGGGAAGAGCATGTCGCTAGGTCCCCACTGACCTTGAAAATCTTTTTCTCAAATATCTCTGAAGGGAAAGCAGCACAAACGATGAAAATTCCAGCACAAACCAGCACAAACGTAGCACAAACGAATACATGTGTCAAAATTTCAAATTGCAGTAGGTGGGGAACCAGCGACATGGAGCTAATTTTTATTCATCTTCAATTTTTTGTCTTGCTTTATTGATCTTATATTACTTATATTATCAATCACTGAAGAAATTCCTATTTTCCTGCACATTCCCATTACCCACCTATGAAAAATCGCCTCTATTGCTCGAACTTGACCAAAAAAAAATCGAATTTCTTGTTTGACTCATTAACTCAAATTTTTAGTCGGTATATTTTATCAGATGTAGAGGTATTACCAGTTTTATCGAAATAGTATCAGTGCCACGCACGGATTAATTATGCTAAAACGCCGAATGTGTTTAATTACAAACAGCTAGAGATTGTAAGATTGACCCTAGTTGAACTTTTGACGATCGTGATTTTTTTTTCATAGCATGCATCAAAGTTCATTGTGAATAAATTTAAGTCGGTCATTTATACTGACTCGATGAAGCCTTAAATATATCTAAACACAACGTCCGTAATTATGAGTTATATGAAACTTTCAGGCAGGTATATTGTACTCAAGTATTCGAATTAAAAAAATATCACATTTTATTTCTCACTTCCGGTCCGTAAGCCACAAGGCCTTCGTCAGGTAGGGCAAGTGAAATCCTTGGTATGGCAAAAATTTTTCCTCATATGGGGGGCGAGAAGAGGGGTTAATTTGTCGTTTTTTCTTTTTCGGGGCAACATTCTGCGGAGGGCAAAATTTTCTACATGTAGGTAGTGCAAAATTTTGGTTTGGTAGGGCAATGCCCTGTTTAGCCGCACGGGCGGTACGGGCCTGTTTCACCTCTATAGGATAGCATGCAGATTATCTGGTATGAAAAATGTCAAAATCTGCACCGATCTACGTTGATGCGAATCGCGAACACCTATTTTTTATTTGTTTTTTAAAATGTTGTGATGATTATATCGATATAAGTTGAAGCGAGAGAGCGCTATGTTATTTCAATTTTTTATAATTTTGCAAAAATGAAAAAATCTTTTTTTTTTCGGGCCCTGTTCTGGTTTCGGTTTTGATTTCGGTTGAAGGCGTATCTATTGGTTTTGATTTCGGTTAACAGCGCTGAAAATTTTTAATTCAATTTTTAAGTGCGGGTTAAAAGTGGATATATGGCATGTTTTCGCATCCGAGTGTAGGTATATCGAATATCGATGCATGGTTAGACGTGGTCTTGGTCTTGGTCGTCGTGTCGACGATGACGAAGTTTGATTATTGTTATCGCGGTTTGCGTTCAGTCGTGAAGCGGCTGTCTTCGGCGTGCTCGGCTGTAATCGACCGTAGAGCTGTTCGCAATCGACTTCCACTTTGGCTGGCCGTCGTAGTCGTTTTGTCTATCTGGTTGGCGAGGTTGTTTCCCAAATTCGGCGTCGGCTTGCTGCCGTTTCGTTGGTGCTTGAGTTGCGCAGTTTGGCGCTTGAGTTGCGCAGTTTGGCGCAACGCGTGCTTTCGTCCCGAGCACAGCCTGTTGGCCTCGCAGTTTTGCCCCGGACGCCATCCCTCGTCGGCGAATTCCACGTAATCGGGTGCAGGCGATCGTGATCGGCCGACTTTCACACCATGGAAGAGGCGAAATCGTTTTACGAATTCGGTAAGTAGATACCCTGCGACTCGAATTCAAAGCTCATTGCGAAGTTTGCTAAAACATGTAGACCGTACGCCGCCTTCTGGCTTATTTTATTTTTATCTTACAAAATTTTACCTTCTATTCTATTCGCAATTTTGGCTTCAGCGCCGTCGTTCTACTTCGGAACTCGAGTCGATTCTACGCTATTTTCGAAAATCTGCTAAGTCCCAAAAAAATGAAAATGGCTAGTTACTCGTATAAGAGGAATAATGTTGAAACACTTGCGTCGATAATTATCAAGGAGGCCCATATGTCTTTGAGGTCGGATCGAGACTATGTTTAGGAGCTCTAAATTAACACTGGAATTACCGGGTTTCACTCGATTACTCGAAAGACCTGGTGGTGTCATATATGACACCACAAAAGTAACCTCAAAGGACCAGGTGGCGTCGTATGACGCAAGTCAGGGGTTCTCAAAATATTGGTCCTTTGAGAAGTCCGTCTCAAAATTTTTAGTGGTGTCGTATATGACACCACCTGGTACTTCTAATGTTAAACTAAATAAAAACGCAAGTTTCAGTTAAATTAATCACTTTCATCATCTCTAATGTCGCAACATAATGCATGTATAAAAAATATAACGACAGTAAGCAAATTAGAAAATTGATAACGATTAATGAAGCACCTAGAAAATAAATAAAGAGATTATTGATAAGAACTGTTGAATAACAACTGACAACACCGCACGCATTCATTCTAACTTCTGTTTTTCAAGTAAATTCTCAAGTTTTTTTTTAGTATCTAATCTAGTAGGTACCTACTTGTCGACAAAAACTGCAAAGTGGCCTCGTGCAGTTTTATTTTTCTGATTTCGCTTAAATTTTCATTTCGGGTGCCTTTTTACAATTTGAGGAAAACGCTCACTTCCTCTCGCCGGATTCGTTATTACGAATTTCACTCATGTAAGTTAGTCTTCGTGACTGATATAACTTTCTTGGACCGAAACGGCCAACTTTCGAGACCAAATGGCAAGTGGAATGAGGAAACGTGTTGAGTCACGCGTGGCGTGTAATTTCGTAATACATATTTTGATATAAAATCCGATACCGTAATAGACCTAGGTTTCGCATACGGAAACAAAAAGCGCCGAAGAATGAGGAAAAATTAAAAAATTAACTACGTGGCTGGTTCTGAAGCCGTGCCATTCGAAGACGCGTGCGCCGTTAGCTTAGTCGAGGAAGAAGGCTATTAGGTTTCTATTTCTATAGCACGGTCCGCGAATGAATATGACACCAATAAAATGATTATTAAATTCCTCAGTTACACTCGTTGCTAATTTCTTCGAATTAGGAAACTATGGAAAAGGGCCATGTATGCTCGTAGTCGTAGCTCGACTTTTTATACCTATTTTTCTTTGATATATACATATGTACGTTGCGTTACAATACTATACTTCCAAAATATTAATAGGGTCCAAAAACGGGCCTGTCTCGTGGCATTCTCTAGATTCTTAAAAAGAATGATGGGTTCTTCATCGATGTAGCGATGGCGCACTGCGCGTACTTGCACTTGGTACCTTTTCTACGTAGGTACGCATAGTCCTCCTTTAGCAAATGAACGTAAATCAGGCGCGTACTACCGGGGGGGAGGGGGTTTAGTGGGTTCAAATCCTCTCAGAGCCAAAAAACTGTGTGAAAACTTCCGGCGCCCTTGGTTTCCAACCACCAGATTTGGTAATATTTTCTCTTTCTTGATCAAGTTAGTGTCTTTTTTTGGCGGTTTCGCATATTTCTGATGCTTTTTTCATAAAAAAATCAAATTTTACCTAAAAATTTTACAAAAACAAAGAAAATTTTTTCATTACAGGGTATTATGAGGAATTTTTGACCTGCAATCCCACTCCCGCGGTAAAGGGAAAATTTGAGTATTTTGGTTTCATCCCGCCATAATGTTGGATTAGGTACGCCACTTATGTTAATTCTATGTAAATAGATGTAAATGAATGTGAATGATTGGGAGTGTATGGAATGAATGGGAATAAATGGCCTTCGGTGTGATAGATTTTCGTATAATGCCCTTCAGATGGTGTCGTATTATTCGCTTCCTTCTGACCAAATTTCAGCAAAATCGGTGCTGCTTTGATAATAATATAGTGAAGCAGTACCAAAATCTTCTATAATTATTAACTATTACTCGTATAAAATCCAATGTCCTGATGTCTGGCCCATACTCGAAATTCGTAAACAAATTATTTTTCATTTTGCGATGATTACTCAGCTTCTACTTAGCGTAAAAAGCTGAATTTGGTCTCATTCGAAAGAGGAAAATTTCAAAAACAGGAAATTTCGGGTCACGCTAGATTATAATTAAGTCTATAGCTGATAGAAATTGGAAAATGTTTGAAAATATATTCGAGTGACATTTTTGAGTGGAATCTATTGTGGACTACCTATATGAGAAAAACGCATAATGTTATGTACAAAATTTCATATAAATCAAGTCAATATAGAGTTCATTATAACTTACAATGAATTTTATTTCCAAGAACTTGAAATTAGTGAGCATTCTCCGCTACTCGCCTATTCCAATTAATAACTGAAACTTGCGTTTTATTAATTTATTTAATACGATGACGTCACGACATGAAATTTGTCGCTATTCTGAACAGAGTTTGGAAGCTAGCCGAAAGCTGAAAGCTAAAAGCCAAAAGCCATTGATTTTTGAAGAAAAAACCGGTAAGCTGAAAGCCGAAAGCTTTATCAAAAAAGCTAAAAGCTGAAAGCAAAAGCTGTATTTTTATGGCTTTTATACGGCTTTTTAGGTTTTTACAAAAACAAATCACAAATCAGCAAATCAGTGAAATGAAATCACGAAAGTAAAGTGTAAAGTGCAGAGTTTGGAGGCTAGCCAAAAGCCAAAAGCTAAAACCCAAAAGCCATTGATTTTTTAAGGAAAAACTGGTAAGCCAAAAGCCGAAAGCTTTATCATAAAAGCCAAAAGCTGAAAGCTTGAGTTTTATTTTCAAGGTCAGAAGCTAAAAGCCGAAAGCTAAAGCCATATCTTACGGCTTCCGAACTCTGATTCTGAATCGTATAGCAGCGTGTTCCGCTCATGCGCGTATAAATGTATTGCAGATGAAAAAGTACGGGCGCTGATCGAGGAAAGCGTGGCGGCGCGCGAGCAGGCGTACGCGCCTTACAGCAAATTCGCGGTAGGCGCGGCGTTGCGCTCGACCAGCGGCCAGCTGTTCAGCGGCTGCAACGTGGAGAACGCCTCGTACTCGATGGCGACGTGCGCCGAGCGCACGGCCGTCGTCAAGGCCGTGTCGCAGGGCTGCAGGCACTTCGAGAGCGTCGCCGTGAGCGCCGTGCTGCCGGACAAGTTCGTGTCGCCGTGCGGCAGCTGCCGCCAGATTCTCAGCGAGTTCGGCGACGCCAACCTCGTCGTGTACTTAGTGCGGCCGGATACGCGCCAAGTGCTCACCACCACCATCGGCGCACTGCTCCCGTTGTCTTTCAAATTTTAAAAATTTTAAAAGCCTCTACATTTTGTTAACCTGTACCGCACTGAAATCGCTCAAGTCACGTTGACTGCGTAAAAATATGGACTTGCTGGCTGTCTAATTCTACTATATGGACATACAGTTGTATTCAGCACCCGACTCCGGGGGTCGTTGGAGGCTTTCTAACCCACTCCTGTATGTATTAGTTCATTTCATACACAGAGAAACTCAGCTCCAATGATTTTACAATGCATCGTGTGAAGCAGGCACAGTATTCTCTATACTTCTGGATGAATTTTGAAAACCGGAGCTGACTTTCTCTAAAAACCGGACGGAGCTGACTTCTATACCTTCTCATATATATATATATATATATGGGTAAATAGTGAAAATTAGCTTCAGATACTCGTATGCGAAATTGGAAAATTGTGAAAATAAATATCTATTATTCGAGTATAATATTGTGATACTCGTGTTGTGAAGAATTTATCCACAAGTTTGAGAAAATCAGTTCTTTATACGGTAACCACTTTTACATGGAGCTGACTTGTATACGTTTTGATAACTTACCTATATTAAAATAAATTCTTTCTTAATTCCATCCTATTGGTCTCGTTAATAACAAGCAATCAATGATTGAAAATTTGTATCTAAAATAATTTAACGAAAAACGCGTCCACGCGTTTGAAATACGCTTTTGTTGTGTGCGTGCGTCTGTGTGTGTGTTTATTTCAGTCACGCCTTCAACATGCAACGGGCAACGCTCGCATCTGTTTTGTTGTACAATACATATCCTCTATCTCATCCATGATATCAAATTGTTCATAATTTCCTGTCGGCTTGATCGAGATTCATCATCATTTTGGTACCGAAAAATCTCGAGTTTCAGTTTCTCATTGCTACATGGCTTTTATATCAGCTATAAATATGCTATATGCTACTTTTCAACACTAGAAATACCGGGTTTTACTCGATTACTCGAAGGACCAGGTGGTGTCATATATGACACCACAAGAGTAACCTCAAAGGACCAAGTGGCGTCGTATGACGCAAGTCAGGGGTTCTCAAAATATTGGTCCTGTCGTATATGACACCATCTGGTACTTCTAGTGTTAATGCTCCATATCGATAGAAAGTAGTGGCAGAGCTTAGCAGAGTATTCTGTGTAGTGCTTAGAGCTGTTGCTTATACTTGCGCCTTCATCTAGATATCGGTCGAGCTTCAACCTCAAGCTCAGGCTTCTTAAACAATGCACTCGTTTCAGCATTCACCTCATAGCTCCAACTTTGACTCCCGAGTCCTTTTATATGTATGACCTCATATTTTATTTATTTGTTTGTTTGACCACTCCAACGACGCTAAGGCCTGTTTATAGGAGGGCAACGGAAGTTGCCATCACAAAGTACATATTAAAATAATTTATTGTTATAAATATATACATATATGTGTGTGTGTGTCGTTCTCATTTGCGGCTAATACGAGAGAAATGGATATTGCATGGGAAGCGATGGGTTCTCTCAAGTAGCGAAAAATAAAGTTTTTCACCTTTTAGCTGCAAAAAGTTTGATTTGATTTGTTTGGTTACAGCTGGAAAAGTCCTTTCGCTGTTGTTGAAGAAGAAAGGAAAATAATATGAAAGGAGAAGGTGGGGTTGGGGGAGTCGGTAACGAAAACGGTTTGTTGCGCGATTTATAATTTATAATTTCGCACCAGCAGCAGAGTAACCTACGATTTCTTTTTCGTCGCCTTTCTCTTCGAAAGCGCTACTTTTTGGCTGTTTTTGGGGGTTTCTTTTTCTTTTTTTCATTTTGGCAAAGAGCTAAAACTTGTAAAGTAGTACACTGCTGCACATCGAATGCTCACCGGCTGGCTCTGAAGACTGCATAAAAGAGCGACTTCTCTTCTCGCCATTTTACACGAAATATGTTTTATCTTAATGGATACGAAAAATCTGGCTGCCACTCCACCCGCACCCGGATCACCACACTCATCGCTTTTCAACCTTAGCTCTCTCTTTGCTCTTGATGAACGTTAGGAATACTGAAAAAATTTCACTTCTTATTTTTCTCCTCTACTGCTTTTTTTTTTTTTTTCATCTCTCTCTCCGGTTGGTTCCTTCGCTTTCCCTCTTCGTGTTTGCTTATTTTACACAAAGGTTTTGCTTTTTTTTCTTTTTTTTTTTTGTGCACCCCCTTCTCCATCATGCTTAGCTGATAGGGTTTCGTTTATGACAAATTGTTTCGTCTCCCGTTTTTCGCTCGGGTATTATTTTTATCGTCATTGTGATCACGTCTCTCCTTCGCTATCTGTGTATCTGTCTTCGTCTATGGATGCCTTTCTTTTTGTAGAGGTTTTGGAAAAACTGGCGAAGGTGAATTTTTCACGCCAGCTCTGTAAGGCGATCGCTATCAATCTTGGCTCTTGTAGTTTCGTTGCATTCGTGAAACGCTCACCGTATTGTTACACCTCGAGTCAAGTTGGATAGAAAAGGAAATCTGTTCAGCCCTGGCGGTTTTTCTTCGCCAGTAGATCCTTTCATCAGATGGGTATGTCGTTTACCAAAACTGAATGAATCGCTGATGAAGGTTTTACTAAGTATCGAGGGTTTTGAAATAACAAGCGGGCTGGCTGTGCAGGTCTCAAGGGATTGCCAGAATGGAATATACTCGTACCTATGGAGTTAATATTTTACACAACGAAAGTCTTTGAAGTACTCAAGTTGGTAAAAAACTCCATAATATCTTCGTAGTTATGTAAAATTTCCATTTTCTAATTCAAAATTGAGGCGAAATTTGAAACTGGCGATCCTTTTGTCTCCTCAGCTCTGGTTAAATGTTTCTTATGAATTATTGTTGCAACAATTATTATTGGTTGATGTATGATGCTCGCGTTAATTATTGCTAATTATCACTGCAATTCATGTTTCACAGCAGCACATTACTCTGTCTATTACAAAATATTCATCTAATTACTCATTATTTTAGTAATTACTCGAATCATCTTAACCATTATAGAGTATTATACGAGTATGTAAAAAATTATACTTTCACTCTGTTTCATCAGAGGTAACGTGTATAACAAATCACAATTAAGTATGTGAATGTTTATTGGTGTGTAATTTTTTTCGAAAGTTACTTTCAATGAAATTATTTTGATTTTCGTTTCCTCGAGGCTAATGAAGCAGGTTATCCTACCTTGTAAGAGTTTGAATTCTTCAATAGTGAATAATTAATAAATATTCAATTTTCTATAGAATTTTCGCTCTTAATTCCTGTGAAAAAAATATAGCTCGCAGTTTTGTCAGTATTTGTATTCGACGCCGAGCCTTGAAACATGATGGTATTTAATGAAATAATGATAGAGAAACTGTAAGGGTGTATATGAAAAAAGATGAAAAAGGATCGAGCAACGGGTGCAAAAAATCGAGAGCTCGAAAAATTATACGCGCGCCTTTTCGGTTACACCACCCCCCCTCCACCCACGCTCGTATTTTCGAGAATGTGCCGCAGATTTTGAAAATTTCGCATATATTTTGGTGTTTTTTTTTCGCCCTCCATAATGAAATAATGAAGAAAAAAATGGTAGTAGCAGGAAAAAAAAATGCATGAGAGTTAAAAGTACTTAGAGAAACTTTTGAAGTTCGTACGGTTGTGCTCATTATTACGTGGCGAAGGGGCCCTTCAAAAGGCGTGGAGAAGCAAAGGGGGAAAATACCGTTAGGGGTACGCGCGTTCTTACAAACGGAATTTTTGGTTAAGGGTTAAGCTGAAGTTTTTTGGGAAATGAGGGAAAAAAGGGTTTCGAGTGATGATATGAGAGAGGAGGCGGAGAGAAAATGTGTTCGTACGCGCTCTACGTACAGTGCTACTTATACAGGGTGGTAACGTACAATTAACTGCGAACCTTGTATGTAATAGTACAAGAATTAGGTAAATTTTGCAAGATAACTGCCCGAAAATTTTAGGCGTGTGTAAATTTTCTCCTTCGAGGGTATAGTTTTTGTAATCGTAGGTCGAAGAAAATTGGAATGCACTATTTTCACTCAAGTATGTGCATCAAATGATCTAAAATTTTTGGCTACATACTGACAGAGGATATCTTTAGGATGCTCTTGTGGTGGGTTTCTGAGATTTTGCTTCGACTAAATTTTAGGTGGCTGTAAAATTTGATATTTTTTCATACGATGTACAAAGAAAATCAAAAATTTTAATTTCTTCATCGAACAAGCACCCTGGAGACATCTTTCGAAATATTCTCATCAAATTTTGTTTTTGTCAAGCGTACACCCTGTATGTACATTGTACGAGAGTTATACATACATGAAGTGTGCGAATATCGAAAAAAGAAAAAGTCATTAAAAATTTTTCATACGACTAGCAAAAATTTCGCCAGAATGTAGAGGAGTTACGTACGTGTGTATATGTGGTCGTGTATCGTATTTACGTACGATGTATATAAATATTACACGACCAACTCTCTTGTTACATCCATTTATCACGAAACAAAACAATAGCGAACAGACAGCTTTAATATTAATGAAAAATATAGCATATATACTGCCGCACCACTTTTTCCACACACTCCGCCACGCCTCTCCTATTTTCTCTCCGGATTTTCTTTGCGTGTCTACAAAAACTCCGAAATTCCATGCATTCTGGAATTGGTAGGGGAGGGAGAAGAAACTGTTGAAGAAAAAAATATAGAGGAGCATATACAGTATATATATGTATACATTTTTTGTGGGCGCGTGCGAAACTCTCCAATTTCCATGTTGTCCCCCCCCCCTTCGTAAAATTCCAAAATAGGGGTTTAGCTACGTTATATGTGCAGGTTCTTCCCCCTTTCTTTTTTTCTTTTTTATTTGGAAATAAGTTGTTGTACATCATTTTTGACAGTTTCCCTAGTCAAAAGTCTTAATCGACTGCTTTATGCAGTGAACCTTTTAACATAGTTTTACGATATTGCTTGGCTTTTTGGTGAGGCGGACGTGGTTGCGGTGCAGGGGTGAAGGGTAAATGCCAGAAGATAAATCAACGCGGTAGTATAAAACTGGGGTTTCGCAGCAAATTGTGTTCTCAACGGTAACGCAGTTTAAGGGTTAACGAATCTCGTTCGAAAGTAAATATCGAGGTAAATAATTTATGATGAACGATTTCGAAGACGCCTGTTATTTTTGGTGGTAAATATAGCCGAATGGTGGTAGACATGCGATGGCTGTTTGTCAATTTGAAAACTGAGCGACCGGCGGCCGTTGGAAAATGGCGGGTGGTTTGTATGGAAAATGTTCGCCACGACTCTCTTTAGAGCTGAGGGGGTAAAATTATAAGGACCTGGGTCGTTCGGATATGCTGGTCAATGGTCATACAGGAAAAGTAAATTGTTGGGAAAAGCTGAAAAAAAAAACAGTTCAAAAAAATTGAAACACCGTTTCCAATCAAACTTTTGGTTTTATTACTATTATCAGGTCAGGTGGATAGAGTTCGGGTCAAATTGATTCAACATTTTGTCACCCCGTCCACTGCATTTTATAAGGGATCGCGTTTTCAGACCTACGTGGTTTTAGATCTCATTTTTTGTTCTTATCAAATGACCATCGTCGTTTTCAGTTGTCAACATTCAATAATTTTCTGGTAAACCCAACTTACGTAGTTTTCAAAGCTTAATTTATTCTTGCGACTTACGTGGTATTTTAATATAAATTTTCTAAGAAACAACTTTACGACTTATTTTTGGCTTTTTACGTTATTTTTTATTTTCTACTGATGAAGGTAAGGTACGTAGTTCGGGGCGATTTCTCTCTTTTTTTTTTTTTGTTGCTGTGAAACAACAATAACCCGAAAATCTTAAAAATTGGACCAGCATTTCATTGTACCGATCTCCTCGAGTACGAATCAAATATTCACGAAAATATCAAAAATTGATTGACAAACGTCAAACAACGTTTCTAATTGTTGATGTCGGAACAAGTTATCGATGGCATTCTCTCACAATTGACCTCCCTCGGATATTGTACACAATTACGAGTAAAATATGGATACGGATTGTTTGTATTTTCTCAAAATACTCGTACCTACTTCCTCTTAGCATTTTCATTATGAGATGATATTAATAATAATATTGCAAAATAGTTGGTACCTATACTTGTATCTACTTCTGAGCAAGTAATTTCTTACAAATTAGTATTTGGTTTGATAAGAATTTCTCACCAGTGGACTGGAAACCAACGCATGGTTTTGAGTAATTTTCAAATGCTCTATTGTACGGTCATTGGCTTATGAGAAATTTAGTGATTGTTACCGAAGTCAAAATTTTCATTATCGATAATATCGATAAAAATTGTCCGCGTTATCGATAATCGTCTTTGTTTTCGTGGAATTATCTTGAAAAATTGGAATGCAAGACCCATTCCAGTTTTTCTACACATATTCCCATTTTTTTCACGCATTTGATATTATCAATATGTCGATGCCATTATCGATAATTTCGATAATTACGATCTATGCTTCGACCCTTTACTAAAGAAATTTATCATTCAAATTATCGTAAAAAGTCCTCTTTTTTACTTACCTTCTCCACTGAGTGAAGAATTTTTTTCACATTTCTCGCACAAGTACCTATCAATTTTTGGTTTTTAAATAAGACCTCGTTCGCTGGAAAAGATTATAGTGTGGGTATTTAGATGGTTCTGTAACCAGTGTCGAATTTTATGGTTAGCTCCTATAGTAACTCTGAGTGCCATATCAAATCACTGCAATGGTAATTTGAACTCTTAACGGGTCTGTGAGGAGACGAGACAATTTTCTCTTTGAACTTTTCACCTACCTCTTTTTGCAGCCAGGATGGCTTATACCCTCTCCGCATTCACCTGTCTGCTGTACAAAACACTCTTATCATTTTTGCTATCGTCGTGTTCACAAAAGGGAGCAATTACACTCGTATATATATATTGCTTTGCTATCTCCATTTTTTAGACCTTTTTTCCTCATCTTTCTTTTTCTTTTTTTTTCTACTCGCCGGCATTACCATTCATTAAAACCGTTTTCTCTCTTATTCAGAAATTTTTCGCGCGCGATTGATATATGAAGAGAGTAGCAGCCACTTTTGCCAAGAGAGACACACCAACGCTAATGAATTATTCAATGCTTATGCAAATTACATTGAGGTTTACACTGGCTGCTGCGGCTGCTGCTGCTCTCTAACGACACCGAATTCATAATTTTAATAACGGCGGCGCCTTCGTATCACAGATTTGCGAGGGAAGACGTCGTTGTCGTGGAAAAGTTGAGAAGGAAAAAAGTAACACTTATGCTTTCAAGGAGGTTCAAAAAAAGAGAGGCGAAGGAAAAAAAAAAAGATAGAAGAAAAGAATGGCGAATGAGGGAAAGTATTAAGGCGATATGCGAAAGCGTCATTTGCGATCTAAAGAAGAAGCTTAAGAAAGTGTTGTATGCTGGAATATCCTTTAGTTCATCAACTACCTATCTTCAGTTGTAAAGAAGTGTGGAAGAAAAGGATGACTTGTGATATATATTATTAATAACTGATGAGGCGTGCAAAGGGATTGGGAGACTATAGAAGGAATTTAACTCGTGAAAGGCAACATATTGTTTCATTTGTTTCTTGGTGACGAACATCAAATCATTTCATTAAAGGTACCTATGACTATTGTAATGTAAAAAATTAAGAGGGCTGTTGTTATTGTTTTGGCAATGATGAGTGGTCGTACAGCAATATCTCTGTTCGTGGTCTTTTTGGTTACCCAGGTCCCAGAGTCATGAAGATACTCATTGGTTGCAGAAAGTTCAATTGATGAGCTTGATATGAACTCATCTGTGGTAATGAAAGCACAAGACACACAAGCGGCAGTGACATCAGTCCCTGAGCTTGGCACTTGAAAAAAATTCATTTTTTTGCACCCGTGTAAAAAATTACCTACTAATTAGCATTGGTTCGTTCGTAATTTTTTACACATGTCACCATTTCAGTTCCATCATTTATACTGTATGAAGATGTACCACTGCTGTAATAATTCATGTCAGTGGCGTTACACTTATTAGTTTTCTTGGGGAGAGGAGGTCAATTTAGCCAAAATATAATCCATTTTTCTTCACTATTTCCAATTACCACTGGAGCAGCTGGAAAAAAGAATTTGAATAAAGGAAAATTATAAAAAAAGATACACTGAAAAAAATTTCGGTTGATTAGTAATTTGTACAATTTGAATAGACAAACTGGAACAATACAAGAATTTTTACCAGAAATTACTACTATATGGCAAAATGTATCATCTAAGACAGTAAAAAATTATACAAATATTGAGAATATCTTGAATAAATAATAATTTTCTCTATTGTGATGAGATAAAAGCTAATTTACTGATCATAATTTGATACAATAGGTTTTCATTTCTGTCAGAACGAGATATACGAAAAAAATAGCAGTACAAAATTTAGTCTGAAATGAAGTGCGAAAAATTTTTGTTTTTTTCCCCTTGAAATTTTGGGTGTTTTGTATGTTTTATGTTTTTCTTTAAATATCCTGAGTAAAATTTGTTTCGCCCCGTCCCGTTAATTTTATGGAAAAAAAAAAAAAAAAAATTGATCAAATTGCGGAAATAACAACTAAAATCTGAAGTTTGAGAACCAAAGGCGTGGGAGTAGACAAATTTGTTTGCTGTTTTCTAAACATTGTTTTGACTCGTAGGAACATAATTTTTTTTTTTTCAAGTATCGTATAGTAACTATATGATTCTCGGAATTTAAAGCAACAAAATGTAGAACTTTCATCATGGATGTTGAAGAGAACTTCCAAGTTTTTATGTGAAAACGTATTTTAATTCCACTCTGGTTAGCATCTGCAATCGTCGTACCTATCTGCTTTTAAACTGTTCGTCATTCGATTTTCGCACTCTCCACTGAGCAACTTTTATTCACTCGTACTACAGTTTTGAGATTAAAGTAAAAAAAGTTGGTCGCTGTTGCAAACTAAGTCATCATCAAGAGGATATAATACCAATGACGCTTCTGTACATAGCTCTCTCTCTCTCTCTCATAAACAGAAAAACTTTTTTCATTCGTAGATACATAAGATTATTACTATACGTTTATATATAGAGTTGCACGTACTTAAGTAATTAGCATGTTACATAAGCTATACCTGCACAACGTGTACTTTCGAAAAGATTATCCTTGCTCTAAAAGCTGGAGCTTGGAAACTTGTGACTTGTTAATGTGTTCCCATCCGCCAGTTGGGCAGCTATACCAAACGGAAATCTCTCTTGAGAAAGCATTAAAAAGTACAAATGTGTACGTGTTTTGCATTTCAAGTCGTGTTGGGAGCGCAGTGAAATGGCGCGAGATGGTGGAGCTCGAGGGCGGCGGAGGAGTTGCAACAAATTGTAATTTTGCGCTGACAGCGAACGCATTTGCAACTGAATTAATTATTTCGAGCAGTTTTTACTCATAAGTTTTCGTTTCGTCGAATTAAAGTGAGATAAAAAGTAGTAAATAAAAAAAAGTAGATACATATTATAATGACAGTCATTTCGGAGAGAGGTCGTCTCGAGTGACCTGGTTTGGTGACCTTACATGAAAAAAGGTACCACATAATCTCCTATAATCACCAATCAAAGGCGCACTCAATTTGGGGGGGGTGTGTGTGTGTGTGTGTGTGGAAGAAATAAGAATTGAAAATTGATACGCATCCGCAAGGGTGTGCAAGAAGTTTGGGGTGCTTCTGCAAAGACGTGTTTTGGTACACCTTTTCTACATGTTAGTGCCTCATTCCTCCTCCCCATCCTCCCCGCAATTTTTTTGATGCCCTATTTTTCTCTTCGTTGCACCAATTTTTTACTCGCAATTACTTTGGTGCCTCCGCGAACTGCGGACGCTATGTAGGTATGTCTCGTATTTTTACGTGGTATAAGTTGGCAGAACTTGGTAGATTATAGCCTTATAGAGACCCAAACTTCGAGTTATTGAGGCAATTTTCTAGAGGCAGTTAATGGGAATACGCAGTGAAACGAGTATCTGTTCAAATTACAAAGGTTTTTCAGCTAAGAAAGGTTAGCTTATCGAAGCTCGAGTGTAGTTTCTTAGGTTTACTATAATTATGGTGAATTTTAAGGCTGTAGTTTAGATACCTTTGCTTGTTTCAAGTGGTTCACTATTCACCATTTTTTTCGATGAAGTTTGCACCAATCTGACGCATAGTTGGATATGTTATTCTTGAGCATATTTTGTATATGTTACCGTTAAAGTGTTACTGTCGTTATTGCATGAAATAACTGGTTAATTTATAAATTAACGGCGAAACAGTTAAAGTATGAAAATTTTTCACAGTCTACCTAGATAATGTATGAAATACCTAGTTATTCTATAAATTGACGAGATACAATTAGTTAAATCATGAAATGGACCATTTATAATAAATTTTATCACAAAAGTACAGTTACAAGTGTAAACAAAACTTAATTTAAAAGTACTAGATGCAAACAGATGCGAGGAACATTTTAGCATGTGTAATTGAAAAAACTGAAGATGGGTTTTACAAATTAGGAACCAGAGAAGGAATCATAAACTCTCTGTACGCTTGCTTCCAGTTTGCTCTCAGCCACAAACAATTTGTCCAGCTTGATGAAGTATCCATTACCTCCGCCACTATTTTGCTACAATCAGTGGCTTCCTCACAAGCTACAGGTAATGGTCAAGGCTTTGTGAGATGTCACTGCATGCAACAGTTTCTAAATAAGCATTGTTTGTGCGTCAAGAACGGAATAAAATGTAACTCTAAATGCCATGGAAGTAACAGCTGTTGCAATAAATAACGTGTTTGGTTTGTCTTCCCTAATTTTGCATCTAGTACTTTTAAATTAAGTTTTGTTTACACTTGTAACCACTTTTATGATAAAATTTTTTATAAACGGTCAATTTCATGATTTAACAAATAGCGGTCACAAAAATAGTGTGTATTAAAACAAGATCAAGAACCAACTGAATGCACATAATATAGGTAGGCTAGGCTATGTCAGATACACATAACAACAAGAAACAAACACAAGTCTGATTGTCCAGATAAGATAGCCAGGCTATTTACAAACATCAACGGAACACACTTAGTTTATGTATGAAATAACTAGTTAAAGTGTAAAAGTATTTTGATTACACACCTACCCCGTTAAAGCATGAATTAACTGGTGATTTCATACATTAACTAGAATTAATACTTTAACGGTAACATATACACGGATAAAGCTTTTTGGATTTTCAAGGTTTTTATGCCATTTTTTGAAGGTTTCAAAAGAATGAAATTGTTAAAAAGGGCTTCATCCGGGCATAAAAAACATGCTCAAGGATGATGTATCGAAATTTGAGCAAAGTCAATGTGCAATGCGGTGAAAAAAAGGTTAAGTGCAATATTGAGCTTGAAACTCGAGAAAATTGACATTTTAGCTGCTAAAACGCAAATCCGCAACAAGAGTGTCAATGAAATTGCCTATATTTTGCCTAAATTCAACATTTTTACGTAGTTTTTTTAGACGTCGATGTTGACGTCGTAGCAATGGTAGACTACACCCTTTACAACAAACCACATCCCTTATAAATGCAAGAAGATCAACGAATCACCCGAAATCACCCTCGACTAACTCTTAATAATTTCTCTTATATCGTGTTGCCTTCATAATTCGTTAGGTATACTGTCATATTTTATTTTCAAAAATTGCTTTTTAAAATTGCCGAGTGTACACACGGACGCGTGCAAAGGCATGTTATTTATTTTTCATTTTCCGTTGAAAATTACGATACTGCTTCTCAATCTTACTGACAATTCTCAGTAGAGTTGGAAATGGGAGTAAAGGAAAAAAAAAAAAATCAAAGGAGCATGGGAAAAGAGAAACAGAATCTGGTAGGAAAATATCCGACGATAACAAGTTTCGCTATCATTTTACTCTGTAATAGCGACCAAGAAGAGCGAAAAAAAAAAGAAGAAGAAAAGGGTAAAAAATGGAAAAGGAAAAGTATAAGGATGCGAAAAAAGAATCGAAAAAAAAAAGAAAAGAGTTAGAAGAAAATTTATTCGAGATGGTGTGCACCAAAATCCGTATAGGTATAACGCTGGTGTAGCTTTATATCGATGACTCCACTTTATTCGAATGCGCCATATTCACCTGTGGCAATACAATTTCGGTGAGACATATTTTTTTTCTCTGAGAGAGAGAAAAACGAGGGAGGTTGGAGAGAGGTTGGGGACGGAGTAAAGCCTTAAAAAAAAAGAAAAAGAAATCGAAGACGAAAAAATATTACAAAAATTGGCTTTAGCGTATTTCCAGGGAATGATTTCTGCGTGTAATTTTCGAGTATTAAGAAAAGTTGACGCTGCTGCTGGAGAATGAAAAAAAAAAATGAAAAAAAAAGAGGAAAATTCAAGTCTGCCCGTTTTCTTAATACTACCTTTACTCGTTATTAACTCGTTTTTTTTTTCTTTTCTTTTTTTCTGAAGAAAATTTTTTTCGGCCAAAGAACATACGGACACTGAAAGCCGTTTTTTTTTCTCTCTCAATATTTTTCCTCCTGCACGCACCAACTTTTGGCTGATGGAAACTTCTAAAAATCGTAGGGTAGATAAGCTTTTTAGTGAAATATTCTCTGTTTTCTCCCCCCCTCTCCTCCCGTACTCTTTTTTTTAGATTCTTTTCCTTGTTTTTTTTTTTTTTTTACGTTTTATGAATCCTATCCCTGCTCCATTACTTTTTCTTCCTATTTTTTTTTTCTTTCTTAATATTTTTTTGTTGCCCTCCAAGTTCAAAAGAACACTTTATGTCGTAAAGGAGAAAATAAACGCGCGTGAAAGTTTCTACACAATGAGGGCACTTAAAGTTGTTATAGAGACGAGAAGAAGAGAAAGCAAAAAAAAAATATATAAGTCGGCTGCGAGTCTTTGTATGAGCGAGCGAGAGGCCATCTTGTCGTTTGACCAAAAGAGCTTTACGTGTGCCTGTGTTTTGGTATTTTTCAAACTTACATATAATATTATATGGTCATCGAACACACGTACGTAGCAGTATGGTAAACCTTAATTTCATTTTATTTGATTTTCTGTCTACATGTTGGTATACTTTTTTTTTTTACTCCTGCTGTGTATATACACGACTATATATGTGACTAGAATGACCACAGAGCCTTCACAGTCCACTTACTTTCAAAGTCGAAAAAATTGTTGGGCTTTGGCGCGTACTATATATATATATGCGTGTATGTACAGAAAAATATCAAAGTATCCGCGTTTTTGAAAATAATAAGAGCTTTTGTGCAGTCTTATGGAATGATTTTTTTCTGTCTCTCTCTCTCTCTCTCTCTCTCTCTCTCTCTCTCTCTCTCTCTCTCTCTCTCTCTCTCTCTCTTCTTCGTTTTCTTCAGCAATAGAAGAGAAAAAGAGCGGGTCCACTCAGAGTAAATCGTATCGTTATTGTTATACTTTTTGACGATATGCCATCATTGACGTGGAAGAAAAGGAGCTTAATGTTTCCATCAAGATGCGAATAACGCCGCAAGTTCATCGCTTTTCAGTGCTGCGGCGAGCCTATTTTCGAGTGGGTGTGGAGATGATTTTTTGGGATGAGAGTGCCGAGCTGTTTTTGCGGGAGCAGACCTTTCGCCACGCAGCCTTTTATTTTTTTGGCAGCAGACAATCGTATATATACGGCACAATGAACGATATAATGGGGGCAGCTTTTTGAAATTTAATCCGTCATTCTGTCTGAGGCTGTATATAGTGCGAGCGCTGCCTGTGTCCAAATGACATTTCGCAACTTTTTTTGGACGTGTGGCCGAACGATGATGATGAGCTGCTTTTGATTTTTTCAGACGTGCTTTTTGTGCGAGCCTTTACTGTGCGTATGTATTTTCGATTGCGTGGCATTTTGTTGTATTGCCGAATCTGCATTTTTTTTGTGCTCCGTCGTGCCAAGCATTCGTCGGCATTTTTTTTTTTTGTTGATTCGCATTCATATGTATGTATGTGGATGCGAATTGATGAATGTGAAATGTGTTCTTTGGGTGAGCGTTTGTAAAGAGAAGGGGAAGGAGATTGAAGGAGGGAAATATCGCCGGAAGTTGTGAAAATGAATACGGGGTTTCACTAATTTTGGCATGTAAATATCGCTCAAAAATCTAACTCAATTCTTCAGAATGATATTAAATAGAAAACTGCTTAATAAATGAAAGCTAACAATTTCTGATGGATTAGTGTTTTGCTTCGATAACGCTAGTTTAAATAATGGTCACTCCTCTTATTTTTCATTCTCTATAACATTCTTTTATGCAGTAAAAGATACTCGTAATTTTATTGGTTAAGCACTCGTAATTGGAAAATAAATTTCCTTAGCAAAAAACAAAATTTCTGTACAATATCTCGGACAAAATTTTGACTCTGCAAAGACTTTAATCTTTTAGCAACTGTACGAAAGGTAAGGCGACTTAAGATAGAGGATAAGACCCAAACAGCACAATGAGTGTGCAAAGTCTCAGGTCGAAATTCCAAATGGGTGGGGCTGAGCTAAACACTCGACGAGACCAGGGGTGCTGTGATCCCCCAAGGCTTACGAGGAGTGACCCCCTCCAGGTCAAATAGAAATTATGACAACCTACCCCCCCCCCCCAAGAACGCGAGAAAAAATTTTGGTATTCGATTATCTTTAAAATTCTTTTCTAAATTTGAAAAAAAAATGGGCCCCCCCAGAATCGTCAACGAGGAGTTGCTCCTCAAAATCATGCCTTCACGGCACCCCTGGACGAGACCATAACTTTGGAGGGGTCTGAGCTCAAATTCTGAAATTGACAGTACAAATTAGTACGAATTGAGCGAAACTAGTGTGCAAAGTTTCAAATTAAAAACTTAAATGATGGGGCTGAGCTCAAAATTTTGAAGGTTTGTAGCGTACCTATAGAAGAGGCGTGAGCACGAATGCTGAAATTGGCAGTACAAGTAAGCACAAATGGAGCTTAATTAGCGTGCAAAATTTCAAGTCAAAATTCCGAATGGTAGGAGCTTGCATTTCTACGACACCACCCACGGTTTTTTGCTAATAACATTGCAAAGGGATGAGCACAAATTCTATAATTTGCAGCACAAATAAGCCCAAATTGAGTATAAATAGTGTGCGAAATATCAAATCAAAATTTCGAATGAGAAGGGCTGGGGACACGGACCTTTCGAATATTAGATTCCTGAAAGCTGAAGAAAAATAAAAGAATTTCTGTTTATTTTCCGAAAACGTCTTCTGAACAGCTCTGAAAATTGACAATGTGAATCCGATTCTACTTTTCAGAATACGTTTGCCTTTGGCTTTTTTGTAACATTAATATCGAGGTTAAAAATGTATTTCGATATTGTTTGTAAATCGATATCGTATCGATATTTTATTATTACCGAGTATCGATTCAATTTCACTGAGATTTGTATTAGTTATTATGAGAATATATGGGGATTCAGCAGTTTTTCCAAAATGGCGTCAGTGTTACCGCAGATATAATTATGTGTGTAATATGCTCTTTGGACCGTTTCATACGTACGCTTCAGAAAGTAAAAAATGCATTCAGCTAGAATCAAAGGCCACCAGTCAAGTGCTTCGACTCAAGCACCGCAACTGCTAGACAGTATTAACAAATCCTCTAAATTCGAGTCATAATTGTTTTTCCATCTTTACGAAATGAAAAGTCACGTCTTCCTCGTATTATATTTTACCGCTTCCTCGCGTTCGCAATGTTTTTCCTCCACCCATTCCGCTGTCGTCTCCGCAATTAAAACTCAATTTGAACCCTCATTTTGAAAAGTGCATCTGCTCGTTGCATGCGTACATCGTCTCATTAAAGTGCACCCTGCGTCGAACTATTTTCGCACCTTTCCGCTCCGTATACGATGATACAAGTATCGAACCCCCATATACGTTGTGTATAAACACTATAAACCATCGAAGCATACAGTTTTGCAGAAATGAAAAAAATAAAAACTAAAAAAAGTTCAGGTCTCATTGAAAAAGGCTTAAAAAGCGTGCGGAAAAAAAAGCTCGACGATGGTGTGTGTGCGCAAAAGTAAAACGATTAATTCGCGCAAATATCAAATGAGGTGTGACATCCTGGCGTATGCCTGGCCACGGGCTGGGGGAGTGAGGAGGGTGGCCGATAGAAAGTTACCAGCAGGTCTTCGCGTCTATAAAGAGGGGCGTACATTTCAGGGGATGAAGGAGGGAAAGGGGCGAACAGACTAATAATATCGTATATACCGCAATGTTTGCCTTTTATTATTACATTTAAACTTCTCGCGGATTTGGAAATTATTCTGGGTGGAAAGGGATGCGTTTTCGTTTTCATACTCAAAACACAGGCGAATGCAAATTAGTTAAGCTTTTAATTACGCGGCTTAATCTCGCTTGTGTAAACAGTTCTACGGCCGCAAAATACAGCGAGACGACAGTATTATTACTATTAAACGAAAATAAAACGAAAATATCGCAGAGAAGTATATATACGTATACTTACTGTACCCTCGCTAAACGGGAGACGGGTGAAGAGGGGCGGAAAAAAAAAAGAAATAACTTTCTCCAGTTATTTTATATACGCGTATAGCCTTTTAATAAGTCGCTATAATCGAAATAGAAGTTTACTTTAATTATGAGAATCCGATGACGATGGTGCCTGCTGGCTCCATGCTGTCAGGCTTTAAAGACGAGATCATGGCGGATTAATTTCTCGTTTATTTAAGCGCGGTCCTTAATAAATGTCGGATTTAGCGAAATGTAGATATAATATATATTTATTTTGAAAGTGCCTCTAAATTCGAACGCGCCCAGTTTGGCTGCGGCTGTATTTTTAAGGGCTGCGGATCATGAAGAATTTGACCCGTAAGGGTCCTTGATTGGATCGTGGATGTAGGGCTTTAATGGCTCTCGCATGCTTCTCCTTTCGTGTGATAGAAAGTAGAGGAGGAGATTTGTATTTTTCGACGTAGAAAAAGTGCCTGAAATTGAGGGCATGTATTAGAAACGCTGCCCCTGTTGGCATCGGTGTGAAAATATGCTGAGAGAAATGGATAGTAAGAATTATAAACAGAATTGTAACTTTTCTCATCACAGTTGTGAAAATTACTATTTATTGTGTGGAAATCTAATATTTTTTGTACAATTTACTACTTACAAGGAAAGTACGTTAAGTGTAACTCGCCAACTAGAACGGCAACCCTGCATAACTTGTGCGCCTCGGCGGTTGTATCTACCCAGTAGTGTGTTTTTTCCCAAAGGCCCCTTCTGGTGGAGTTACGGGGGAATGGGTATTTTCCAATATGAATTTCTATGTATTGAGAGAGATTTTGGTTTTGACCTAAATATGTCGTGTAAAATTAGATTTTATTAAGAAAGTGTAAAGTACTTTTTTATACTAAATTGAAAGAGGAATATTTTTTGTTTCAAACATTTTCCTTTATTTCTCATGTAAAAACAATTAAGTTATAGGTAGAATTTGAAAATTGTTTCACAATTTTTCTTCAACTTTCTACATACTTTTCATTATAGTATGGTTAAAATTAAATTTTTTGAAAATATGATGAAGAACTTTTTAATAGTTAACAAAAAGAGGAATAACTTGTGTCAAATATTTTTTTCTATCTCCCATACCAACAATATTAAATTTGGCTGTAAAAAACACTGTTCATTCGAACATTACATATTTCAATCTCCTGATAAAAATCAGTATCAGGTACCAGTCATCAAATTGACCCATTACATGTGTAATTTATTCAAATTTTTCAAATTCTACCTGTAATTTTTTTTATATGAGAAATAGTTGAAACAAAAAATATTCCTCTTTCAAATTTTACACCACATATTTAGGTCGAAACCATAGTCTTTGTCAATACATAAAAATTCATATTGGAAAATACCCTTTCCCCCGTAACTCCACTTGAAGGGGCCATTGGGAAAAACACGCTACTGGGTAGATACAACCACCGAGGCGCAGAAGTTATACAGAGTTTCGTTCTAGTTGGCGAGTTACACTTGAAGTATTTTCCTTGTTAGATAGCATATTATGTTACTATTTTTGCAATAAGGGTCTAGCAGGATAAGATAGGTGAAATGACCTTTTTCGAATTTCAACCTGAAACTTGGGGGTCAGGTTGACAATGATGAAAAACTAATTCACCCAAATTTCAGCCCCCCACCTCAACTGGTTGCCCCCTGGGGAGTGAAAACGTGTTTGGCCATTTTGAAGGTTTTTTGCCCATAACTTTTTTCATAATTGTTCATTTGATTTGAAATTTTTATGGTAGTTAGTCCTCTATGAGCTCTATCTACCAGCAAAATTTTGCGGTTCCACCTTAAGTAGTTTTTCAGTAACTCTAGCTAGAAATTTTGGAGCTTCTTACCCTATGGAGTCTACAAGTTGAAATTTTCACTGATGATAGCTTATCCAGTCTACATTACACCCATATAATTTGTTTTCCAAAATTCAGGGTGGACAAGGTAGTTTTTTGGCATTGGAATATCAGTTTTTTCCAGTGGCGTCTGCTCTGGGTGTGCAAGGTGTTCACAGCACACCCAACCAAATTCAAAAAGAAATTTTTTTGGTGATTATGGTGATAAATTAATTATATGTATTTTGTGAGCATATGGCATATATTAGATGGTGTTGTGACAGAAAATTAAACGTAATAAATTTTTATTTAAGACGACAGAAAAAGTGGCGCCCACCTGGGGGGTTAAGTGGTGCGGTCGCACCAGGCCTCACAATTTAGGGGCCCCATCAGATGGGAATTTTGACCGCCCTTTACTACCAATATGTTAAAAAACATGGAAGTGAACAAAATTATGAGGGGGCCACTTTGCTGAAAAGGCCTCACAAGTGATCTTGCCCCACCTATTTCAAAATACGAGTACGTGTGCACCACTGAGAAAAACCTTGGTTTGAAGTTCAACATAATAAATTGGTTTTTTTCATATTTTTGAATCCAGAAATGTTGGGTAACACCAATTTATTGTGATTTTCTCCAATTGGGAAATATATGAAAAAAACCACACATTGCACTGCAGAACAATTAGTCATAAGATATTATTACACTGCTTTTACTTAACAAAAGGATTAACTTATCTTATCATCCATTTTTTATATGTACGTGTTTTCTTCACTAATTAACTACGAAGTCACCTTTGAACAGATTATTGCATTAGTTGGTAAAAAAGTTACCTTATTGTAACTTTGAAAATTATCGCAATAATGCACTATTGCACTCATACATATATTTTCTCAGTAAAAAGATCATTGTTTTAACCTTTTCAACTTCAAAAGAAGGAGAAATTAAAAAAAAAAAAAACATCTGTCTCTGATAAATTTCATTTCAGTACATTTAATTTATTATGTTGAACTTCAAACCAAGGTTTTTCTCAGTGGCGCACACGTATTTTGAAATAGGTGGTGCAAGATCACTTGTGAGGCCCTTTTCAGCAAAGTGGCCCCCTCATAATTTTGTTCACTTCCATGTTTTTTAACATATTGGTAGTAAAGGGCGGTCATAATTCCCATCTGATGGGGCCCCTAAATTGTGAGGCCTGGTGCAACCGCACCACTTAACTCCCCAGGTGGGCGCCACTTTTTCTGTCGTCTTAAATAAAAATTTATTACGTTTAATTTTCTGTCACAACACCATCTAATATATGCCATATACTTACAAAATACACATAATTAATTTATCACCATAATCACCGAAAAAATTTCTTTTTGAATTTGGTTGGGTGTGCAGTGAACACCTTGCACACCCAGAGCAGACGCCACTGGAAAAAACTGATATTCCAATGCCAAAAAACTGCCTTGTCCACCCGGAATTTTGGAAAACAAATTATATGGGTGTAATGTAGATTGGATAAGCTATCATTAGTGAAAATTTCAACTTGTAGACTCCATAGGGTGAGAAGCTCCAAAATGTCCAGCTGGAATTACTGGAAAACTACTGGAGGTGGAACCACAAAATTTGGCTGGTAGATAGAGCTCATAGAGGACTAACTACCATAAAAATTTCAAATCAAATGAACAATTATGAAAAAAGTTATGGGCAAAAAAGCTTCAAAATGGCCAAACACATTTTCACTCCCCAAGGGGCAACCAGTTGAGGTGGGGGGCTGAAATTTGGGCTGAATTAGTTTTTCATCATTGTCAACCTGACCCCCAAGTTTCAGGTTGAAATTCGAAAAAGGTCATTTCACCTATCTTATCCTGCTAGACCCTTTTTCAAATTCTACCTGTAATTTTTTTTATATGAGAAATAGTTGAAACAAAAAATATTCCTCTTTCAATTGAGTATGAAAAGTACTCTCTTTCTTAATAAAATCTAATTTTACACCACATATATAGGTCGAAACCATAGTCTTTGTCAATACATAAAAATTCATATTGGAAAATACCCTTTCCCCCGTAACTCCACTTGAAGGGGCCATTGGGAAAAACACGCTACTGGGTAGATACAACCGCCGAGGCGCAGACGTTATACAGAGTTGCGTTCTAGTTGGCGAGTTACACCTGAAGTATTTTCCTTGTTAGATAGCATATTATGTTACTATTTTTGCAATAATTTCTGCTACAAATCTTGAATTCTTCCACTATTCCTATCTAAATTGTTAAAATTACCACTGAAATTTTTCCCAGTGTAGATACTATCATCGTATTTCAAGACTCTATATGTCTATGCAGTGACATACATTTATTTATTTTGAAAGGTGATGAGAGGATTGATTATGGGATGAAACCTGCGAGATGTTTCTCAAATATGGCCAAAAAAAAATGCCCCTCAAAGAGTGAGAGATGAGGTTCCTCTGGGAAAAATGTTTAAAACCTTTCTAAAATGGTAGTATTCGAGTACCTACCAACGCGAGTTCACAGCTCCGCATTTGCTCCGACAAATCCATTTTCTCACCTCATTAAATTAGAGAAAAATGGTGGCCGATACGGTTCGAAATTAATCACAGGAAAAATTTCGAAAAAAATTACTCATGCCATTATTTCGCAGGTGAGCTTTTATTTATTTTCCAACCTTCATTGCTTTACCTCCCTTCAAGCCGTCCTATTTTGCGTTTGTATCTCTTTTATCTTTTTCGTTTTCAATTTTAATGCTCGTTTTCTCTACCAAACAAACGAGGCTGTGCGATAACAATCAGAAAAAAAAACAAAAAAAAAAAACAGTGCGCTCAACAAAAACGAAACTAATTAAGGTAATCGCCATAATCGATTTATAAACGAAAAAAATCACCCCTAAACCTGCAACCGACAAACAGTAAGTCTTTTTTTTTTTTTTTTTGGTAGCAAAAATTGGTTTCTCTGATCTCTTTTGGTTATAGTCGTACCTTCGGCTTTCTGTGGTACATCTTTTAACTCAATTTAGTAAATTAAAGTTTTGCTTTATTTTGGTTCGCTGTTTGAAAATAGAGCAAAAAAAAAAAGACTAACGGGAAGAAGGGTTACAAAAATTTAATGATGGTAAAATAAGTTTCATTTTTCAACGTCTGATAGAGGGTTAGAGGAGTGGACGAGTGGAGAGGTAAAACGGTGCGAAAAGCCGTCTACTATAGACTATATGCAGGGCTGATAAAGGAGAGAAAAATTGGAAAGTACTAACCCTGGGATTTCGAATGTGGACAGATTTCAACGACGAGTAAAGTTTACGAGCCATTTTTCACAATTAAATGAAAGTTATAGGCTCATCCAGCAGACAAGAGTGTGAATGCTGCTAACCCAGAGCATATTATTGTATAGAAAGGCTGGAGGGATGGATGGATGGAAGGTAGGGTAGGAGGGAGGGAGGAAGGGAGAAAAATACACTCCATATTCGCACATACGAACCCGCATCTCTCCCCCCCCCCTCGCACTATAAATACTCCTCAGTAAACTTTTTATAAATGTCACGACACATTCATTACAAAAACGAGTCCACGTACTCAGACTTATGGGAATTGTACGAAATAAAGAGGACACATTCGAATGTAATGTACTGAAAAATAGACCTTTTTTTTTTTACTACAATGGAGTTGTTGGGAGAATAGATTGAAAAATATACGCCAAACGAACGTGATTTCGTATTTTTTTTTTTTTTTTGCTCCCTCATATTGTTGGTAATATCGATGAAATTTTGTGGCGAGGAAAAAAAAATTACGTAGAATTGGTGTGGAACACATTACGTAATAGACTGCCATTTATTTCTCCTTTTTCGAACAGACTACGCTGCTGAAAATTAGTCTCGCGACATAATACTGATTGAGAATACTATTTATAGTGTCGCTTTGAAGCAGCCCTCGCCCCCTAGCTGGAGGGATGCCGGAGCAGCCTTTAGTGAGCTTTTGAGAGAGTCGCCAAAAGAACTGACTATGACTTAAAATGGGAAGATGTACTCCCAAGGGTCGTATTTATGCGCGTGGCATAAATTTCACGTCAGTTGGTTTAGTCAGTCCGGTACAGATTTCCCGATGCAGTTTGAATAGGGCCCAACGCAACAAACTGTCAATTGACATATAAATTTTGTTTAAACAATTTTTTTGCGGATTATTGTTCGAAAATTATTATCGTATTCTCATTGCTACATTTTCCGAACCGAAAGTTTTGAAAAACTATTTTTACGTTTATTTAGATGAGTACGGATGACATAGAGATTGTTACCATCAAAATTGTATTAAGAATGTACGCTGAAAAAAATGACAATGGGTAGTAATTTTCATTATTTTCCATAAATGAAAACTGAGAAAATTCCAGATTTATTGTAAATATTCTTTGTATTCGTAGTAATTTTTTTTTACCGTCTCAGATAGTTAATTTTACTATTTTTATGGTAATTTTTATTAGAAATCTTGAATAGATCCTCATTCAGAGAAAAAATATTAAAAATCAGTATGTTGCATTCTAACTTTGGGACACTCCTGGTTTTATGTGAAAAATTAATAAATATATATAATCTATTAAATTTTAGTATTCTACGCACTATAATTTCTAAAACATTTATATCTACCATAATTTTCAATATTTTGTTTAAATTTTTAGTAATTTTTACTAATTCTTAGTAAACTTATATTAACTTTTAATGTAAAACCTGAATTGTCCCAAGGTCGGCTATAACAAAAATTTATTACGCAGTTTTCTCTTTGTGCTGTTTTCTTATAAAAATATATCGAGTGAAAATTACTCCCAACATTTTTTTTTCTGGTGTACTTTATTCTTAATTATCTTATCAATTTTTTGCAAAATGGCGATAAATATTGTTGGCGATGTGGATAAATTATTTATTTCTATAGCTTTGTGTTGCGTAATTTTCGAAGATGAAAAGAAATTGTCTTGAAATTAAGTGCGTATAGGTGTGTTAGTTGTTGATAGGTAATTATTGATATATAGACTCGAACAGCATTAATTACGACCAACAAAAACATATATTTGATTCATTAACGATATGTTTACTTCGTATAGCTATTTAATTTATTTAAGATGATTTGAAAAAAAAAAATAAAAAAAAAGATTTATAGCCTCCGATGAATCTCGGGGGAATTGTACGAGTATTAAAAAATCGAGCCGAAAGTCAGGGTGATCATTTTGTGTTACCGCGCGCATTCCACAGCTGAAATTGAGCTTGGAAAATAATATATTATCATCTTTCGCGGCGATCATTGTTATAGTTTGAAATAGGCTCTAGTAGAAATCGATTAAAATTTTCAGTGATTCAATTTTTGTGTAGAAATTGTTGCGCGATCCAGACTTGAAGTGAAACACTCGTAAACTTGTGATCTACTTACTTGTAATAGTAGAAAAACGTGAAAGTATGCGACAGTTGTGGAATATCTTGCTGATCGTTGCGGTCCTAGCATCTGCAATGAGTCTGCATGATGAAAGTGATATTAGGTGCGATGGAGCGATTTCACCGTATAAATTATTATTTATCAACAAAATCGGCCGAATTCGTGATTGCAAGGGTAGTTGCACGGGCGAATGCATAAACAGGTACAAAGAAACGTACAGTAATAAAGGGCATGGTGTCAAATGTGATGGTGCAAATTATCATGGAATATGCTCTCAACGCGGTGGATCGTGTTCATGTTGTTGTAGGGCTCGAAACTAAAACTCGAAGCTTTTGATGCATAAATTCCTCTTCCTAGCTGATATTGTAGCAAATTGTTCGAATAAAAAACTCGAAATAATTTATTAAAATTTTTTTTCATTTTGATTTTCATTGAATTCATTGAATTTGATTTCAAATATCTCATTTCATCCTTAGACTGCAGGATATTCTACAAATGAACCGCTACAGAAGCGAATGACGTTAGTGCCAAAGACGTAATTTTATATAGTCTTTTCCAGTTGAGAGTTCCACGACGTCACAATGCTTCGACGAATGAGAAGAAATTATTCTCGATTTCAAGCGAGTTTCAACCAGTTACTTTCTTCAGATCCTTGTGACGTCATGGAACTCTTGAATGGAACAAAAGACTATAGGAGCGCAAAAAAACTTTCGCGTGGTATTTTTTGGACAGAATGTCGCTACTTTCGACTAGAAATTGGCGTTTTCGTATGAGACAAATTCTTTTGACCGACGACGCAGTGGGTCCCAACAAATATATTCCACCTCCTAACTTTCTATAGTCTTTTTCCTAAATACATAACTCAAAAATTAAGGGAAATTTGACCTAATTTCAATCATCATTTTCTGCGCCCTTATGTGGCATCAAATGAGGTTCGTTCTTTTTTTAATCGTTTGGAAATTTGCGAACTTCAGAATGGATATCTAGCATGGTTTTCAAATTATAGCTGAAAAACGTCAAATTTAAACATATTTAAGCGCCCTTGGAGGGTCGCATAGGGGGTGGGGTGGAGGATTTTAACTGCATACTCTTTAGACCACCCTCAAACATATTCCAGGGATAACATTTTGTACCAATTTTTTATTTTATTTTCTATTTTCAAGACGTCTTATTTTTCCGAGCTACTATAGTCTTGCTGCGCGTTTAGTCTTTTTATAAAAACAAATTTCATATTATACTTTCTTTTTGGCAAGTACATACCTAGGGAAGAAAAAGAAAAGCAAAATTACCAGTTTATGTTCGCGTAATAGCATTTGGTCGACTTTTACCCTTCATTACATTCTGTACTCTCGTTTATTTGACATTTTTACTGTCTTACATCATCGTAAAACTTTTCACGCTTAATAGGAAGTACCTCCTATACAAATAGCAAAAAAAAAAAAAAGAAGAAGAAGAAGAAGGTAGTGTAGGTAAAAGGTGGAACGAAGAAAAAACAAAATGCTTGACAAAACAAAAGCTGATGTACGAAAATTTATTGTCCCTACAACATTCGTAACTAATGATCCGTGCTATTAGCAGGAAAAAAAAAAAAAAAAGGAGAAAAAAAGAAAGGATACACACAGACATAAACAACTGATATACTTTAGTATACGCGGCTAACAGGCTGAAGGGAAAAGGACACTCGCCAAAAAAGAAGAAAAATCTAAAAGGTTAAAGGGACCTTTTGAGTATTTTGCGTAGTTTTTTTTTTTTTTTTTTTTGTCTGTATGTATGTGTTTCTTTTTCTTCGCTCGCCGGTGACAAGTGAAATTTAAAAAGACCTCAATCAGGAAAAAACACGTTTTAAGAATTTTATTTTTGCGCGCCGACCTTTTTTCGCCATTTTCGTTTTGTTTGAAAATTGTTTGAAAGTTGTTTTTCGTGTGCGTTGAACCCAGGTGAAATGAGCAAACATTTCCTCTTCTTTTTCTTCCTTTTTTTTTTCGCTTTTCAATTTTCAAAGAGAGATACTTTGTTTCACGCGCGTATATTCTTTTTCTACATTTATTTTTATTTTTTTTTTTTGCCACACTCTCATCCTATCAGGTGGTCGATGTTATCGATACCTAGATTGAATTAATCCGAGGCTTTTATATAGGTTAGGTTTTATGCCGGAGACAAGAGAATATTTGGAGTAGAACGTTTTAGCCGGATGGGGGCTGCGCGGAGGGGTGCGAGAAAAAAAAAACGAAGCTTTCGTCTGTTTTTCTTACTCTCGGGGGGACAATTTAGACATACGTACACAGAGTGTGTACCCTCTTTCGTATAATATCGAAGGCTGTCGACGAAAGTCTCTGCTGGTGTATTTTTTCGTTATGGCCTTTTTGTTTTTTGTGTTTTTTTTTTTTTGAATGACTGCAAATGAGGAAAAAGCACTTTACAGCAGAAAATTGACGATAGGACTTGGCCGGTGATGAACACGGTCATTAGGTCTGTCTTGACCCACCCGGGGAAGGGTGTAGGAAGGGGGGCTGGAACCGTTGACGCATGAAAGAAACGGGGGTTAGGCGACTTTAATTGGATGAAAAGTCATCTATAGTGTATAGACGGAGGCGAGCGCTGTGGCTGTTGGTTTTTTAGCCATTTGTCGGATAAAAGCCGAAAGCTTGCCGCCCGCCATTTTCGAGGGCACGCCGGGGCGAGTATAAAAATTACACGTCCTTGTTTTACGACGACTAAATGGTCGGAGGAAATGGGCTAATAAAATTTTCACCTAACCCTTGTAAGCTCGTAAAATATTGGCCTATGGTATTCGCGAGTAAATTTCGAAGAGCGTTGTGAAAATGTTTGCTTTGTATACGCGTGCCGGGTGGAGGGATGAGGGGGCGGATGGTTATGCGGACGAGTGAATGATGAGCTTAAGGTCGTGTAAATTTTTATTAGACGTTAAAAGCGAAGGCGAAGAACTAATCGAGTCGAATGGGGAACGTGTCGGAACAGATCTGGTTGAAAATATGTGTATAGGAGCATTAGATATTGGGATGCAAATTTTTCGAGTAAAAGCGAGCTATTTGGTATCTACTGAAGGATAAAAGAATGGTTAGAAAGCGGAGAAAACAGAAATCGTCAATGCCCAGCTAGTCGGTTAATATTCGGAGTTGGGAAGCAGGCTGAAAGCTGAAAGCCAAAAGCCAGTCAATTTTAAAGGAAAATGCTGGAAGTTGTAAGCTTTGTCTGAAAAGTTAGAAGATATTGAAGCTACTTGAGGCTATGTTTTACTAGTCGTTTTGTTTAAAAATACGCTTATTTATTAGGTTATTTCTCACTTTTTTAATGATTTTTCAGCATGTTATCGACAAAGGATAACCTGTTGGCGTTATAGAATTAGAATTTTGAATTTTACTTTAGTTTTGCTGAAATTTTGGCACAAAGTTGTCTATTTTTAAGACGAGCTGTAATTATGGCCGGTGGATTAAAATATAAAATTCTAATTTTATAACGCTAGCAGGTCAACACTTATTAATAAACGTATCGAAAAATCGCGGGGATAAAATTGGGGGGCCATAAACCACTGAAAAAGAAGAGCTTATGTTTTGGTAAATCCTATCGCATTTCTTTGATTTATCATTCTTTTTTCTCGTTTTTGTCGTCTAGAATGTAGACTTTGGGCTGCGATAAAGTATATAGCCTTATAAACTCTATTTTTTGGTTTATCACTTTTTACAAGTTTCAATTTTAAAATTCTACTGATTAAATTTTTTCGAAAAATCTTTTCAGACAGAAAAAAGGATAAAAGCTGAAAACTAAAAGGCTAAAAGTCTATCGATTTTGGCCAGAAAGGGGTACAGCCAAAAAGCTGCAAGTTTTATTTAAAAAGCTAAAGGATTTTCGAAATTTTTCTGTTAATGCTTCAATCTTTTTGTATGTGAGTTAAAACAGAGAATAACCATAATTATTGTGGATTTGTCAATCTTCGAATTTCCCATTTCACAGAAAACCTATTTTCTCTTACAAACCATTGCAGCCTTTGCGAAAGGTTTGGGCCCAAAAATACGGTCAGATTGAAATTTTAATTAAATTTTTACTAAAGTAGGTGTAGATTTTATTTTCATTCTGCTGATGAATAAGAGGATATTGGTCGTCACCAGCCAATGATATAAACTAAAAATAAAGTTTGAAGCTGTTTTCCTTGAGAACTGTTTTTTTTCATCTTCCACCTTCCTTAACTTCGAAATAGAACTCTGAAGATTATGTTTCCCTCTATCAACCCTAAGCTTCCTTTTCCTACTCCTACGTGGTACAGAATTTCGATCTGTATATTCCTAGCAGCAATCATGATTTCTTGATGATGCTATTCGAAAATGTGCTCCTAGAGGTTTTCTCATATTTTTGTCGTACCACTTTTATTTTAAATGAAAAACTTTGAACGCTAACAAATAAAACAATAATATATATAATCTTTAGCGATGAAAATGTTTGTTTGCTCTGGGATATATACGTGTACACCAGTTGAAAACATTTTTTATTTGAAAACTACTATTTATTCTGAGCCTAGACATTTCTGAAGAGAAAGAATGTGATGATTATTAAAGTTTTCCGATGGTTACTATTTTCATTTGAGAAGCAATAAAGAAAAAGCATTTTCCTTTGCGTTCTTATACTTTTGCTGTCTCTCAGCATATAAAATATTGTTTTTGTCTTCCAAAATTAATAACATTTACGTTGTCTGACGTTTTAATTTAACCGTTGGACTGCTTCTTCTTCTTTCTTTTTTTCCCCTTCGTTTTTTTCATTCTGCCATTTCTTCTCGGTGTTTGTGTGGATACCTCTTTTCTCCTATTTTTTTTTGGTTTTTTTCCTTTCTACATTGTTTGTTCTTTTCATGGTTTCTCTTTAAACTGTGATTTATTAAAGAATTTTCGATCACATATTTTATCAGAAGCTAGTATAGAAAGTTTTTATCCGCTTATCTTTAAAATCGGGTTTCTCATAATCCTCATGAAAGGGGATAAGATGTAGCAAAAATATAATTGTACTGGACAGAAGAAAAATGGTACCAAATACCGAGTTGATATATATTTTTCTAATCCGTACGAATTCCAGTTGATCGTTATAAGCTCGAATTTATTGTCCAGGGTGTATAATTTCGCAAGTTGAAAATTGAGCGGTTGGTTTCATAAGGACGACCGCGCATCGTCTAATATTTTACAGCTGCCTCGAGAACAGCTTCAAAATATGCAGTAAAAAACGGTGACTTTGTGGTACTGGCCAAAAGTATTCTTCATAACTGTTCTAGA
The DNA here is from genome assembly GCA_038050395.1 of Parthenolecanium corni. Classification (NCBI taxonomy): domain Eukaryota; kingdom Metazoa; phylum Arthropoda; class Insecta; order Hemiptera; family Coccidae; genus Parthenolecanium; species Parthenolecanium corni. The sequence continues at coordinate 4,553,120 of JBBCAQ010000014.1, read as the reverse complement.
GTAATATGTGAAATATGTCTAAAGCTTTATTTCGGTTCAACATAATTTGTTGATTTGTGTTTGAAAATAACAGAAAATCCATGGTTTCGAGTATCTGCGTTGAAAGGGAATATTTCTCAACTGCTTGGGCAGGTATGGTACGAGTTCAGTGTGTTAAACAGATTATTGAGGATATCAAGTTTACAATTTATTTGGGATGGAACTTGCTCGGAACAGAGAGAAATGGAGAGTTGCATCAAACAGGCCTTAAGACTGATAATTACACAATAACAACGAGTCAGAAACTATCCTATTTTACAAATCGATGTATTCTGATTTGGCATTTCAGAAAAGGGTCTAGCAGGATAAGATAGGTGAAATGACCTTTTTCGAATTTCAATCTGAAACTTTGGGGTCAGGTTGACAATGATGAAAAACTAATTCAGCCCAAAGGGTCTGGCCGGGTAAGGAGGGTGTTAGCGGCCCCAAGCCGGATTTCAAATTTTTTTGGTTCCAGTTGTTGGTCATGGTGAGTAACTATTTTGACCAAAGTTTCAAGTCTGTAGCTCCTTTGGTTGCGGAGATATAGCCGTTTAAAGGTGTTTTTTAGTCATTTTAGCCAAATTTTCATTTCAGGGTTTAAATGGACAGAAAATTTTCAAATTTTGGTTAGTGCTAAGTATCAATGAGATAAATCTATGGTATTTTTTTGATTCATCTATGTTCATTTATTTTGGTGTTTTTGACACATGCAATTTTCAACAGGCCATAACTCTAAGAATTTGGGGGTGGCACAGAAAAAATTTTATATCAGGGAGATTTCTACCAAAATATACTTTCATTCCATTTAAAAAAATTTTTTTAAATTTTATGGCCGCACCATGCAGCGCACTCGTGAAAAATAGAGCATGTGTGATATTGAGACGGCACAAAAAATTTTTTGGGCTTACAAATATCATAAATCTGTACACTTTCCATTTATGAAAAAAAATTTTTCAATTTTACTTGTGTACAGCTTTTACAGCGTATGTGAAAATTCAGTATAATGCTCCTTTATAGCCTACTTTCTCATATAAAGCAATATAATTATTAAAATGGTCAAAGTATCACTTTCTAACATGAAAAAATACATATCAATATTTACCCTCCCTATCTAACCCCCAATTAGTTCATTATTCATAAATAAGAGTATTAGCAAGTATCAACAGTATAACACTCCGTTTTGCATAAATATATGGAAAGAAAGTGCTTGATAGTTTGAGAAATATTCAAAATATGACCATGCAAGTTTGTTCTCATTATTTATACTCAATTTTCAGCCCTTTCCTGTGGAAGTATATTGAAAATAATCTCAATTAGTCTGATATATACTGCAGAAAGTCCTTGTATACTTGCAATCTGCAATCTTGACTGTCTGAGGTTATTGTACTTACATAACTTCCTCATTATCAGTTAAAAACATCAAAGAAGGAAAAGAAAACAGTAGGAGTAAATGTAATATCTGTATGCACTAGGGTGGTCCTTATTTTCAAAGTTTGGAATTTTTCACGTCACGCACCCCCTCCCCCCAGATTAGTACCATTCCATGAAAATAAAATTCCACAAAAATATTATATTATTTATATTATACATATTTACAACTGCCAGTTTGTATGCCTGTAGGCCTCTATACTGAGGCAGGTTATTGTAGAGTATACTACCAAGACTTTGTAACTGCAATAACCTTAGACAGTCAAGATTGCAGATTGCAAGTATACAAGGACTTTCTGCAGTATATATCAGACTAATTGAGATTATTTTCAATATACTTCCACAGGAAAGGGCTGAAAATTGAGTATAAATAATGAGAACAAACTTGCATGGTCATATTTTGAATATTTCTCAAACTTTCAAGCACTTTCTTTCCATATATTTATGCAAAACGGAGTGTTATACTGTTGATACTTGCTAATACTCTTATTTATGAATAATGAACTAATTGGGGGTTAGATAGGGAGGGTAAATATTTTTCATGTTAGAAAGTGATACTTTGACCCTTTTAATCATTATATTGCTTTATATGAGAAAGTAGGCTATAAAGGAGCATTATACTGAATTTTTACGTACACTGTAAAAGCTGTACACAAGTAAAATTGAAAAATTTTTTTTCATAAATGGAAAGTGTACAGATTTATGATATTTGTAGGCCCAAAAAATTTTTTGTGCCGTCTCAATATCACACATGCTCTATTTTTCACGAGTGCGCTGCATGGTGCGGCCATAAAATTTTAATAAAATTTTTTTAATGGAATGAAAGTATATTTTGGTAGAAATCTCCCTGATACAAAATTTTTTCTGTGCCACCCCCAAATTCTTAGGGTTATGGCCTGTTGAAAATTGCATGTGTCAAAAACACCAAAATAAATGAACATAGATGAATCAAAAAAATACCATAGATTTATCTCATTGATACTTAGCACTAACCAAAATTTGAAAATTTTCTGTCCATTTAAACCCTAAAACAAAAATTTGGCTAAACTGACTAAAAAACACCTTTAAACGGCTATATCTCCACAACCAAAGGAGCTACAGGCTTGAAACTTGGGTCAAAATAGTTATTCAACGTGACCAACAACTGGAACCAAAAAAATTTGAAATCCGACTTGGGGCCGCTAACCCCCTCCTTACCCGGCCAGACCCTTTTAGCCCCCCACCTCAATTGGTTGCCCCCTGGGGAGTGAAAATGTGTTTTGGCCATTTTGAAGGTTTTTTGCCCATAACTTTTTTCATAATTGTTCATTTGATTTGAAATTTTTATGGTAGCTAATCCTTTATGAGCTCTATCTACCAGCAAAATTTTGCAGTTCCACCTCCAGTAGTTTCCAAGTAACTCTAGCTAGAAATTTTGGAGCTTCTTACCCTATGGAGTCTACAAGTTGAAATTTTCACTGATGATAGCTTATCCAGTCTACATTACACCCATATAATTTGTTTTCCAAAATTCAGGGTGGACAAGGTAGTTTTTTGGAATTGGAATATCAGTTTTTTCCAGTGGCGTCTGCTCTGGGTGTGCAAGGTGTTCACTGCACACCCAACCAAATTCAAAAAGAAATTTTGTCTGTGATTATGGTGATAAATAAATTATGTGTATTTTGTGAGCATATGGCATATATTAGATGGTGTTGTGATAGAGGGGTTAAGTGGTGCGGTCGCACCAGGCCTCATAATTTAGGGGCCCCATCAGATGGGAATTTTGACCGCCCTTTACTACCAATATGTTGAAAAACTTGGAAGTGAACAAAATTATGAGGGGGCCACTTTGCTGAAAAGGGCCTCACAAGTCATCTTGCACCACATATTTCACAATACGTGTGCGCCACAAAAACCTTAGTTTGAAGTTTAACATAATAAATTAAATATACTGAAATGAAATTTATCAGAGACAGATGTGGTATTTTTTTGTAATTTCTTCTTTTTTTGAAGTTGAAAAGGTTAAAACAATGATCTTTTTTCTGAGAAAATATATGTATGAGTGCAATAGTGCATTATTGCGATAATTTTCAAAGTTACAGTAAGGTAACGTTTTTACCAACTGATGCATTACCAATTCCTATTTCAGGAATTGGTGTAAATCACAATAAATTAGTGTTATTAACATTTCTGGATTCAAAAGTATGAATAAAAAACCACACATTGCACTGCAGAACAATAATTAGTGATAAGATATTATTACACTGCTTTTACTTAACAAAAAAATTAACTTATCTTATCATCCATTTTTTGTATGTACGTATTTTCTTCACTAATTAACTAAGAAGTCACCTTTGAATAGATTATTGCATAAGTTGGTAAAAAAGTTACCTTACTGTAACTTTGAAAATTATTGCAATAATGCACTATTGCACTCATACATATATTTTCTCAGTAAAAAGATCAGAATAATCTGTTCAAAGGTGACTTCTTAGTTAATTAGTGAAGAAAATACGTACATACGAAAAATGGATGATAAGATAAGTTAATCCTTTTGTTAAGTAAAAGCAGCTTGTAATAATATCTTATCACTAATTGTTCTGCAGTGCAATGTGTGTTTTTTTTTCTCATATTTTTGAATCCAGAAATGTTAGGTAACTCTAATTTATTGTGATTTTCACCAATTGGGATTTCAAGATTTTCACCAATTGGAATTTCAGGAAAGAAATTCCTTGAAATCCCAATTGGTGAAAATCACAATAAGTTAGTGTTATGAAATCCCAATTGGTGAAAATCACAATAAGTTAGTGTTACCTAACATTTCTGGCTTTACGCATTTGCTATACGGGTTAGTGTTGGTTCGGGAATATGTGATAAGAAAGATGTTCGTTTTGCCACGTAATCATGAATTTTTCCTATAAACCCGTGGCAAAACGAACACGCCTTGAGAATTCGTGATCTCGAGTTTTTTCTCGCTGATGAAGTCCTTATTATAGGAGCTGGAAATTGCATTGAATAATTTTAACGTGCACAAAATTTTGGATCGACTCCAGTTCTATAAAATACTTGTAGGAAAATGTTGGACTGTTGTCGTTTTTGAAATGAACTCTTCGGCAGTTGTGGAAAAAATGATTTAGTCGTTTCACTCTCATAAATTCAGTTAAGATTCCCTTGAAAAGGTGACTACTAGCACTTTCTGCTGATGTAGTCATAAGCTCGAATGGAGATTGCTGCTCATTTTTAGTTGAAGAACAAACTGTTTTCAAATTAAGAAATTCTTAGACGGATAACCGAAGTTATCAGCAAGCAGCAGTCAAGAGCAGTTTTTATTCAAATTACCGAATACTGTGAGAAAAAAATTAATTTATTATTTAAACTGAAAGAATCCTCAGCAACAATTAAGACTACTAATTAAAACGGAAATAAGCCCGCCGCATCGGCTTAAAACAATTTTCGTACATTTTCAAAAGACGAAAAAAAAAAGAGCAAAATAAACACAAATAAAAATCCTACGAGAATAAAGTCACTTTTTTCGTACAGGTGGCTGCAGATTACGAAAATTCCTTTAATACGGTATTTTAAATATGTTTTACTAAACTAACCCTCAGTCTGTACACGCATACATATATATGATAGCAAAGAGAAGGGACAACGAGAGAGAGAGAAAGAGAAAAAAAGGATTGCCATCCCTTGTGCGGATTAAGGGTTGAAAGAAAAATGAAGAAAATATGCAAAGGGTGCAAAAAAATAAAAAATAAATGGAAGCATTCGTGGAGAAGAGAGAGCCGTAATTACTGGGTGAGTTTTATTTCGCCTCACAGTGTTCTAAACGCCAGCAGCTTCAAGTTGAATAAAATTTCCAAAAGAAGAAAAAAAAAAAAAGAAGAAAAAAAGCAGTTAAGAGGTAGGCACGCTTGTCCGGCATTCGTTTTAAAGTAAAACTAAATTATTCATAATGTTAGCGCTTTAGTGAAAAAAGAATATAAATAAAAAAAGGTTTGCGTTTCGGAATTGCAAAAGAGTTTTGCAAATGTAAAACGTCAAAAAAAAAGAAAAAGAGGCGAGGATGAGTAAAAAATGAGATGTTCACTTCGTGAAGCTATGTTTTTTTTTTTTTGAAGGCACCTATTCAGGAACCCACTATTACATTTTGACTGATGAGAGCATTTGAGGGCTGGGTTTGGTAGTTTTTCACTTTGTGCAGAACAGATATACCTCATAGCACCTTGATATATTTTTAAGTGTGGTGTGTGAGCTTAGTTCCACACTTTGTCAATGAAAACATCATTTGTATTTTGTACTACCATGCTTGTAACCAAAATTGGATTACTCTTTCAATCGAATGTATTTGCAGTCATATTGAAGCATACGTGTTTTTTTTTTTCAAAGAGAATACGAGCTCTCACATAAGCTGCTCAAAAATACCTCCTATGTACCATATTCTTCATTTTTGCAAATCTGGTATTTTTTGTGTTCATTTTAGCCAGCCTTGTATCAACACAAAAAAACTCTTGTGGTTTATTGAAAATGAAAGTGAAGTGAACAGTGATATGCAAGAAAGGGATAAATCAAATTTTTCTTTACTGGAATAATAAAAAAACACTCGTACTTAGCCTTCATTCCGTAGCATCCTCAACTTTGAAGTCGGTTTTCTCAGCAATGGTTGCATTTTGGACCATAATATCTCTTTACTGTAAGGAAGGCTTGGTGCGGACCTTGGAAGTACTAAATTTTTGAAAAAAGAGAACCTCGTCCTTTTGTCGGGTATCACTGTTCAATTAGTGCCCTTGAAAATATTTAGTCGTGAGACTCGTGACATGAATACCTCATACGTGCCTTATTTGATGGAAAATACAAAGTTTTTTTTCTCGTAATAACGACGAAATAAATTCTCATGGAATAGCTATATAGTCTTCAAGATTGCCATTCTTTTGTTTCGTATACCTGGAAAAATTGCTACGAAAAAACTGATTCATGGCTGTGCTTATTTTTTATTCAAGTATCTAGCTTCTCCGTGTTCGCATTTCTGAAACAGAAACTTCGACCTCGTCGAGAATCGTTCAGTTTCGAATATATAATACTGTTACTTTATAATCATTTCGGAAAAATGTCAGAAAGAAATGAATGATTAAAGTTAGCTGCTTGGAAACTATATACCTACTAGAAAATTTATCGATATACGAGTATAAGTCAACCTTGGCTTAGGACAGAAATGAAATTTTCGAAAAAGCTAGTATTATATCTATAATTCTTTCTTTCTTTGGTATGTACCTGAATTTTCTTTCTCGTCTCTGTAATTGACCAAACAGTAACTTCTTTTTATTGCTAAAAAGGGAGCTGAAATAGGTTGACAAATAGAATTACTAAAGCAGCTCTTGGAAAATTCGTGATGCGTAAAATGTACTACTTGATAAACAGTAATGGCTCCAGAAAGGGTATGACATTGACAAAAATTCGATTCCACCGATGAAGCGGCGTGTGTAAATGAAAATTTCGCTGCTCGCAAATTGGCAAATTTTAATTTCATTGAAAAAAATCGAGTGCTTTTTTCGTACGCGGTATTGAATTATCAAAGGGTTGGTGTAACGGAGACAAATTTTGTATCGTTAGCTGAGGTGGAAAAGAAAGGCAAAGAAAAAAGAAGAAAAAACCGAAAAGTAAAGTTTTGTGGCAAAAGAGGGAAAAAAAAAAATTACGAGACGAACCCAGAGGTGGGTATAAAGAAGAAAGAAATATCCGACCGAGTTGATGAGAAATTGAATTAGAAAAAAATTGTTTTTTAAGGGAAAAGTTTCTTTTAATTCGTACCGCATTTCAGTCATGCACGACTTCTTTTAAAAGTTATTTTCCCCCAACTTTTCGCTTTTAATGTTTTTACAAACGACGCTGAGACTGCCAGCGGTGTATTTTTCGTGTTACCCAGTCGATGTGGAAAAATATATTTTTATAAATATAACCGTTGAAAATTTGTCGAGAGAGTTTTTAACGAAAATCAATTCGCCGAGAAAATAGGGCGAATAAATGTTGGAAGGTCGAAGAAAGAAAAATTGATAACGATGTATAAAATGCTGAAGGAGATCTGGAGGTTGCAGGCTGTTATCTTGTACTTTAGCTGATGAGGCACCAAAAAGTGAAAAACAGAACCATTTGCCTTCCCACTGTTCGCAGAACTTGGCCTTGGATTGGACTTTTTTTTAATGTTAAATGGTGTTTTGAGAACGTAAATTCCCAGGTCTCACGATCCCGGTGAGTCTCTTAGGACTAGAATACGGAAAATATAAATTGTTTTACCGCGGTAAAATGTGTAATTCTAAAACTTATTACTTTTTTCTCAGAATTATCTATTTATAGTGATTGTACCGAGTGTTTCGCTTCAAGGACCAACTGTATTGAATAAAGTATAATTGAAATTCACGAATAACTTGCACCCGTGGAGTAGATGTCAAAAGAGTGACGTCATTTAGATTTGGTGCACTAAGAAAAATTGAGTAGTAAAAAGCAAGAAGGGCATTTTGGCTAAAATATGCACTTTTGAGAGAAAAAAAAACGCATTTGACGCAAGCGTCATAACATGTTTTATCACAGGTGTTTAATATCGACAGCTCAAACAAAAATATTTTATTTAAAATTTTTAATGAAAAAGGACAAACGATGGACGTATGATTTATTTTTGTTGTTTCTACTTCGAAGAGCGGACGAATACTAATTCAAAAAGGCAAAAAAGGTTAGAGTCATTTTTACAAATCACCGTAATAAATAAATTAGTCATCATTTTAGGAAAAGAAAAGGAACTCGAGCAAACAGATAAGATTCTTGATAGCATTGTTATTTTCATTCTCATTTGAATCGAATCAGTCAATATCCAGAATGACAGGAAAGAACGGTGACAGTAGAGAGTAGTCCAAATGAGTAATCCCCGATGCAATAAACGGTTGAATGCCCATGAGTGTTTTTAAAATGGGAAAAACCCACAAAATTAAATGTTTTCTATTTTTTGGAGAGTTAAGATTTTATTCTAACTCGATATTTTTACACTCTTTTTCTACTATCACAGACCACAGGAATTCGACGAAGTTGGATATCTTGTATAATAAGATACATATAAATCAAATTCTGCTTGCTAGTAATTTCGTTTCGGGTCAGGTTGATTTTTTACCTCATGTCCCTCGGCTAATACTTCAAGATGGTCATTAGCAATGGTCTCAATCGGCGCTTTGGACGATACACTTTGTAAAGTACATATTTTGTGATCCATTATACTATTCAAATCCGTTCTAAATTCTAATTGACTTAGTGCTTACTGGACCAGGCAATAGTATTAAACATATAGCTATGTAGCCTTCACGAAGAGTCGTAAAGGCGAAGATCAATTCTCTTTTATATCAATTGTACGAGTATGTAGAAATAAAAAAAAGGTTCATTAACTTTTCTCGAGAAAAAACGTTTTCAAATCTAACTTGAAGCATATGTTGGCGGCAATTGATTGATAATCTATAATGCCGCCCAGCTCATTTTGTTTGCTCAATTTGTGGCTTAATTTGTAAGCTCATTTTGTAAGCTCAATTTGTAGGCTCTATTTGTAAGGTTATAAGCTCTATTTGGGAGCAAAAAAAAGAGCTTCGTCTGGACAGACATCATTATACGATAACAATGGACACACAAGGATACGCACAAAATCGATTAAAAGTCTCATTAAGCGTATGTATGATGACGTCATCAAACTTACATATGCTTGCTTATATGATGACGTCGACGTACGATAACATTGGACACACACGGACACACTAAATTTTGACTGAACGTCTATAGTAAAATGAATAATTCATCTTTAAGACTAGAAAAATCAGGTTTTACTCTATTACTCAAAGGACCATGAGGAGAATAACCTCAAAGGACCAGGTGGCGTCGTATGACACAAGTCAAGGGTTCTCAAAATATTGGTCCTTTATAAAATCCATCTCAAAATTTTGAGTCGCGTCGTATATGACGCCACCTGGGTACTTCTAGTGTTAGAAGAGGTAATAGTAGCCAGCTTACCTGTAACAAGATGAATTGTTTCAGCTGCCAAGCTCGAGGACTGAAGTCACTGCCCTTGGTGTCCTTTGTACTCACCTCACCACAGGTGTGTTCATGTTGAGCTCACGAACTCGGGGTCTCTACTAACACGCGCATCTCAGTGTGACTCAGGAAACTGGGCCTTCAAAAAGACCACAAAGCGTGAAACGCGTAGCAGGACTTACCTTAAGCAGCGCTATATCAGATTTCCAAGCAATTTATAAAACATTCTCTCTCGTACTAGCAGCCGCTTATATCGCTGGCTCAACTCCATAAACTCTAAAGTCCTAAAAATATCACCCATTTTCAAGCTGATAATTTTTTTGGACTTAGCTGGTTTTGGCTGTATCGTTCAAATGAAATAGGTGAAAATTTCTCTTACAAAGAAGTGCATTGGGCCTTCTCTCTTTTAAATCTCATTTTAGCAAGTTTTCTAGTAGCCATATACTTGGCTACCACTTAATCGGTAGTTAATCCGAACTATTCCCTCAAAATTGACGACTTAATCCCGGATTAAGCTTTAACCGAGCTTATTGAAACCAGGCCCGAATCCAAATACGTTGGCCTTTCGCTATTACAATATATGTACCTATTTTTGTAGTTATGTCAGGTAAAATCTGTTATACACTCGGTGACACGTTACTACCCCATTTTATCGAATGGTACTCACAGCCTCCTCCGCACGAATTTTATATCGTCGTTATGCTTATTTCTTTCGAGAATGACAACCCCGCCTGTACACACTAATGACAATAATAATCGTTATAACGTTATCACATTATGGTATGTGTAGGTATATAAAATTAAATTTCATATTTTTATCGTGCGAAATTTCAATAAAGTTTTCAAGTTTCGCGCATATTAAAACGTGAACGCCAATTTCGAGAGCCAAGAATAAAAGGTAGGAAGAAGAAAACGAAGAGTGTATCTTTAAAAATGGAGATGAAAAATATTCGTATAAAAGCGCACGAGCTTATATATACGATGAAACCGAACTAAAAGGAAGGGAATAATAAAAGAAAAAAAAAAGGGACCCATGGAAGAAAAAATGGATTTTCATTTTCGTATATGTGTGTACTTTTTCTTCATGCCATTCCTTACACCTTTAGTTTTTTTTTTTTTTAGTGCTGTAGCAGCAGCTATTCAAATATTCGGGGGTTAAAGATGTTTCATAAAATATATAATATTATTTTTTTCCTTTCAGAATTTCCAGGGCTCCCATTCCATTCATATTTCTTGGAACCGTCAAGCTAATACTTGGTATTCGTGGATTGCGTTTTATATTTGAAAATAATTTTTATTTCCACTTCTTTATTTTCATATATATTTTTTCTTGGTGGCTGGGTTTTTTTTTTTTCCCGGCTCTGCGCTTTAATTCAGTGTGCCATATTTGCGTGACGAAAAAAAAAAAAAAATAAAGAGCGAGGGTATAGAAAAATTGGGCTGGGAAATTTCGTGAAGAACTGTTCTACCCCCATTGTCGAGTGTCAAAGCAACATTTTGCTACGTGTGATTTCTTGGAAGATTGATTAAGCGTCACACCTGCGAATATTTAACGTCTCTGTCGTGCCGCTACCCCCAAGAACCTCCACCAACCCCCCAGGAGAGTAGCTCCCGTCTCTGCGACCCCGTTGTAATCCTTTTTGGCGCGGATTTGATACTGATGGTTGTGCGCTCATGGTGGAGAGAGAGAGAGAGCGAGCGAGAGAGAGAAAAAGAGAGAGAATCTTACAAGCGTAAATAATTAAAACGAAAGACTCCTTGAGAGTATAATTTTGAGTCTGGAGAATGGTGTGGTATGTGCATTCGCGGAAGCGGATGAGCGCAGCGAAAGCTTTTTCCAGCGAAGAGAGAAAAATGTAAGAGCAGTGAAGAAGGGGCGCGAGGGGGGGGGGCGTAAGTTTGAAGGAGAACGTAATTAACGCTTGATAATGGCGGTGGAAGAATGGAATCGCAGACGTTAGCTTTGTGGATGAGAGGACAGCCAGATTATTTGCTCGGGTATAGAGGGTCGCAGTCGATGGTGGCAGGGTGCAGATGGGACCTGCTGAATACGCTGATAAGTTCTTATAGTTTTGGTTTGGCAGTATATACGAGGTAGTTTTATCCAATTATAGTATCCGACGTTACCCCGGTGTCGCGGTACTTTAATGGGATCTTTGAAATTCAATTTTACAATATCGTCGAACTGATGATTATAGGCTGTTTGGCCGAGTGGTGCAATCTCCATCCAAAAATGAACAATATCTTAAACTCTGTCAGGTTTACAGAATTACCTCGAATGATATAAATTATGCTGTAAATGTATAAGGAACGTAATTTCCGATTTTTCTCCTTGTACGAGTAGTATTAAAGTATAAATCAACTTTTGCAGTTTATCTTCAATTTTTATAATTTAATGATCTCATTTACCAATTTCTCAACTATGAAGCTAGCTTTGGTGTGTTTTTTTTTTTTGTAACCAGTCGCAATCCCCATAATCTTTCCCATTTATCTAAAAAGATGAAATACTAAAAAATTCTCGATATTCTAGATGTGTTACGGCGGAGAAAAGAAAAAAAAGTGAAAAAGTATCTTTTGTATCTGGTACAGAGAAAAATATTGCATTCTCTAGTCATTTTTCTTCCAATTTCATTTTCCATCGCGTCCATTCTTTAATTGACTCCTGTCAAAAAGAAATAAGGAAAAGCGAAAAGCCAAAAGAAAAAGAAAGGCTTATGGCGCGTTCTCTGGGTTTCCCCCTGCCCCCTAAACGATTCGACGAAAAAAGAATGATGCCGTGTATATGTGTTACGGACAGAGGAGCGGGGGGTGCGGGTGTGAGCTATAGTGACAAGAAATCTCGATAGGAACTGCAATTAAGGTCGGATTACCTTGGCGGTGTGTACGTGTGTGCTAGTGTATTTAGATTACCACTCTGTGGCCATATACAAGATCCCTCGCCCCTTCATCCCTGCCTTGCGTATACACGCGTTATATACGGAGTTATAAGGGCGTGTTTCGAATAACACATTTTCGGTAAAACATCATCGTGAATGGAATTTTTAAAAGTGTATCTGCGTTTATAGGAAATAGTATATTTGTGAAAGAGAGGGTACTTTTGCTTCAATTTCTTATTAGCAGGTTTCCATTTTGGTCTGATTCGGAAAAATAAGTTCGATACACGGGCTGTATGAGTTTTCGTTACTTGATCATCAGATTCTTTAAATATCTACGTATATTTTCGTAAAGCTGTCTGGCCGAGTTTACAATCAGAGCTTAAGTGGAGCTCAAACGAAAACCAGGTTCAACTAAAAAAATTAGGGTGTACAATGCGAGTTCAAAAGTTGAGCTCCACTTTAACCCGGTTCAAGTTAAGTGGAGTTCGATCGCTTAAGGTGAGTTCAGCTAAAAATCTAGAGGAATTCTATTGTATTCGCACGGGTTGGGTAAATTGTACACTGCAAAGTTCAATTTTTTTTATCGATGTATCTGGATTTTGCGCCGGTAGTTTGGACTCACTGCGTTACCGCACGACACAAAATAGACAACCACAGATGCGAATAATCAGAATTCCTTCTATTTTGTTGCTGTGTCAGCGATTATGATGGTTTAGCTGAACCACAGTCTATTTTTGTTTGTACACACTCTTTATGCTTAAGCCGAGGTTCATCATTTGAACCTGGTTCCGTTGAGTGGAAGCTTAAGTGATGATTGCACCCCCAGCCCTGAGGCGAGGAGGATATGTGAATTATTTATTCAAACTTTGAAACTTAATAGGAGCAAAAATACTGAATCAATTGAGTGATGGTGTATCGATACACATTTCAAGTCCGGTCTGTCGTGGGTCTATATAAACGGTTTTGAAGAGTTTTCGGCAGGTTTTCCTAAAAACTTAGAATTAAAATGTCTCTCAAGAATAAAGTTGGAGTTGGAATATGATAGTTTTTCGTTTCATTTCTTATTGGACTTAAGTCAACGATTTAAATTTACCGTTCAATGGATCAAAACGAAACTTAGATCATATTGCTAGTCCAAGTGCTAAAACTTGTGAGTTCTAAAATGATGATGACTTATGTTTTTTGAGTTGACATGGTGTTTTGGTTCCTAATAATGCTAAAACAGCCAAAGAATAAGTGATGAGTTTTTTGGGACTGAGCAGGTTTTGGACTTGAGTTAGAAATATGTTAAAGATGTTCATACAAGTCAACTCCTTTTGGTGTTGATTGGTTTAGTATTTCTGGAGTTATTACGATGCGCAGTTACTACTCATGAACTAAGCTTTTGTGAACGATTTTAGACGAAGTGTACAGCGATATGCAAGAAGAAAATAAGTTCACGTTTTTTTCTTCAAAAATTGAGTCCTTCTAAGATTCCAATTCATGCTATGCGTATAAAAACCTACTTTTCTAGTGGAGTTAGCTGGGCTAGTGTTTCAATTTTTTTTTTGTAGCTCCGGATTTATTTCACGCTTGGACGGTATACACGTCGATTTTGGCGATGTGTTCGAGAAAAATATTGGATTTCTTTGGTGCCCATGTATTCGTGCGGGTGTGGGTGTGCATTTATATTTAAAGAAGAAAAAAAATGTTGTCCGTCAGGCCTTTGAACTGCTCGACGTTCCTTCTTGTCTATGTTCTTCTCCTCGTACGAAAAAGTCATTTATCAGTTTTGGTCGACCGCTTGACTAAATGATTACAGCGCCGGTTATTTAAGCGAGGATTTCGTAAACGACGTTTACCCTTTAGACTGAAAAAAAATATGAAAAGCTAAAAAAAAAAAAAGCTCGTGAAAGTCAAATCCTTTTTTTTTTTTGGTGTTTGACCTTTAACGTGTGTTTTTGTCGAGAGCTCCTTTTAACTTTCGGTACCTACGTATTCATTACAGTGTGGAAAACGCTTTTTGCTGGATGGCTCTTTTTACGGAGAAGGAGTGGGGGTTAATTCGATGGTAGCACATGTGAAAGCTATTAAAACGAGGATAATGGTTATTTAGAATGATATTTTTTGTGCGAATAGTACGCTTGAAAATCGTAACGTGTTGGACACGCAATTAATTACTGGTCAATGCGTGGCAGACTCTTTTTTTTTTGGCAACGCCATTTTTTTTTCCCCCAGTAATTTAAATAAGGAAATACTTTTAATGTAAGGCAGCACGTGCGTACTGCATATATATTCTCAAAACTACTAGCTTGAGATTCAAAATTGTGGGGAAGCAATGTGATAATCGCGTTCTTTCGCTGGAAGTAGTTTAACTGCGTGGAGAAAAACATCATAAAACAGTGCATATATTCAGCTCCACCAGTTATCAGAAGTTATTGTAAGTTAAGCAAGCTTTATTCTGAAAATTAGTGCTTGAAATTATTTATTTGAAATTTTATACGAGTAGAAATGGTCAAAATGGCTGAAAACCATCTCTATAACTTTTTGCCTTAATTAAGAAATTGAAGGGGCTATACCAGTATTAACGATTTGGAAAATTTCATTTCTTAGATAAATTCAATTTGAAAGGGTATGCTTTTTATTTTGTTTTGTTCCAACTGTAAGTTTTTTTTATTATCCATCGAAGTTGAACTCATCTCATCTGATAAGATTCATCTCGAGTATTATCAATTGGAGCAACACAATAATCTCAATTTTGAAAAGTTTAGTCTTAATTTAGCTTTATTCTGAAAAGTTATATGTACTTGAAATTGTCGTAATTGCGTCCATTTCAAGTTTGTGGCTTTGTGCAAAAAGTAGTTGGAACAATTTCAATGTTTCTTTACAAATTCTGTATACATGTAATATTTAAAATTGTAATTTCAAGTTCAACTTTTTAAAATGATGCTGTAGCAAAAATAACGAATTTATCTCCCGTGCAAGCATTGTAGCCCCGTCAGTTTCAAGTTCAGGCAAAAATCGTCAAGAATCATAAGTCTTATTCACGGGTGCCAGTGTAACAACCCAAACTAGGACTCTCAGAAAGTTCAAGTGATAAAAAACCGAAGAATTCTATAACTTTTGGTTCATTACTCGAGGCTCAATTTCTAAGCAAAATTTGCTCTTCTGTGCCAGTAAATGTGAATTTTGAATTACGAGTATAATCGAATGAAGGGAGTATCAATTTGAACCAAAGATGAGAGCTAATATTTTTACGAGTTACATACAGATAGCTCCACTTGTTCCGGTATAAGGACAAATTAATAAATAAACTTTTCAGATGCTGTCATAAAATTTTAATTGGTCGATTACGTTTTTTTTTTTTTTTTTTTTTTAAATATCCAGTATCCGTTGACTCCTTTTTGTTTGTGTCATCTTCTCTCCATAGAGACCGTAAACTGATTTCATGAAAATTCTGCAATAATTCTCTGTATATGAAAGTAACCATCATGACGTCGACTTTCTTTTTACTCATTTTTGGTGCTGCGGTGAGCATGAAACGAGTCGGAAAAAAAGTGTTTCAGAGGGTGCCCAGCTTTACACACGAACACACGCACACTTTGGCGGGGTTAGGAAATAATACTAAATGAACTTGAAAACGAAATTACAGCTTTGTAATTTTGTTTGGAAGAAATGGGAGAGAAAAAAAAATGGTTTTTCATTGGAGCAGCGAGTGGTGTGGCGTGTTCCTTCGGGTCCCCCGTGGAGACAAAGTGTACAATTGGATTTGGCGATGGGGGTATAAACGAAAAGTGATTTTTCACAAAATAAAAATAGAGAGACAAAACGAGCTTCGACCGTGGGCGGAAGGTCGGGCGTGGGGGTGGAGGGAGGTAAAAATGAGCTTAACGATAACGACATCTTTGAAAATATTCGTGTGCGAATGGAATTTAAATATTAAGAAGGAACCGAGGAAAAGGGAATTATTTTAAAAGATATATAGAGAGAGCGGAAGAACGTCGCGTACCTTTTTCTTTTCTTCCTTTTTTTTTTTTTTGCCCAAGATTTTAGTGATTTTGTTGAATGGCAAGCAAAATTAAAAACACGCTACTCAGCCAATTTAGTGTAATGCTTTGAATTCACATCGAATAGTCTGCACTCTGCCAGGGGGTTGTAATTTCGTATGCTGAAAACGTACATTATAAATGTCTATTACCGTCACTGGTGATGCTGCGTGGAGGGGATGTATTTACCTGGCTGACATTGTTTAATGGATATGAAAAGTAAATCACCTCGATGGTACCTGTGTGGGTTGTTTTGCCAGTCGGTTGGAGTGATTTTCAGTTTTCATCGATAAAATTGAACAGATAAATTAAAAATTATGTTCAACGAAGCTGTTAAAGCTGTCGTGGGTGAGGTAGAAGAGGATGCCGTATGAAGATGAAGCTTGATGAGGACAATAAGCAGGTAATTGTGGTGGAACTGATTTTCGATTTTTGTTTGATTTCGACTAATGAATGTTAATGCTTTATCACATGATAGGTAGTCAAAAAATATTTTAATTTCTTCTCAAATCTAAGTTTAGCTTGAAATATTGGAAAGTCAAGCTTATTAGAATCTCATGAATAAATAGCTGCAGCCTTCACCAAAGTTTCGTGACGGCGAAAGATGAATTCTCTCTTACAACCAGAGATTATAAAAAGTATCCAAAAATATTGGACTCTGATGATGACAGGACATTATGTTCACGGAAAGACAGGACATTATGTTTCGAAATTGACAAATCCTATGTTATAAGTAGGTATGATGACGTCATCATAACATTGGACTATCACGGAATCTTCAAATCCTATGTTATAAGTATGTATTATGACGTCATCATAACATTGGACTCTGATGATGACGTCATCCTAACATTAGACTATCAAGGAAGGACAAAAACTGGGACATTATGTTTTGGGCGGACATTATATGTTTTGAAATTGAAACGCCCAGTACAAAGAATTCATCTTCAATAAGTGTATGATGACGTCATCAACAGCTTTTTAATTGTTCTAACTAAGTACATATAACATTGAGCAACATGTTATATCTAGGTATGATGACGTCATCATACGTAGGTATGATGACGTCACCATCTGCGGTTGCTATGTTATATCTAGGTATAATGACGTCATCATCTGTGTTTACTATGTAATAAATAGGTATGATGACGTCATCAAGGAAGGACAAAAATTGGGACATTATGTTTTGGGCGGACATTATGTTTTGAAATTGGAACGCCCAGTACAAAAGAATTCATCTTCAATATGTGATACAGAGGCCTGATACTCATTCACAGCCCTAAGACGTATCCATGATCACGTCTTTTTCCTCTGCAATTTGATGAGTGGGAGAGGGTGTTGAATTTGGTATAGTTTTATTTAAATTTGGAGAAAAAAAATCAGCAGCAGGAATGATTTGCCAGCTACGAATATTTATTTTCTACTTTCCTCTCCTGCAAATTCTCGCATCCGAAAAAAATCAAAAAAATAATAATAATAATAAGAGTTCAAAATACATCTCAAAAATGGAGCCACCGGAATTATATGTTAGGAGACGTTGAATCAGTTTATCTGGGAAAAGATGGAATGGACATGGAAATCCGAAGGATGTGGAGTTGAAGAATATGAGGGGTCTAGCTGGTGCTGAAATTAGATGCACCGCCCTACAGACCAAAAGTTGTGGGATCTAATCTATTCGCTGCCAACATTGTATGATTCCGAAATATACTCGTAGAGTGCATAGTTCCTTAATGCTCTAATGCAAGTTGCTGGTAGACCAACAATAATATTCTACTTGAAATATTGCGCATCTCTTAGATTCTTATAATCATTACTAGATGATTTACCCAGTAGCTATAGAGCCCATTTTCCTAAAGGAAAAATAATGCTATTAGTATCTGAACGTTATTTATCTGATTTGTCAGAATTTATTATTGATAACCAAAACCTTGAAGCATTAATAGAATAATTATGACTCTATTTGACTTGATTACAATTAGGCTAATTCAAGTGTTTTTTTTTCTTTCTTTGATAAAAACTAAAGATTACTATCTTGTCGGCTTGTTTACAGAATATTGGAGGCCATTTCTTTTGTTTCTTTTTGTTGATGATCGGTAATGGCATCACCTTGCACAACAGCTCGGTGAATAGTGACATTCAGTCTTCTATTCATTCACACATGAAAGACTTGATTCTGAATTCGTATGATGGCCGTATTTCCCAGCGATTAAATCTTCTTCAGGAAGAGGTGAGTTTTTAAAAACTGTTTATTTATTTATATACGTTTAATCTGTTCATAAGTTTTGAACGCTGTACCAATGGAGTGTGTTTATCCCATCAGCAGAAAAACGTATTTATTAGTGTCGTGCAACAGGATAGGATTGCTGTAACTCCTGTCCTGTTACAGAACTCTGGTATCTGCTTTAACACTAGAAAAATCAGATTTTACTCGATAATGCTCAAGTTTCCCTCGTACTTATACGACAATATTATTCGTATCCACGCTTGTATTTTATTTTCAATCATCTTCATGTGCGATAATTTTACTCATTGATTTTACTATAGAAAGTAAAAAGTTGGTAATTTGTTGCATTACAAGCGAGAACATATAATATCGATAGTAAATATATTTGCTTTTCAAAGCCTTTATACGTCAATAACGAAAAATTGGGGCACCTATATAGCTGATCAGAACTCTGGCTTACAAAAGGATATAAATAGTATAGTGGTTAACGCGGCTATTCTATGTACCGCAAGTAGAGTGAAAATGCGAAGAAAGAAAATGCTTACTAAAGAAAAACAGACCTGTATACCGTTTTAGGCCTCCACAATTCCACGCATACGACTCGACTATTGTTTGGAATTTATAGCCTATTCGAGGCTGCGTCTATAAAGAAACGGGAATCTATAAACGTGTAAAAAGCTTCAATTAGGTGCTTTTCTTCTTCAACTACAGGTGACTATATATACGTACCTATGTACTAGGTTCAAGGGAAAAATGATGAGAGGGTGCAGGGAAAAACACTTGGATTTTGCAGAAAGAGCTCGTTTGAAAAAGTTTATATACTCGTACCTACGATCGTATTTGAATGGACGAGTGAAATGATTTTAGCAGCCGCGTTAACAATCTCCATTTTCTTCGATCGAGTGGAATATATATAGGCGAATGAAAAAGTTTTTTTTTTTTTTTTTTTTTTTCTGTATTCGTCAAAAAGTTTTGCGCGAGGCCTTTTTGTAGGACTGTTCGCTATATATAACTTTTCAAACTCGTAAAATGCAAAAATCATTGGGCTAAAACTGGGCAAAAAAAAGAAAAAAAAGAAAAAAAAAAGAAGAGATTTGCTTCGACGATGGTTTTCGAAAACTATATTGTAGAAAATCGTTTGCGTTGTAAATTTAGCCGACCGTTAACGTCGAACAGTTTTTAATATAGTGTGGCATTCGAGCATGAATTTCAAGTCTAAATTCGTAGTTTGCAGATGGAAGTTTTCGAATACGAATTAATTTTTTTCCCCCCCGATATTATTTCTAATTTGCAGTCTATACAAAGAGCTCTTTTAGTATTATAGCTGGTACTGCATTGTCTGCGCGAGTTTGAAGTAAGTGGATTGATATCGCCATAGAGATGGTATTTGCTTTCGATGAATGTCGCCTCTGCTTCAGTTTTAATTAGAAAAATCCTATTTTTCAGGCTGTGTAGTTAGCTTTTTCAAATAATATACGAGGCCTTAGAGCCTGATGAAGTTTAGGATTGAGGACAATACCTGTGGCAGGATAGCCGAATGTAACCGTGGAAATGAATTGTTATAGCTACTCTGTTCCTAATATGATGGTTGGCTAAGAATTCTGAAAAATGTTTGTATGAACCGAAAGATTGTTGAGCGTGAGTTATTTGAAAATGTTCTACCTGAGTCACACCGGCTATCATATGAGGAATATAGTGGATTGGGACGCGCCAACGTAGTGGATAATAGCATTTGATGTAAAGAATTGGTGTAAAAATGTAAATAATTATAGCGTACAGAATGTGAAGAATAATGTAAAGAAATTGAAGAATTACGGTAAAGAATTCAGAGAATGTACAGAATCAACTCTCTTGAAATGTCGTCATCATCTCGAGGTCAAGGTCATTCATTCATGGTCAAGGTCATCAAGTTGGGTTATTATTAATTCCCCTAGGAGCAAAAATATGAGAAATAGCTGCAGCCTTCACTGAAGTTTTGTGAAGGTGAAAGATGAATTCTCTTTTACAACAGGGGATTATAAAAAGTATCCAAAAATGTTTCTTTTAAAAACCAAATTGTTTAAATATGAAGCGCATAGGGACTTACAAATATTTCTCATAAATGTATGAAGAAAATGAGTATGTGTTCTATGTTATAGGTAGGTATGATGGCGTCATCAGCTGAGGTATAATATTGAACTATAACCGAATCTTGTAACTGTATGATGACGTCATCACACCTATTTATAATATACAAACTGTAGATGATGACGTCATCATTTATACATAGGTATGATGACGTCATCCTAACATTGGACTCTGACCAAGCGACAAAAAACTTTTCGGACAAAATTTTGAACTAGGGTCCAGTACAAAGAATTCATCTTCAATACACAAACCGTAAATTATGACGTCATTATTTCTACATATGTATGATGACGATGTTATAAGTAGGTATGATGACGCCATCATAACATTGGACTCTGATGATGACGTCATCCCAACATTGGACTATCACAGAATCTTCAAATCCTATGTTATAAGTAGGTATGATGACGTCATCCTAACATTGGACTATCACGGAAGGACAGGACATTATGTTAGACCGGACATTATGTTGAAATTGAGGAACGCCAGTACAAAGAATTCATCTTCAATTATATTATGTTGTATATTTTGTCAAGATGAAGCATATTCGTTATAATTATATATTTAGTCTATTAGTAATCTACGAGTATACGAGTATGTCTTGAAGGAATTTGAATCAAATAAAACAGAATTCATCTCAGCCTTTACGTGCTTCTTGAAGGCTCGCAGCGCTCCCCTACCTAGTCTTAGATAGGGGGTCGACGTTTTAACTTCGGAAAAATGCTCAAAAATGGTCTCATTATTTTTTACTCATTTTGTACTGTTTTGTACTGGCAAAATAACATTTTGTACTGCTACCCTACCTAGTCTTAGATAGGGGGCTGACGTTTTAACTTCAGAAAAATGCTCGAAAATGGTCTCATTATTTTTTACTCATTTTGTACTGTTTTGTACTGCTTAAATAACATTTTGTACTGCTGCCCTACCCAGTCTTAGATGGGGGGCCAACGTTTCAACTTCAGAAAAATGCTCAAAAATGGTCTCATTATTTTTTACTCATTTTGTACTGTTTTGTACTGGCAAAATAACATTTTGTACTGCTACCCTACCTAGTCTTAGATAGGGGGCTGACGTTTTAACTTCAGAAAAATGCTCGAAAATGGTCTCATTATTTTTTACTCATTTTGTACTGTTTTGTACTGCTTAAATAACATTTTGTACTGCTGCCCTACCCAGTCTTAGATGGGGGGCCAACGTTTCAACTTCAGAAAAATGCTCAAAAATGGTCTCATTATTTTTTACTCATTTTGTACTGTTTTGTACTGGTTTAATAACATTTTGTACTGCTACCCTACCTAGTCTTAGATAGGGGGCCAACGTTTTAACTTCAGAAAAATGCTCGAAAATGGTCTCATTATTTTGTACTCATTTTGTACTGTTTTGTACTGGCAAAAACCAAGTAAAATTTTTCAGGAAACAATTATGAAGAAATATTTATAAGTCCCTATGCGCTTCATATTCAAACATTTTTGTTTTTATAAGAAACATTTTTGGATACTTTTTATAATCTCCTGTTGTAAAAGAGAATTCATCTTTCGCCTTCACGAAACTTCAGTGAAGGCTGCAGCTATTTTCTATACTTGAAGGGGGGTTCAACTTAGTCAAAAGGGGCTCTGCCTCTAATAGCCTTCCTTCGGGTCGGAACTAAAAGAAAAAAAAAAGAGGTATTACGGCAGACATAATAAGAAAAGCTTGTATAAGTATTGGAGCCCTCATAACGATTCGACGAAGTTCGTCCATACTCCAAACTATAACTATAGTGAATTTACAAAAGAAACTCATTCGAATGGAAAGCCCGCATGATTCCCTTAAGAATCCGGCTTTCGAGAAAATTTTCATACAATGTCGGAATTATTGCATTTCAATAGCAATCTGCTCCACCGAAAAGGAACACTTTTCATTATTTAAGATACGCCAACAAAATACATATATACACTCGTACTTTGAAAATTCTCATTTAAGATTCTATTTCAAAATCGTTGCTCCTTTCTCTTTGTATTCGTAAGTGCCGAGCCGAAAATGAAAATTCATATTTTCTATGGGAGCATGGGAGCGCGTTTTACGCAGGAATAGTGAAAAAATAGCCATAAAGCTTGGAAACCGTACTGTATGTACTCTTATATATGGCTGCGACTACATCGAATAAAATTTTAAAATTATTTTCTATTTCACACATATTCTTTAAAAAGTTTTCATGACAGCCCCCGCCCCGCCCCCGCCCCACTCCCCCAAACAGCATCGAAATCTCGGAAAACTATAAATGTGCGGTCTCCTACATACTTATGGTTCTGTTTTTGTTCTATACTATTTCTACTTTTATGCTCTACCCCTTCCCCGCCGGTTCCCCTCTCTATTCAACTTCGTCGCCATAACTTTACTGCAAAACTTTATTTAATTAAACTTTCGGCGCGGGTATATTTCGTATTCTTTTCTCAGCGTATTTACATAAGCATTTGCACACAGTTTTCCAGCACATTGAAATCGCGAATAAAATAATGTAGACAATCAGTTCGTGCCCCCGCGCCCCCGGGCCCCGTCCTCGTTCACACTTGAGCACCGTAAGTTTTAAAACCTGCAGTATGCACAGCAGCTGCTAAGTCTCGACGACGATGTCGATTTAACAATGATTTCGTGTTTGTGAGCTCGCCTTGAGAATTTTAGAAACGAGTATACCTACAAAGTGTACAGTGAAATGCAATTGACTGGTTTTGAATGGAAGCTTTGGAAAATGCTTTAAAACAGTCGCCGAAGAAATGACATCTTTTTCGCGAGTTCGATGATTGAGAAATCGTCCCTGACGTACCTACCCATGAGTAAAATTGTGGGGTTGGCATTCGAAAAAGGTGGGCAGGAAATAGAGTATATATAGTTGCAAAAAGTTCGATTCCTTTGTTCGGAAGCGAAGTATAGGAATTAAACTAGAAAATTGAGCGTAAGTTCGTCGTACTGACTGAACTCTTGAAACAAGCGTCCCGTTGTCAGATTTGATATTTGGTGTGTTCATTTAGCTTTTCAATATTCATCAATCTAAATGGAAGCTGATTTCCACAATAATTCATATATTTGCATAGCATAAAGAAAGAAAAACAGTAGATGTTGACTTTTTCCAATGAAAATATACACGCCATCTGCTTTTCAACACAGGAACTAATACTGCCTATATTGTAGAATGTAGATCCTCGAATAAAGTTAAATAGTAAAAATTCCAGTAATATGAAGCAGTTAAGAGTTCGATGACGTCACAAGGATAGGAATTTTGTACTCATTTTGTACCGTTTTGTACCGCAAAAAAAGATTTTGTACCGGCATCCACAAAGAGTTATTCAAAGAACCTTATGGGGTGCTGGGGACATGCTAGCTACCTCCACTTCAACCGATCAACTTGAAACTAGTCTCATTATTTTTTACTCGTTTTGTACTGTTTTGTACCGCAATTAGAAAATTTTGTACCCCCCCCTTCAAGTTATTAAAAATATTGATGGGGGTGTCGGGGACATGCCAGCACCCCCACTGCAACGAAATAACTCCAAACTGGTCTCATCATTTTGTATACATTTTTTATCGTTTTGTACTGGCAAAATAACATTTTGTACTGCTCCCCTACCTATGCTCGGATAGGGAGCTGACTTTCAAACTCGAGAAAATTTCTTCAAAATAGCCTCATTATTTTGTACTCATTTTGTACCGTCTTGTACTGCTATTGGGACTAGTTTCAAGTTAATCGGTTGAAGTGGGGATGCTAGCATGTCCCCAGCACCCCATAACGTTTCTTTGTATAAATCTTTGTGGATGCCGGTATAAAATTTTTTTTGTGGTACAAAACGGTACAAAATGAGTACAAAATTCCTAGCATATTTTGGACCGATTTGGGGGGGGGGTTGAGGTTGCTGACGACATGGAGCTGAATAAAAGTATAAGTCAAAAATTATGTCATTTTTCTGGAAAATATTTTGAAGTTTGTAAAAGGATGCAATTTAATAAGTTTATGACTATTACAGGCTGCACTTATTAACAGGTTTACATTTTTAGTAACAATTTTTATCGAGCACCTAAACAAAAGTGGGTGATATTTTTGGCACCTGTACGTATTACTGAGTATAGAAGGTCCAGCGGCACCTCTTGAAAAAATCGCATTTAATTCGAGTGAAAGCTTCGACTATATAAATTGAAAGCAGAATTTCTTTCGAAAATTTTTTCGAAAAAGAAACGTACAGATATTCCATCCTTTGTCGTGTCAGCTTTCACGAATTACTGCAGCACCACGCAACACGTCCATAAACCACTTTCAGAAAAATGGCGTTCGGACTCGTCTGTATATCGTGGAAGTTGCTATTTAGTCCAGAATTATATAGAAAACGTATCTCGTCATCAAATTATAATTCTGGCGTTGTCGGGTTTCCATTGTCATGAAACGACTATAAGTTGTTCGCAGCTGTATACTCGCGTATAGCTCCAACTTCTTCCATCAGTTTGTGTATTGATAAAATTTTTATTTATGTAATATGAAAAAAGAGAAGAAAAGTTGCGGGGGGAAAAAAAATGTCAAGAGCTGGTAAATAATAGATGGTGAAAAGGCACGGTATAAGATATATTGTAAACACGTTTATCGCATTAGAAACGGTTACCTCGTCTGTCAGCTTTTTTGCGGTTGTGAGTCAAAGTCAATTCTACCCCCCTCGCCGACCCTCGCCCGGCGACTATATTTCCCCCTTTTTTTTCCCCCGCTGGTGACGATCTGCCTTTTCAATTAGCAAAAACCCTCATTATAAATATAATTCCATTATTAGGGAACCAATTTGTTTAAAATTCGCCGAAAAAGCGCGCGGATGGCGAAACGAACGAAAAACCTAAATAAAATTTCTAAATGGCACGGGCTGGTGGAGGACGAAGGGGAGGGGGTGGGGCACAATCCTGCACGAAAAGCACCTTTGATATTTACGATTTCATCTCTACGTTTTCCTCTTGCTTTTTTTTTGCGCGCGCTCTTTCGCTCGTTTTAATAAAATGGTTTTGTTTCCCAAATTATATATTCTTACTGATCGTTCTTTTAGCGGAGGAAAGTCGCTGATGGGGTGAGTGTGAGGGAGCAGGGAGGGGGGTCGAGAGGAAAGGCAAACGGTGACATTAAATTATTGAATTCGGAAATACTCGACTTTTTTGATGGTATTTTTTGAATCGGATTTTCGTAAAAGTTAAAATGTTTATTAGTTCGAAAAAGCGAGCGAGTAAATGGTTTGTTAAGCCCTTATTTGAAAATTTCGTTCTTCTCCGTAGTGGTGGTGGTGGTGGTTCCTTCCTCTCTGGATTCATGTTCGAATATATAGTGGTGGAAAGTTTCGAAGTTGCTGTAGATGTAGGTATAAATTGTTACGAGTGCAGCGTTTGAGGATATCATCGATGGGATTTGCTGGAGGAGTGTCTGGTGAATTAGTGGACAGAGAATAAAATGTTGCTGAGTCTGATTTCATCACCTTCAAGTACACGGTAATGGACTTACGAGCATGCAGCCGTGTTTTGCAGGCCATAATTCAGGCTACTGATTTTTAGCTGAGCTTTTTTGAAAAATTGCTATATCAAAATGTAACATTTTAATGGAACCTCTCCAATAGCTATTAATATGAGTTTGGTTTATGTCCCAATTCATAAATTGCTGATTCAAGTCCAAAACCTGCTGAGTCCTAATAAATCGGAGTTCATATTTTCATTGATTCGGTAATAATTAACTAAACCGAAAAGCCAAATCAGTGAAAACGGCTAAAAAGTTCGTATTTTACCATAACCACAACTAAAACGACTAAAAACCCCTAACGAAAACTGGAGCTTGAGCGTTTGAAAACCAAAATCAGAAAAATAATGTTGGTTTTGTTGCGAGTATATTTAATTTTTGTATACCGCCCTTCGACTACTCTCATTGATGATATTCTTGGGGAATTTTTTTTTGTGAATGCAGCGCACAAATTCATGTTGAGTTTTTGCTAAATTTCCAATCCTTGAGTGGAACTTTTTTCAATAAGGTAAATTTAAAGTGTACTGATTTCAGAAATATCGAGCGAAAAAGCTATGAAAGAGAAGTGTGAACAGAATTTGATTTTTTTCAGAATTTTGATGAATTAAAAAAGAAATCAATGCTTACATTAAAATGAAGTGACAAGAAAATATTGTTTCAAAATTGAAAAATCTTTGCCGCGTACGATCGTGGATTTTGCGCTTTCAGTCTGAGAATGTATTACGTTCCGTGTATAGGGTTTCGAGTCGAATACTTTCATTTTTCTTTTTTTTTTTCTGACGAAAATTTTTTGTGCCTAATATTGTTTTGAAATATTGTCAATTTCAGCGAATTTGCGGTTTGCATTAAGGTTTAGGTAGCGTTAAGACGAATGCAACCCACGCGTTACAACTTTCAATATCTCAGGTGCTACGCGACGCCGTAAATCGAAAGATTATGCTTTTTGCCATACCTACGTTATTTTTCACGCTCGACATTTCAGCCACTTTTCACTATTAATTTCAGTCACAGTTTCTCTTTGCAACCTTGAAACAATTTATTGTGAGAATCGTCAGAATTTTTTTCTCTTACCCATGTATTCAAATAATTTTCAAGGTCAAGGCAGCGAGGGAGCTTTAAAATACTCAAATTTCTACTAAAAATTGAACAAAGTATGAAATATTCATCGAATCAAGCCTTTTTGGGTGAAATTGTGATACCACGAAGGTAGAATAGGGGCTTCAGTCTGACCAGTTGCCTCTACGTGAGCCGCACTGGCTTAAATTTACCAGCATGGCAGACATACTTTACACGTCATATCTTAGCGTTAAGAAAAGCCTCATTCAGTTTTTTAAGAGTATAAATTAGTTTCAGAAAAACTTCATAAGTCAAAGATGAACGTTTTACAGTTATCTTGATTTTTATTTTTTATATTGAATCCTCTCAAGTTGGCTAACGCATGCGTAGGAAAATGTTGCTTTTTCTTGTAGAAAAATTAAAATTTTCTCATTTAAAAAAAAAATATCGAAATTTTTTTATAAGAAAATGAACTCTGTTACAAAATTATTTTAGTGCTGTCTTATGTATACTCTAACAATTAGTTCTCTTTCACTGCTAAAATTTTGAAGTACGTATTTTGATTACATTTTATGATTTAATTTTGTAAAAATGAACAATGAAGGTCGTGTTGTCTAATTTGAAATTTTTACATTTTCATCAATTGTAACTGGTTAGCCGAATTTGTAACTTGATTACCAACTTTGTAACTTAATAGCCGAATTTGTAACTTAATAGCCGAATTTGTAACTTAATAGCCTAATTTGTAACTGGTTAGCCGAATTTATAACTTGATTACCAACTTTGTAACTTAATAGCCGAATTTGTGACTGGTTAGCCGAATTTGTAACTTGATTACCAACTTTGTAACTTAATAGCCGAATTTGTAACTTAATAGCCGAATTTGTAACTTAATAGCCGAATTTGTAACTTAATAGCCTAATTTGTAACTGGTTAGCCGAATTTATAACTTGATTACCAACTTTGTAACTTAATAGCCGAATTTGTGACTGGTTAGCCGAATTTGTAACTTGATTATTGATTTTTTAGTTTCTTTTTTAATTATTGTTTCAAGTTTTCAGTCTAATGAATTATATCAAATTTGCTAAAATGATGACTGAAACCAAATATAGGTATCGCAGTTTTGAATGGATAAATTTTTGAAAATTGTTGCTCCGTATTGCTTCTGCCTGCCTCTCCTCTATCGCTTATCTTCCATCCCCACAGTCCTTATACTTATGCCTCCACCTCCTCCCTGTTCACTACCTCCTTCACTCGATGGTTAGCTGTTAATAAGTCTAGTTGATTGTTGGTTAACAAAAAGTACTGGTCTGTTATTATAGCAAAATGCATGTTCAAAAGCTAATTCACATGTCCAAGAAGATCAATGGAAAAAAAAATTGGGAGATGAATGATGTAGGTAAAAATGAATGGGTCAGCATCTTGTTAACCTTGATTGAAATATACTTGTACTTATCAAGTGCCGTTGAAAATGAAGCATTTCATAACACGTTGATTTGGGGAGAAAATGATTTCAACTCTATTTAACCCCCGTTCACTAAGAGAGAATGCAAACTATCCTGTATGAATGTAACTTATATATTGCTCTATCTGTATGGTTATTTGTTAGTGAACTCGTAGCGGGTTCAGTCTATTTTAACAGTAGTGGAATCAACGATATTCTATACAGAGCTCACATAAAACAGCTTGGTACATTTATCTAACCTTTGAGGGTCGCCATCCACGACTGAAAATGCTCTGTAGCACAATATGAAAGGGCGAAGAAAAAAATAAATATTTGCTTTCGTACTGATTTTCAAAGACGTGTTTCGACGGCGTGTATTGAAACTAAAATCAAATTTAAACTTTTCTCGTATCTATATATACTGTATTAGGTAACGTATATATATGTATAGTATTTTTGCCAAAAGAGGCGAACGCGAAGAATAGAAGCAATTTCAAAAATGAACTCCATTTTACAGATTGATTCGGGTAACGAGTTAACTGGAACCTATTACCCTTCGAATCGATTTAAAACCAGATTTCGTCTCGTCCACGCGAGCCGAGAAGTATGGGGCGGGGGATCCGCATCTCGTATCCGAATTTCTTTTAGTCGCGCAATTTTTTTTTCGCTCGTTCCGTATCTCTTCGATGTATGTATGTATGAGGGAAAATTTTTTCGAAGAAAGTGTTCGTATAGAATGCATGAAAGTTGACAACCTCCCCCCATCGCCACTATCCCCCATCCGCCAGCCGCGTTCTAGGACTGCTGCGTGAGATAAAAACAGCATTGGCTGACACGCAAGTTGAAAATACGAAAAACAATTCGTGAAGGAGTCGTCATTAGCAGAACTTTTCAATTCGTATAACACACGAGGGGGTTACGCGGTGGCGTGGGGACAGGAGCCATGCTGAACGGCGGTGGGGCTATGTATACCGGCGAAAAGAAAGGCAAAATACTGAAACTTTTTCTCAGCAAAACTTCGATCAACTTCACAGTGATTCGAACTTTACGCTAAATCAACTCTCGCCTGTGAATGAAAATAAAGGTTGGCGCCATTAAAGAGGGGGAAAAAAGTAGAAAAAAACAACACAAAATGCTCACGCCAATTGCCTTTGCCAGCCAAGTAACAATCATTTTTCTATCTTTCGTTTCGTTGTTGTTTTTTTTTTTTGTTTTTTTTTTTTAGTTCGTCTTATTTCCAAGACGAAAGAATGAATAAATGAAAATAAATTCTATTATTTTAAATGGAAACTTTAGAGCCCCCAAGTTTTTTTTTTTTTTTTTTGGGGGGGGGGGGAGAAAAAATCAGAAACAAAATTACTACGCTCGATTTAAAAATAACGACTTATATTACGGCGAGGTGGCAGCCATCTTTTTTTTTCCTCTCTCTTTGCAAATTTATAACTACATTTCTCGTAATGCTCTCGGAATAGGGGAAATGAAAAATGTTTATGATGGCAGGGGCTGTGTTGGAGGGGGTGTGGAAGAAAAATGGAAAAAACCTGGCGAGATCGTTTCCCTTCTTTGTATGTATTCGGTGTTAGGTAAATAGCTTATAAAACATTCTGATGTAGGATAGCTAAATTGCGATCAGACAGTTATGGTTTGAATTTCGGTCAATATCTTTCTGTATATAACGTTCATTTACATTTGTGACTTTATCGCAGATACACTTTCCTCGATATTGGGTAATAAAAAAGAGTACCTTTTTTTTTTTTGCTGCCCCCTTCCTCCCCCAGCCGGCCGCCGTGGTGGTCTCCTTATGTGTACTTTTGCTAACGCCCATTACCCTGTGGCCTTTTATTTTTCTTTTGCCTCCCATAATACCATTTATTCTCGATTATATGTTACACAAGAGGTTCATGAATATCTATTACCCATTTTGTGAAATCGTTATTCGGTGGTTACTTTATTTTCCATAACGTAGGTTCTTATTGCTTCACAAATTCTTCGGTGTAAGAAAGTACATAATATTTTGGGGATATATGTTGTGGTAGTGTTAATGAAAATAGTTCTGCTTTGGATTTGTGACAGTTGACGTGTGTATGCTTGAGATGCTGTTTGTTTGTTTTTAATTATTGTACCCATTACATAAGCCTTATAGGATCGTGTAACATTTTGGTTTGAATTTTAAACTTCTTCTCAGCCCACTAAAGTTGAGTTTTCATTTTCTTGATGAGTTCAGTGATCTGAAGGCGGTAGAGTCGAGAGAAATGAAGGAAGAGTAATAATTATATTAAAGTAATTCAAGCTGGGTATTGAAACTTTAGTCGACTTATAGATTCTTTTTTGAAATCCACCAGTTTCATAATTTGTAGCCTTTTTTCTTGCTACAGAACCATCATGTGTAGGGATCGGATTTATATGAAAACGCATATTTTTTTGTAATTTACATGGAAGGGTGAGAGTAAGATAGTTTTTCGTTTCACGCCATTCTGATTAAAATAAGCCCAACTTGTTTTCACATATTTCGCATATTTGAGGTATATTTGCATATGTCGACATATTTCATAAAAATTCATGCATATTTCACGAATTACTGTTTTCATACTTTAATTTGTGATCTGATCTCTAATGTAGTCATGAATTGTGATTTTAATATCAAGATTTTATCCCAAAACGACATTTTAAAATTAAGAATTATCTACTCAATAAAATTGTTTTCTTGTTTCGTTCATTCAGAAATTGTATCTTAAATTATTCGGTAAATGGTATGAAGGTCAAATTTAGCTTTAGCTTAGTTAGCTGAGTAAAACGATACCAATATTGATATTTCCATATTTTTTGCATATTTTTTGAAAAATCATGCATATTTTTCGCATATTTTATAAAAAAATGATGCATACTTTTTGCATATTTAAAAAAAATCATGCATATTTTTGGAAAAAAAAAAAAATGCATACTTGAATTTTAAGCGCATATTATATGCGCATATTTTCCACTTTTTAGAGCATACAAATCCGATCCCTAATCATGTGAAACTACAGTATTTTTCTTTAGTTTATACCATTTTTTCAACACTAATTACGAGTACGAAAATAATTTTGTCACATTTTCAAAGAGCTATATGATATGATCGTCTTCCAGTTGTCAGTTTTCGATCATTTATTGAATTTTAAATGTTTTCTCATAGCTGAGGAGACAATTTCAATTATTGTTTCATCAAACATTTTTTCATTTAACTTCATAACTTTAAGAGTGATTTGTGAGCCTGATAGTTTTCTCTCCATTTTTTTTTTCGTTTTGAATTGACTCGAGTATGTCGGTTTAGAATAACACTCTTCGAATCACAGTTGTGCTTGACTAAGCTATGGTTCGATACGAACGGTTAAATGAAATACTATCTCTGAAAGAAAATGCGAAGGACCTGTATTTAGCGAGGCTTTTTACTTACTCTTGTATGAGGCACTGGTTGTCTCGCTGTTCGGCTTCTCATCTTTGAAACTTGAAAGTTACAAGTTTGAGCTCAGCAATCGCCCTCAACATAAGTTGTACGTATTCAATAATGCCTTGCGGATCATTATCCTGCATACTAATCTCACTTCTGAATATTGTGTGGAATAGTTATGAAGTTGAAGCCCATTTCAGATGGGAAAAAAAATTAAAAATCACATTTTCCTAATAGGTATCACAGCTTATTCTAAACGGCAATTTAGTTTTGGCCTGAGTTAAGCAGTTTTTGTTTGAATTTTTTCAAAATAATTGTTCACTTTGAAAGAAAATTACTTACTCAGCTTCCAAGATTGAGGGATGGTTTTGGAAGAAAAATATTGTTACGATTCGGTAGATTAATTTGATACCAAATTAATTTGAAAAAACTCGGAAGTAAAAGCATACATGTGTAAAATAGGAAGTGATGTTTTTGTCCACGAGATGATCTCCAACTCAAATGTTGACATTTTAAACCACTTTTTATGATACGAGAGGCATGTACAAAATTTTCAAACCCTTAATAACATTGCAAATTGGCCCATTTTTAGCCGAGTAAATTAGCTCATCAGCTGGAATTTTCCCCTTAGCAAAATCACAGACTACTACGGAAAATCGTCATGTTTCCTTCTGAATAGAGTTGCACATAGATGAATGTAGTCGGCTAAACTCTAATGAAACATATTGAATGAAAATGTGAAACATGAGGAAAAGCGAAAATTTATATATGGTCTGTTCAAAAACCTAGAATAATAAAAATTCAATTAATGATTTAATTTTATTTATAAATAATATTGGTGAAGTTGAAATAGGTACGCGGCCATTGCGTGTTCGGTGTCTCAAAACAAGTTGGTCTTAATGATAAAAACAAAATAATATACAAGTATAACAATATAATAAAGATGGTCAAACCTAAAATGGAGAATAAATAAAGAAATAAATAATATAGTAAATAAACGAAACAGTTGAAGGTATAATACCCATAGTTATATTACAAGAAAGAAAAATGAATAAAGTGTGACTCGCGGTTGCATTCAGTGAGGTATTGGTATATAATCCCAAAAAGTACATGCGGTGAAAGCATATGAGAAGCACTAACTGAAAGCAGCTATGGAAAGCTAGAAAATTAAAACGTGAAAGGACGAGTGAAAAATAGACTTTTTAAAATACTATTTAACTAATGTACGAATAAATTATTATTTGTAATGTAGACCGAAGTTACTTAAACATCAAGTTATTTTTCTCTCTTGCGGACTTCTGCACTCTCTGTGTACATAAAAATTCTTGTAGATCACAATATAACTGGTTTCCAGCTTAATTATTATTTTAAATGGGCTATGTCTGTATTCAAAATCCCAACTGCAAGAACAAAAACTGCTCGTAAGCTCATATTTACAATCTATCTACGTGTCTGAAACTATTACAGATCACCTTCTGACTTAATTATCGCTTCAATGACATTTATAAAACACAAGTTGACTTATTGACTAACATTCTACACGAAATATTTTAAAATTTCTCAATAAATGACATTCATCATGGAAATTATTTATGCGTAGAGAAATTCAAAATCATAATAGTACCTACCGAATTTCTCTGCCGTTATGGGTGATTTCTATGATGAATTCACTGATGAATCCGTACAGAAATTTTTTATGGAATTTCCATATCTCATCTATTATAAATCTGGATTAGCTGTGATAATAAGGTAAGCTAGCTGCAACTAGGTTTTTTTTTATTTTTACGTTGAACTAAATAATACTGGACAGTCAGCAGCTAACCGAATTTCGTGTTAACATGTCTGAGGCATCAGAGTGGCACTTGGGGGGGGGGGGTGTATATGCTCACTTGTACAAAACTGTGGCGCACTCTGGTGTATTGCGTCAAGAATTGAACTCTCACAATAACGTCACATCAGCTGATTCGAACAGTTGTGTGGTTCTGCGCACTCCAACTGCCACGGAGATGTCTTGATCAATGCGTAATCTTACACTTCTCGTGATGAGATCGGTTCCCAACTTCTGCAAAAGTGTGCTTAACGATTTCAATTCGAGTAAAATAACTTGATGTTCATATCGAGGTGAGTCGATTTGACACTCACCATCAAGAAACCCCATTTGGTGCGTGTCAAATGAACACACTTCAGGGCCGTATAGCTTGAGCGAAATACTCGAGGAGGCAAATCAAATTTCGGTGGTAGGGCAAATCAAATGCCTTGAGGGTAAAATGTACCCCTCTCCCCCACCGTTCTAAGCGAAAAATGTTTACACGTCGGCCACTAGGAGTAATTTTGATTTGAGTGAAATGTTATATGCGACTGAAACTATCTACATGTGTATATTTCCTTTGGCATTGGTTGGGTGTAGGTCAGAGTAACTTAGTGTATTCACTGTCGAAGGCGATCCTGCTTAGAAACTATAATTATAATGTTTTTGAAATTTCCTAAATAATCATGAGAAAGGAGCTGAGCAAACGAAGATTTGAGTAATAATAATGTAGATATTATTATAATGGTAAGGTAGAGCGGTAGCCATATACAACCCGTATATGGTAAATTTGGTAACACGACTGTTGAAAGTCAGATCAGTTGGAGCTGAGCGTCAAAAAATGATGTCGACAATGATAATAATATGCAGGAACAATGACGTATGCATATGATGATGGTGGTGGTGGTTTTAACGCGAATGCATTTTGCAATAAGGTCGACCAGCTTTGGCGTAGAAACTTTGTCCCTCCAAATTCGTCTTGCATATCTGAAAGAAAGAGAAAATAAATAGAAACAAACGGTACGAATGAAAGTTGCTGGGACTGAAATAAGAAATTGCTGAGACATACGGTGAAATTATCTACTTGATAAATGCGAAAGTGTATTAGATCTGTGTAGAATTTTTTGGTCAAGTCTGGCCCCTTAAAGGATTATGGAAAATAAGAGAGAGGCAACTCCTGGTGAGCCTGAAGTGAGCCTCAGCTCCTTAAAATATCCTGTGGTCACGAGTCTATTCCCAAAGTATAAAGCGAAAAAAGTGTTGTTGTTACTACATGAACCTGTTTTTATAAGTTTATACATATATATATATGTATTTAGTCCATAAACTGAGTGTAAAGTCTGAAGTGGAGGAAATTTGTTGTTTCTCAGAAATAATTTCAAATTTTTTCAAGTTATCATCAGTTTTATTTGAGAATATAAAATACATTACCAGTACCAGGAAATCAAACGCTTTTTTGACGTTTACAATTTTCTTTGCCTGTTTTATGACCACAAAACTGCGCAGGGACTTGCAGTGAAGTGGTTGCATCCGAACCAAGTTCGCTGGAGTCAAACGAAGAAATCGTGTAGACTTTGATAAAACAAAATTATTTATTTCAACATTTTTATATCGCGTATCAACGAATATCACAATAAATTTATTTAATAATAATTATTCTCATCTATTAGATGGGTAATATTCGCGAGTAGAAAATAAATAATGAGTAAATTTACCTACCACAATGAAGAGTGAAAGAAATTTATTTAAAAAAAAAGAAGATTAACTCCTGCTTAAATTCTTGTCGATGATGGTAATTATAATAATGGCCCTTGGAAAATACGAGGATATTCGAAAATTTTTATCGACTTTTAATTTTAAAAGATTCGAAGTACCTAAGAGAAGAATAATAATTATGTGAAAGGTAGAAATGGGAAGATGAAATTGAAATGCTCGATGATAGCTTTAATGAGATAGGAGTAGAGTAAGGTATGGTTAAAAAAAAAAAGTTCGTTGTAGATACAGCTTCGTATATAAAAACACAGCCGGTTGAGCGAATAAATAATAAAAATAATTAATGCATCATTATATTAAATAAATTATTAAATAAATTAAGAATTATTAACGAAAGGGAGCTCGATAAGTTGCTAATAGGTAGTCTATAATGTTAACCTGTAATTAGGTCTAACGATAATAGTGACGTCATATTCCACAGGTGATATATTTAATTCATTAATTAATTGAGAGAGGGGGCCACATTTTAACCAGGGGCATACTTGAACACCAAATATACAGATGTGCAAAATTTTAAGCTGTTCGTATTTCAACAATTATCTTTCGTGATTTTCAAAATCAAATAAAAAAATTTTCAGTGCAGACTTCCAGCAGGAAAGTTTTTTTTTACCAATCTTTTGATTTAAGTGAAATTTTTGAAAAATACTTTCATAAAAAAAAAAAGACATCTTGGGTAGTTATACGGTGGTATCGTGCTAGAGCATCGATTGATAAAGTAACCCTAAAAGCTTTTTTGTATACTCTGGGTTTGAGGGGGACGGGTTGAGAATCTTGAAAATTTCCATAATCTTTGTTTTTATTATATTTGTTTATTTATTCGGCTCCCTTGAGCGTGAAAAAGTTATGTTAGAATGTGCCCGCTCTCCCCTACCAGTGGGTAAGTATATGTACATCAGTTTAATCAGACAGAAAAATGGCAGTCTTTTCGTTTAACGTTTTAAGTCGTAATATTTATTTTTTATACTTCGCTAGTATTTTACCTTTCTATCTTTGACTCCGACTTTACTTCAAGAACAGTGCAGTGTAGTTCGTGGCAAGTGAGCAGAGCAAGCTGTTTCAAGTAAATGAGTGCTACCATCTCGTGGGAATAAAACAGCTTGCTGAACCAGAGATTTGTATGAGATATTTTTCACAACACACGCATAAAAGAATCAATATAGAAACATTAATTGTTCCCTTAAAGATTTGACTCACCACAATGTGGAGAAATTTTTCTTGCAAGAAACGAAAAAAATGAAGCTAAACAAAATGTTTGAACCACTTCCCAGTATTTCATGTCACTTGCTTTTAAATTCAACGACCCTCTCCCTCTTTTCATGTTTTTTTTTTAGAGTTATAGAATACGATATTTAGTGTATAATATCATGTGATGGTTCAAAATATGAAGCTTAAAGCATCTGGTTTATGAGAATGAGCTTCAAAATTCTCATTTGGATTCCATTTTTAAAATATGATCATTTGAAGAGTACGATTCCGAAAAGTGCGATGACCCGATTCCAAAATATGCTGAATGCAACTTTTGGATGCGCTGAACTATATTATGACAAATTGCAGAATAAGCGTCATTTCTTATCACCAAAACACACTTGGCACTTTTTTGGAATCGGACTCTTCGTGTGATTTTTAAAGGAACATTTTTTTTTTCTTATATAGGAAATCCTATATAAAGAAAAACGGTTCGCTTTCTCTTCGAAAATGTCGATATTTTATTGATTTTGAATCTCGTATTATGACTTACTTTTTACTAAGTCCTAGTTAATATTAATTTTTCATATAAAACCTGGATTTTCCTCGAGGTAGTTTGCAGATATTAAAATTTAATATGCAAATTTCTCTCAGTGTTGTCAAAAACATATGGTTCATTATTTTTCCTTTCAAGTTAATTGAAGAAAACAAAAATCAAAATTTCCACATTTTCCAATAAATCCATGTTTGTGTATGAGAAATTGAAATCAAGAAGGTCGACTTTTTGCTTCGCGAGTTCCTCAAAATCAATTTTCTGATATTACACCGGGTCAACATCGTGAATTTCGATAAGTAAGAGACAGTCTCCTCCACATTATAATATCATGGTAACCTATTCTTGCATCGACTTACATAGGCTGATTCATAAATTTCCGCACTGCCTCCATATATCTCCAAAAAAAGGTAAGAAAAAAAAACTACCTGCACAGGCGTGTAGAGGAGAGTCTTTTATGTTAGTATACCAAATTTCAAGTCAATTGAACCATCCAAACGCCTATAAGGTCCATGTATACCCAAGTTAATCAAAATTAGCCTACAGAAAAAAAATGAGGGGAAAAAATTTTCAAGACATACTGAAGCACAAATTTACAAATCAGCTCACTGTGAAATGTAAATCAGAGTTGGGAGAGGAAGAAAATATTGCCAGCCAGCAACACAGACAGCAAATTGTTTATTACATCACTATAAAGACTGTTTCTGGTTGTCCAGACGGCCAAATATGTTTAGTTGTGATGTGACCACTCAAAAATTGTTTTTGCCCCTCCAATACTTGCCTCCTGTACATCGGGCCTTCGCCATATACTTTTTTTCATTTTATTTTAATGTTGTATCCAAGTTTTACTAGGCAAAAATAAATGAAACAGTGCATGCCTCTGCTCCTGCTTCAAAAGAGAGGTGTGAAGGGAGAAATTTGCCTTTAACAAAATCATTTATTTTCCATGGATTAAAAAAAAAGATTTTTATAATTTACACTGAGCAAGTTAGAAATGAGCTGTCATCACAATTTTTTCACCACAAGTAGCCAATACATTGACAAAGTCAACCTTGTGTTTGTTGGCTCAATTTGCAGTGTTACCACTGCATCGAGGATTATTTTTCTGGGACCCTTTTTTCCGTAGGCTAATTTTGTTGAGCTCTGGTACGGATTGACCGTAGAGGCGTCCGCATTGTCCAATTGAAGTGAAATTTGGGTTACATGTGCAAAACACTTCACCCTACACACCTATGCAGTTAGTTTTTTTGGGGGACTTTTTCCTGTGGATATATGGAGATAGTGCGGAAATTTATGAATCAGCCTACGAGTATGTATATACCAAGTGCATATTTAAAATTAGCTAAAATACACATCGGTAATTCGCGCGTGCAAAGAATATAGACGTGAGCATTGTTGTGTGAGAAAATTTATCAAATCTCTTGGCAGCCTTTTGGCCGTATTTTAGGGAGAGTTGACACGATGAGAGGGAGAGACAGTGCTGGTGTACCAAGCCGGAGTACTCGAGCCGCACCTAAGCTTCGTTATTATTCACCACGTCGCCGGGTAAATGATGCTTCCAGCTTCTGAACAGGTACCTGGTGAACTTGCGCAGTTGTCTGAACTTGCAGTAAGTTGCTCCCTGAGCCGATTCCAGCTGCTGCGTTTGGATGAGGAATCCTCGTTCCTCGAAGGTCTTTTCTAGCTTCTCTCGCGCCAGCGATTTGCGACTTTTGCGTTTCAATTCGTGGCTGCGAGATCGACTTTTCTTCTCAGACATTCTGTGGGTGCCATTTGTCGAACCGTCCAGTGTGGCGCTTCTCTTCTCCAGCAGGGTGGGCGTCGCGCCTCCGACGAACTTGAACTTATGAACTGAAATATCGTTGGCGCCGTTACTGCCGCCAGCGCCCGATTCCACAGCCACGTTTCCCAGTTGGAGATCCCTCAGACACAAGTTCAACGGCTCGTCCACCACAGTTGTGCCGTAGTTCTTGTAAATTAAATGGCAGATGTCAGCCTTTTTGGGTTTGCGACCGCGACGTGGTCGAGCGTTGTCCAGCGTCATCTCGCCCATGTAAGGCAGGTCCTTGTAGCGAACCGTCGACTGGAGGTTTGGCGGCAGCGTGCTCGAGCTCAGCTGCGGCTGAGGTGCTGCGCAGAAATTGGATTTAGGTGCGGATACTTTGCTGCATTTGGTGGCGGTTGCTGCCCTGACAGCAGGTGTGGCTATGCAGGTTGTGGAAAGACTCGAAGAGGTCGGTGAGGTGGTCGAAGTATGAGAGGCGGATGCCGAAGGTGGAGTTGGAATTTTGTGTTTGGCATCGTTCTGCAAAGAGGCTTCGTAGTGGTTCAGGTACTCGGCGGGCAGAGCCTGGTGGTGAAATTTCAGCTTCCATCTTGACTTTCGTTTCGTCCTGCAGCAAAAATATAACAAATGTATTTATTAGTCGGTCCTTATTGAGAGTAGTTGGTGAATCAAAAATTTTCATTATTCTCAATAATTGAAGAGCTGATATCGAGAAAATATATTTTTTTTACCCTCCTCATATATTGGGTCATATTGGCTTAAAATCATTCCAAAATGGTTTCTGCAGTTAATTTGTAGACCACGATAGTTGAGTAGTAAAACGCAACTACCAGATAACTGACATATTTTTAAAAATTGACACTCTTTTGTGGATTATTGCTCCGAATAATAAATATGAAAAGACATTTCCTTTTGCAGAAAAGCAAATTATGCTATTCCTAAGCTTTTAAATTTTTTTTGCGTCATATACGACGTCATCTGGTGTTTCTAGTGTCCCAACAATATACATTCTTTTAATTTATAAAAACCTGTTGTTAGGTGACTTAGGTGAATGGTTGTGGCCTGGAGTTTATTGTAGTTCATAAAATGTAGGTTTTATTGTAAAATTCTCATTTTTGAACAGTCCCTTGTATGATTAGAAATACCTAATCAGTTGTAGTCTCATACCTATTGTTTGTCGATTTGGATATCGATGATGTTGGAGATGGCTGCCTGTGTTTTTGACTAGCGTTCACTTGCATCGTTTGATATTTCTGCAAAAATAAACTAAAATTACTTATTTCATTTAAACGTAAACTGCAGTCATGTGGCAATGTTTCCATTTACCAAGGAGAAAGTATACAACAGATACCATATTCCAACTGAGCTGTCGACGTACCAAATTTAGCTTTTCTTACTAGTTAGGATCTGCCATAATGATAAAATATGTCAACAGCTCAGTTAGGAATTCTTGGTGTCACATATTTTATTTTATCCTGTAAAAATTATGTATAAAAAAATTACACATTCACTTTTTTCCATTAAAAGTAGGTTAACATCATTTGTCAAATATCACATATATTTTCAATGCTTCCTAAAATACGTATGCGTATCAATTAAAAGTAAAATTTGTAAAAAATTACATCCAAAAAACTGCTTATTAGTGTGTAATTTTTCACTCACATCAGCTTTTATGAAACAATTTTTCACAAAAATATTTTGTTTTAAAAAAACTGAAAATTTTGCTGATTTGTCATATTTTACGCATTATATTACATTTAATGAAATTATTTAATGTTGGCCCTCGCAAAACCAGTTAAATATGTTACTTCTTAAGGGTTATTTAGATATTACTGACACTTAACCAGTGGTGCACCCAGAAATTTGCTTAGAGAAGAGCCGAGTCTTATCACCAAAGAACAGAAATGCGGATAATGTTCGTATTCAGTCTTTTCTTAAGATTAAATTTGATGCCAATAAGGCGCTTCAGACTCGTTATAGCTCCTCTTTGGTGTGCCATTGTACGTAACTAATATTTAAAAGTTCCTAAAAGGGCCTTACAAAAGGGACCCATAAGTAACATACTATGAGAATGAGACACGCAATAATTTCCGTTTCAAGTATCCCTTTTCTCTGAAATTTTTGTTTTCAAATTCTTGCATAATATATGCAAATTGTGTTTGGTTGAGTTCGAAGATACCCTGTAAAGATTAATTTCTCGATAATTTTATTCGTAAATACGAGCTTCCAAACCTTGGATGAGAACTCTTGATTTCCCTTACTCTACTCTGCTACGAAAAGCTCTTATATTAATATGACGAGAGCCATTCGCGTCTCGAGTGCTAGCCAGTCATTTATAAAATTAATCAGTTGGAAAGGTAGTCTTACGACGTAATATACTTACAACGATTTGCTAAACGCTGCTATCGATTCTTCGGGTTTCTCTTCCACTTGTTGTCCAAAGTCACGGACGAGGCACCGACACCACCGAACACACAAATCAATTAACTTTTCGAGCACATGATACGGTGTCGCCCAATGAAACGTGTGTAGGGTCGTTTGACACCCAAAAATACGCGAAAAAAAAAGGGCACAAAATTCGCACCGTTCGACCAAAACCAAAACCCAAACGTAATAAAAAAAAACAAAACAAAACAAAACAAATACGGAAAAGGAAGACGAGTATCAGCTTACATGACAAGCAAAAAAAAAAATTATGTCACCGAGTCGTGCCACCAGCAGCACATCTGTGTGAGAATGCGAAGAACGAATCCCATGAAAAATAGACGAAAAGGGTTATACGCATATACGGCATGAAAATCGAGACGTTTAATAAAGTATTTTTATCTACTCATTAAGCTGCCGAAAAGAAACTGCGAAACGGCGGCGAGGGGGCGGGGGCGAGCAGCTCGCTCGTCGCCGGTGCCCTCTACTTTCCGTCAATTTTACACGAAATTTTGGCCTTTGGCCAGCCACCAGTAT
Source organism: Parthenolecanium corni (assembly GCA_038050395.1). Classification (NCBI taxonomy): domain Eukaryota; kingdom Metazoa; phylum Arthropoda; class Insecta; order Hemiptera; family Coccidae; genus Parthenolecanium; species Parthenolecanium corni. The sequence continues at coordinate 4,510,884 of JBBCAQ010000014.1, read as the reverse complement.
AAACGCGGGACGCTTGAAAATGCATTTCGGTACGTATAGCGAACCGGAGCAGGGCGAAAATTGGAAGAAAAATAAACTGCGAAGGGCCACGAGGGGGGTGGCGGCGGCGAAATTATACGCTGGCGAACGAGGTAAACGGTCGGCGAGGCAGGGAGGGGTGAGAAATCGGAATTAGTAAAAGCGCGACCATATAAGGCTGTGCTCGCGTTTCAATATCGAAGTGTTTATGCCGTTCAAAGGTCGAATTTCGAGTATTTCCTTGTTTTGAATTTGTTTATCAACTTTTTTAATTAGACTTATTTGTTGTACAGTACTTGAGGGTGTATTGTTTGAAAAATTCCAAATTCAATATTTTTGGAAAATGTGTAAATGAACGTTGGATATGCAAGAAAGAGAGAGGTCGACTTTTTTTTTCTCGAAAATGGAGATCCTCTGAGGTTCAATTTCTTACAGTTTACACCAAGCCCTACTTACAGTAAAAAATAGCTGTAGCCTTCACGAAGAGTCGCGAAGGCGAAGTGATGAATTCTCTTTTACGTCAATTGTACGAGTATGTAGAAAAGGTTCATTAACTTTACTTGAGAAAAAACATTTTCAAATCAAACTTGAAGCATACAACTTTTCATGTTTTATTATAAAATACTGAATCCAATTTATAGGTAGCTCATTTTGTAGCTCATTTTGCAGCTCAATTTGAGAGCAAAAAAAGCTTCGTCCGGACAGACGTCATCATGTGATAACATGAGATACACAAGGACACACACAAAATCGAATAAAAGTTTATGTATGAGATGACATCATCAAACTTAAATATGCTTGATGACGTCATCAAGCTTATACTATATGATGGCGTCATCATACGATAACATTGGATACATCCGGACACACTAAATTTCGACTATACGTTTAGTAAAAAGAATTCAATCTTTAAAACTAGAAAAACCAGGTTTTACTTGATTACACAAAGGACCAGGTGGCAGAATGACCTAAAAGGACCAGGTGGCGACGTATGACAAAAGTCAGGGGTTTTCAAAATATCGGTCCTTTGAAAAATCCATCTCAAAATTTTGAGTGGCGTCTACTTCTAGTGTTAATATTTCGTACCAAAATGCTACCATTGGTGAGAAAATGTATGTAGACTTGGAAGTGGAGGTGCTACATAACGAGGATGTGTGACGTGAAAGTGTTTAATTTGCTTTCCTGTAAAATTTGAAAAAGTATACTTATCCCCATCTTGCATATCGCTGTTCAAATGTGAATTTAGAAATTTGAAATTTAAAATATGTATTTATCGCGGTGATGTAAAGTCACTTCAGTGCTCTACTCCTTCGTCAAACGCTGAGAATTGAATAGTGTCAATTACAATATTCTTAGTATTATAGTTGTACTTTTCACTGTCTTAGACGATACAGTTTGCTGTTTTTGTTGAAATTTCTGCCACTTATCTTGAATTATCCTAGTTTTCCTATTCAAATTGTAAAAATTACTCTTCACATTTTTGTCAGTGCAATGGTACGGAGATTTGGACTATTTTTGATGTGTAGTTACTTTCATCCTGCGTGACGTCAGTGTTCCAAAATAGCCCCTCATTACCTTCACGATGAAAACCAAAACTATACAGAATAAGGGAGGTGTATTTTATAAACTTCAATTGTGATTATCTTAAAGCTTGGAGTTGCCCCTCCAAATAAATTAAATTTTTCACGGAGGAATAAGAGGACTAGAAGAGGTTCGTTGAACAGGGCTAAAATTTTTCGCTAATTTTAGCCTCCTTAAGAGAGATTATGAGTTGAAAAAATCCGTCTTGTCAGTTCATTATACTACATACACGTTAGTCGATGAAAATATTAGGATGAAAATCTTACCGTGCAGTTGAAGCAAGGACTGTGGTAATTAGTCTCGAGTGCTTCGACCCATCTGTCTCCGGCTTCAATGGGGAAGCCGCAGGCAAAACATTTTGTCGTGAATAACTCATTCCAATCTGTGGGTGAACAAAATACCGCCACATTAAATCTTTCGATTTGATTATTTCTTCCAGAAAGAATAACAGTTTACTAAATTACGTCAAAAAATCTCTTTTTCAAGGAGATGCTGAGAACACTTTGTATTTTCTGTATCCATAGCTAGTATGTATAAGTTCCATAATTTGTGAATACGGGCTGTCAGGGATGTAGCCAGAGTGTCCTGATAGGGAGGGGGGCAAATAAGATTCTTGGGGGGAGTTAATTTTCAAACCTCTTATTTACCATTTATTTTCGAAGTATACGAGAGGAAGGGGGTAATTTTCCCCAGGGGCAATTTTTGCTAAGAGTAGCGAAAGAGAATGCCAGGGGGCTGAGCCCCCTTGGCTCCCCTGGCTAGATCCCTGTGGGGTGTTGGCTTTTATAGTTGACCCTTGAATGAGTATCTACTCGTAGTACCATTAGACGATATTCATGTACATTCTGTTGATTCTGTTTAGTAGGAATCCAATGTAATACATATTTTTGGGAAAAAACTTGCTACACAGCAGTTATGTTTTAAATTTTAAATGCTGATGATTACCATTTTCGCAGTAAGGTAGGCCGTCTTCCAGGAAGAAAGGATCATTGCCAAATAATCTACCGCAATATGCACATGTGAAACAGTTGGGGTGAAAGTGTTTGCCGATGGCATTTAAACAGTCCTGCGAAGAAAAAATTCAAAAACTCGTGAATTATCTGATTGTTTGCACTTTTATCACTATATTATGCAGTATATTATAGCGTTATTTGTAGGTCTGTAGACTACTGTACAAACTGCGCAAAATACAAAAAACAAAAACTACTTACAGCTTTAATTTTTGATGAACATTTGGCGCATGTTGGCGCTAGGTACCTTTCGAAGCAATATTCACAATAGAGTCCAGTTGGCTCTTCCACAAATCCAATATCCAACAGAGAACGGCCGCACTTATCGTTGACGCAAAGGAAATGTTCTGGACACCAGATTTTACCCAAAGCCGTCACAAATGGACCCCTACATGCCAACATAAATGAGCAGCTCTAGATTAATTAGCGTAAAAATACGTATTTTCCATTCGCGAGCACTCGTGAGTTATATGGCAAAGATATGTATGAGACGTTATAATGAAGTGATTATGTGAGTTTAGGACCTCCCTGTTGAAAGTATTTCAAAGTCGAGCAGCCATATTCTGTGGCTCGGTTGGACGGGTGACCATTTTAATTTCACTCTAATCCGCCCTATCCTCGAAAATTGTATTCTTAATATTAATTTTGTCCATTTTTTTCCTTCAAATTATTAGCACACTTTACTCCAGTCAAATCTTCTTACTCCTCAAATGAGACCTATACTCAGCCCTTCAATTGATTCCACAGAGAAAAGCTGGTGGAGTGTTTGCTGAGTTTTGACTTGTATTCTAACTGATACAGATTCGTGAAAGTCAGCAATTGCATTTTCTTGGTGACTGATATAAATTTAGTCTATGTATTTAATCGAGGGGTTAATCAGTGATGGGCTTTTTTGCTGGTTGCAGCAGAATCTTAACCATGGATTTGAAAATGAAATTGATGGGCTAATGATATACCAATATATGGGTAGAGTAATTCAGACTTCATGCCCGAGTAGAATTCAACTTAAAAATTCATTTAAGTTTGAGCTGAAGATTGCTCTGCGGGCATGAATTTTTGTGAATAGATCGGGCACTATTCAAGTGAGATAGATACTTATTACTCTTGTGGGTTGTGAAAACTGGCCTTTTAGTAAAAGGCGAACGGTTTTCATCGTTAGTCACGCAGTTAATTGTAAGGTATAACACGTATTCCATTAATATGTGTTACACTTGAGGTTAGGATTATTTAAAAAGTCACAACTTGGTTAAGAAGAGGTGAAAAAAAAAAATACTGTCAAAAGACATCCTCTTTAATTAGATTTGAGCTGCAACTATGAAACTCGAAATTAGAGCGAGGATAATTATAAAAACTCTCTTTCCTGGTCATTTCAATTGATGGAAATCTTTGGATAGTTGGAAATGGGAAAATTGATTTGGTCTTCCAAAAGCTTTTCTCCATTTTCTAGTCTTTTAACTCTTGATTGCAAACCGATATAGTTCTTTATGGAAAACAAACGTGTCAAGTGAGTAAGAATAATTTCCTAAATGATTTTATGTATGATTATGAATGATGGCAGAAGTGGCTAAAAATACAATATCTGGTGTGAAAACAATTCTATATTAGAGCGTTTTGAAATTTTACTGCCTTACTATTTGACTTGAAAGGGGTCTGTGGATAGAAATGCGTATTTTTGATGGAGTATTTTCAACTCGCGTCTAGTGAACTATGACATTTTCAAAACCATATGAAGTACATAATATTATTATTATTATACTCGTATATTGTAGATTTGAAATTGATCTGATCTTTAGATAACGTCGACCTAAGCAAGAAAAAATATTCATAAGCCCATTCTAGCTTTCCAGCCAGTTTTTTCTTGATTTTTTCAACTTTTTTGTTTTTCTTATTCATCTCGTTTTGAAAAAGCGTATCCCAATACAAGCGCTTGATGATCCTCACCTTTGATGATTTTCTACAAAACGGCTGACCCCTCCTCAGATGCGAATGATGGAGATTTTAATGTAATATGAGTATAAACTGTAATATTAAGTTGGCGCTTTCAAACTTCGTTGCGTATATTTGAAGTCGGTGTAATGCCACCCCCAACCGCATGCAACCTCATGCATTTATTGTAATGCTGTGGCGCAGCCAGAAATCTTCTAAAGAGGGGCTAAGTTTTAAATATTTATGCGCGCGCAACATGAATTTTTTGATGAAATTTGATTGCTCAAGGCGAACTTAAGCGCCCTTAACCACCGCCTTTTGGCTGCGCCAGTGATATGAAGCCTTAACAACATTAATGAAAGGCAAATAGTCGAACTAAATAACTGTAGACAGTTTTTTTTTAATGAAGTGCAACCACTTGTTAGTTACTATTTGCCTGTTATTAGCCGACATTATGTATTTTCGGAATAACGCATTTCCTACATTTTCCATTAATCGCAAAGCGCAACAACATTTAAAGCGCCAACCTAATAATGAAGGAGTTGAATGCGCAGGTAAAAAAGGTGTTTGGTCGAAAAGAAATTGTTGCGCAGTGCGTACCTAATTTGCGAATTGCAACGGGCGCAAAGCGGAATTCTGGCCCCCGGTGACGCGTTCTGCGGATTCCAGACGCCTTTGCCACGGCGTGGAGCGGACAGGCCGGCGGACGAAGGGGCTGCGGTCGAGGTCGGGAAGGCGCCGGGTGGTTTGGCACCGCCACTACCTGAATCATCGCCGACAAACGCCGGTTTATTAGTGCGCCGGGCGCCGGCGTCCGTGGACGCCGTCGTCGAAGCGCAAGCAGGCGACGGAGAAGCGAAAACGTTAGTGGCGCTGCTGCCGCGCTGCAAAGAGCCTAAGCGCCTAGCCAGAAGCGAAGCGGCCGCCTGGCGACTGGTGGTGCGCTCGGCGGCGCAGCTGCCGCCGGTGCCATGTTCTTCAGCCACCGACGACAGGCGCCGCCGAGGCTGCTTCGGCGATGGCTGCGGCGATCGCCGCAACTGCGCAGGTCGCGCTTGTGTGTCCATCCTTGGTGAATTTTGTTCACGATGCGGCTGTTGGGGCTGCTGTTTTGGATGCTGCTGCTGTTGTTGTTGTTTTTGCTGTTGTTGCGGCTTTTCCTGCTGTTGTTGCTGCTGTTTCTGCTGTTGTTGTTGCTGCTGTTTTGGTAATTGTGGTTTTTCCTGCTGTTGTTGCTGCTGTTTCTGCTGCTGCTGTTGTTGTTGTTGTTGCTGTTTTTGCAATTGCTGTGTCTTTTCATGCTGCTGCTGCTGTTGTTGTTGCTGTTGTAGTTTTTCCTGCTGTAGTTGCTGCTGTTTCTGCTGCTGTTGTTGTTGCTGTTTTTGTAATTGTTGTGGCTTTTCCTGGTGCTGTTGTTGGTGTTTCTGCTGTTGTTGTTGTGGCTGCTGTGGCGGTTCTGGCTGCGAACGTAGTTTCGAAGCTTAAGTATATTTGATGAAATTGCGCCAAAAGGGGAGAAAGTTACATCTATGGAAAATGAATAGACGAGGACAATTGACGACTAGAGTTGAGGTCCTATTGTTATGCAATGGCGACAGAAAGCGAAAGATTTTCATTTGTGGGCAGAGGATAGGTGGTTAACCTACAATAATAAGGCATCAAAATAAAAAGAAGATATAGTCGGACTCAGCAGGAATTTAAAATTTATATTTCTACGAGGTATTTGTATTTTAAGATTATTTGCCAAATTTCGTAAGTGTTGTAATTTTGACTGCATTCGTGAAATACTAATATAGCGATCTATTAAAAAATACGGTACAGGTGTATGAATTTTTTATTTTCCATCGTTACTCTCAGACATAGTAATGACACCTTTTGCTTGACCCAATTAATGCGAAAGTTTTAAATATACCTATACTCGAGGACCTGCCAAAATTCTAATCAACATTTTTTGAGATGTCTTCGTGTTAAGTTGGGATTGGGGAGATGTGGCTGTATTATTCTACATTTTTCATGTTGTGACGTTTCTGTTACCCTGTTACCCTTTTATGCAATTTTTATCAATTTTTGAAAAACGCGGGGGTAGTTTCATCCCCTCTCCGTTCCATCATACCCGCTAACCAGAATGCGTCGCAGAATTTCGGCACAAATTTACTAGTCCATTTCGGATCTTCATCATTTCTTTTTGTCCAAAATTTCAACTCCAACTCCACTTAAAATGTCGATTATAAGAAATGGGTAGAGCGTACTTATCAGCAATGAAAGTGTTTCTTATATTTGAGGTAAAATTAAAAAGAGTTGAGGACCACGGTGTTTTTTCCGGCTAAATGCGTTTTACGAAATCTGAATGCGTTTTACGAAATCTGAATGCGTTTTACGAAATCTGAATGCAAACTTTTTTTAGTCTAAAAATTCGGGAACATACGAATCTACTTGCGGCTGGAACTTGGCGGATAAAGTTTTGAGGGGAACGTTGAGAAAATAATAAACAATAAAATGAGCAGATAAACGTATTCTTCCACTTTCATACCTAATTCGATTAAGCTACCTGTGCTTCGTGTTGGCGTGTCCGGTGACAAATCGTGGTTGCTGTCGATTGCGCCACTGGCGCAGTTGTCGATTCGCGAACAGACGTGACAACGAGGGTTGTCGAACTTTCAGTGAGCTCTTCTTGGAAACTTTGATTGGTTGTGGAGCCCTGCAGGGTCAGCGACGGCGACGGCAGTGGTGATCGAGATCGTGAACGGCGAGTGCGCGTGCACGACAAGGTGGCGCAGTGTGTGGTGGTGGTGGCGGTGGTGGCGGCAGCAGTTGCGGCCTTCGTTTCGGCGCCAAACACTTTGCTGCAAGTGGAGACGGTCGCTTCGAAATTCGTTGGCGTGGGTCGCCGACCGGTGAATGCTGGCGACGCCAGGCGCGATGACTGCGCACTTGCGACTTCACTGTCGAAAGTTCTGGGTCGGCGCTCGGCGCGCCAAATTGCGCGCTTTTCGTCCATTTTCATTTCCAGCTCCTGGCGCAGCGAGCTACGAGAAAGGCGGCCGTCGTCCACTTTTTTGTCGTCTCGTTTTTCGACGACCGAAGATGGTCGCCTGAGAATTGCGCTGGGATCGTCGTCCAGCGAAGGTAGGGCTGGCGCTTCTTCATCAGTGGTTGGCGCTTTCGGAGGCTGGGTGACGCCACCTATAGTGGTTAGCGCATCGGCTAGGCGAGGTCGGCGCTGCTCGTTATTGTAATTTGACGAAAAAGGTATTGCGCAACTGTCGTTCTCCAATTTTGGCACGTAGCATTCGCCAAGCTCTGGAAGGCTAGGGCTATCTGTGAATATCGTAGCTGCTGTGGTCGATTGCAGAGGTGTGTAAGGTCTTTCTGGAGCAATGGTGAGCGCAGTTGCAAACAAGCCTCCTCGTATTGGCGCATCTGGCAACGAAGCAGGCGTAGAGGTACGGCTTTCATCAGTGATGGCTTGGTCATTGTTTTGCACTTGCCTGGTTGAGGTGGTGCGTGGTGCTGAATGACAAACATCCTCAGTGTTGATTTCTTCACCGTTGTTATTATTCGAAAGATTTGAAACAGATCGGGTCCTGTTATTTCCAATATCAGTTGCGCTACGAGACTCATCGAATGTATTATACTCGTGCGCTTTCGAGAAATTCGTGGAACGGATTGCGCAAGTCTCCAGTGCCTCGTAAGACGAATGAGATAAAGAGGGCGAAGCAGATAGACGTGCGCCACTTTGTGGATAGAAAGATGGCGCTGGCGGAGGAAAGACGACTACTTGATCGGGACGTGGAACCGGTTGGCAAGGGGACAGAGGACGAACGCCATGAGGTGTACCAACCTCCACAAACCGCGCATCTTTGGGCGTATTGCGCCACTCACACCTAGGTTCCTCTCTGACTTGGTATTTTTCATCCCTGGTATCTTCTTCACCGTCTAAATCGTCGCTCGACTCGCAGCCACCAAAATCCGATAATATACGTGCGATTTCACGCGAGCATGCTGACTGGAGTGCGCCTCGATCTTCGATGTCACTTTCTGCATACTCTACTCTGGCTGGAGTCGGCGGCGCATTTTGTTTTGGAGTCGGTGACTTCCTGTTTGCTGGAGCTACTGAAATCCTCTCTTGCGTTACATCATGGTTGCCTTCTCCGTCTTCCCTGCCGGGTGGTGTGGACGATAACTGCGCAATTGGATTTTGTTTAACACATGGACCGCAACTTGCTGCCACAGAGGCTGGAGCTGCGGCAGTGGATCCTGATAATGGCTGCGCATGTGGCTCCTGCTTCGGAGGTGGACTTGCACCTGTTGGCACGACGGTCGAAATGTGTCTTCTGAGGTCTTCGTTTAATACTCTTCTGTTTTCTGCTATTGTGGATTCGCTTGTCACAATTGTGCTACACTTCGATGACGTCACATTCCTCGTTGCCTTTTGCTCGTGAACCGATGGTTTAGGTTTGCAGTCTTCGTTTCGTGGCCGTAGAAATGGTAAACGTTGGGATGGAAAGTAACTGGTGGAGGCGGCTGTGACATTTGTTGCGTAAACTCTGCACACACTGTTGCTACTATTTACTGTCTTCTCTACCACTGTTCTCGCTTCTCAAATGTATTTGACCAGGGTGGCGTTGTAAGAAGAAGAAAAAAAGCGAAGAAATAAAGCGCGAAAAAAGCGAAAAAGAAGCATTAGTTGAATGGCAGAAGCGTAGTAGAGTTAACTTGTGCTAAATATATAAATACGTTTATTATAGGTATAGCTTATAATGATAGAGCGCAATGGTGAAGAGCAGTACAGAAGCATTCAAGTTGCATGAATTATTGGCATTCAATAGTGAAATTCTGAGTTTGTTGTGAAACTTGAATTGGCACATTGCATTGTAACCTTGTACATAATATGTACTACCCATATATAATACTGGACTACTGATAGTCCGATATATTTTTTTATTAAATAATTTGGAACGAGGGTCATTGCGTAAGGAATATCCGCATTCTTCTATGGGGGAAAAAAATGGATCGAAATGGTGCGCAACTGCGGGGAAATTCGAATTCCGAATTTTTGCACCCACTATAAAGGTTAAAATAATTGCAAAATAAATTTGTTACTTTTGATTGAAATAGAATTTACCTACTTCTTCTTCAGAGGTAGTAATTCGCATAATACACGAAGGCTAAAAATAGCCTTGAAAAGAAAACAAATCAAGTAGAACAAACCTTTTGGCAGTGGGTGGCTCTCATACCCCTAAATAACATACATATTGAAAGTCCTGCACCCTCATTGGTGTGCTAAACCCCTGTGGTGGGTTAAATGGGGTCAAAACTAGTTGAATGACCATAACGTTTCATCAATCAATTTTTCAACAACTTTTTATGTTAAGTGTGTTTTTGTATCTTCATTAGGAACGGAGATAGAGTGAATCGAAACAAAGCACTATTTCACAAACCCTGAATTATAATATATGTCATAATTCTCTTAATAACTCTCTATAGTCTTGATTTGTAAATAATATGCTTCCCTTTTGCTCGCTGTAGAGGGGTGAAGTACATAATATGTATATTTCTGAGAGATAATAATGTACGCGTTTAAAAATGTTTGTAATATTTAGGATAAACATTTTTTTAAATATTGCATTACACAATATTTAGATCAAATTATACTTTTTGTTACTTCTAGGGACCATCAGTGTTATAACCATCATGACCTTATAGTATCACCGTTATTCAGTTCTCGCACAGAACTTTTTATTTCAATGAATTTAATATAAATAATACATTTATGTAGTATTTTTTCCAAAATTCAAAACGAGGCGAGTTATTGACAAAATTATGATAATTACTCGTTATACGAGTATTTTAGTTTTTGGAAAACAGTGCTTTTCTCAATTTACTCTGTTTCCATCCCCCATGAAAATATACTCGTAAATAAAACAGTTGTGGAAAATTTGATGAGGAATAACTTTTGTTCGAAACGATTTTTTGACAAATAGATTATCGCAGAGTAATTAGTGAAAAACCAGTTTTGACCGCCTTTAGTCCACTACAGGAGGCTGAGCGCTTATCCAAAAGGTCAGGAGGACTGATAATATGTCACTTATTAGGGGTGTAAAAAGCTACCCACTGCCAAAAGTCCTGTCCTGTTTGGCTTTTTTCCTATTTTTCCTGGATTATTAGGTAGATACGTATATCCTTCAATTTCTAATCTTGAATTATTAAAAAAATAATCGGATACAAGTGCCCGTGCCTTTAAATGCCAATACTTGCAAAGTGTAATTGTGTTGAAAAAGCGTAGCATTGGAAGCAAAAGCTTGCAGCGTCACGAACGTATTGTCTATCCACCAAAAGAGGGCATGAAGTGGAAAAGGTCGGTGACAAAAAAGTCAGTTTCGGATTTTCGGCGAAAACCAATAATACTCGCTTCAGATTTTTAGGAGCAGCAAAATATTTGTATGCCTTCTATCAGTGGATGGACTGTACACATGTGACGGCTGACATTACCTTTTTTCAGTATTGAATGCTCGCTTTTCAACGGTTGCGCAGGTCCGCGAAAAAAACCTGAAATGTATTTGTCAGGAAAGTGGCGCAATTCACGAGTTTGGTGGACGCGGTATTGAAGTATTAAATGCGTATTTAATCTCTTTGTCTTTCATCGAGGAATTGTAATGTAGGTACTCGTATGTTTATACCTCCACAAATGCTATAGATATTATTCTAGGGGTGCTCTAGGAAAGTTTCATATTAACATATAACCCTTTCCAGTGGGGGTTTTTAATCCATTAGAATATTTTTCAGTTTGCAATATTGTAATTTATCTCCGCAATTAAAATTAAACAACTTTGAGTTGAAATTTCCGTCAATTTAAGTTGCAATTTCGTCAATTTGAGCTGAAATTTGGAAAAATTTCGTAACTTGGTCGAAAATTTGGGTCAAAATGGCTGCGTAAATAGAAGTATAAGTTTAGACACTGAAATCGACCGGTGAAGTATAATTTAAAAGCTTTGAAAAAAATGCTGCCTGAATTACGCAGCTTGTGCAATTCAGATTTCAAGTATTGCCCGTAGCACCTCCAGAAGTAAATCCTGCGTTTGTGTGTTGATCAAAGAGGTTGAAAAAAAAAGATCGATAATATGGAATATTGCATAAATTTGAGGTTTACCTGTCTTCAGTGTATCGACGTTATTCGAATTGGTCGATGATGTCGAAAAAGTGTGGTTCCCAATGTGTTGATGGTGTGAATCGACCGTATCACCATTTGTGGACGTCTGATTTTTGAGAAAGTCGAGTAGAATTGCGTGAATAACAGAAAAAAAATCAACACAGTTAGTTTATAAACTTCTATTTTCGTGTTTGATAATGAGGTTGGTTTTGCACTATAGATACTGGAATCTGTGTGAATGTAAAAAATAAGCTGATTTTCTAAAGGACTATACAGTTTCAGATGTGTGATTTCTGATCTATATATTGCTTTCAAAAATGTAAATAGCAGATAGCAGATCTAAATTTAACCCTCCCAGTACAGTACATGCGTAACTCGAGTTATAAATTTAGCGAGGGAAAATAAAAAATCTAATTCTGTAGACCTTCAAGTTCAACATGGGTGGGAGGGCGAGAGATTTCAAATATTCTGATGGGGGACTCGTTTGTCAGTGAAGGAAGTTAGAGCAGCTCCGATTTTCTACCCTTTAATAGATCTAGTAGAGTATACTTGTGGAGGGGGTTATGAAGTACTAATCAAACAGGTGACGCAGTATTTACGAAGGCTTGGGTGTGCGTAATAAAATACATATTTCTAGAGGTCAAGAAAGACTTACCAAATGTTGCGACGGAGACATAAAACGATTTACATTGGCGTGCGACGAGGGGTTACTGAAACGACTCGGCGAAGGCGAACTTTTCCACGGCGTCGGATCCACACTGCGCAATAAGAACCACAGAGATACAATAGCTACATATCGATAATGAAACGCACGTTTGTTGGATTCACAAACATCGCGCCAATTCGGTGGTTGCGCTCGCACTTACGGACGAGACTGCGGCGGCTCGGTCACCGGTTCCAGATTCGGCGCCGGCGGATTCTGGCGCGCTATCATTTTGGCGTGGATGTCGCAGTAGAGCTTCTCGTTGATGCTGTAGTAGCCGACGTTCTTGAGCGACGTGCCGCATGTGGCGCACTTGAAACACTCGACGTGCAGATTCTTGCCTTTGATGCGCACGAACACGCCTCTGCGCCGGAACAGAAAAACGGAACGAACGTGGATTAGCGCGGACGCGAAAGGGTGGCGCAATTGGCGACGAGTGATTACTTACACGATGAGACGTTCGCAGTCGGCGCAGATATTCTTGCCGGGCGCCAAAGTGCTGTCGGCCGACGGCGATTTGGGACGTGGCGCCGACACGCTGCGCAATCCGGGCACCGGCGCTTCGTGCGCCTCGGGCCGGGGTTCGTCTGCGAAGTAATTCATGGATTATAGCGACCTGCTCTGGGGCGACTCGATTCGAGATTTGTGGCGAACGTGAGACGATGACGAATGTGCGCGACCTAAGGGCGCGAGAATTTTGCGCGCTCCGCCGCCAAGGCTTCAGCTCTCGGCGACGGCCGCGCGCCTCTCCGCCACCGCCGGCGGCTCTATAAATAGCGATCGCCGCGATGAAATGTCGAACGAGTTATTTTGAACGAACGGCCAGATGGCGGAGACGGTGGCGGCGGATGCGCTTAATGCGAGCGCCAATTTCATTCGAGTAGTTCGATTCGGCCCCCTCGTCCGGCCGTGTGCGAGGTCGCCATCGAAACGGTAATCCGTTTCAGTTTTCGAACCGCGCACTGCTTAAAATGAGTGACCTTTTAGATGGAGTGGACTTAGAAGTTCCAAGTCCACCTCGACCTTTGGTCGCAGATTGCGCAGAAATGTATTTGGAAGAATTCAAATAGATACTCTCAATTACCCGCATTCAGATATTAATTTTGCTGACTTAATTTTAAAACCTGCCGAGTGCCAAAATATGAAATTATTTATTTTTTCATCGTTCATTTATCAGTATAATGGATCGTGAGAAATACGAGTGCAGAGTACATGATTGCAGTCTGAAAAACCCCTCAATAAAGGCTCTGATTAATTAATACTCATTAAGAATACTTCGCGTTTCAAATTTTCCTTCCATCGTTCACTCACCCAATTTTAATATTGTTTTTCTTTGAGTAAAAACAAATGGATCATGGATATGTCTTGTGGCTCTTATTGACACAGCTAACCATGAAACATTACATTACCCAATCTCCACCCTTCTCCACACATATCTCCATGTTAATTAATAAATTGTTCGGTAACGGGATCACTAACTGATAGCCAGCCATAAGGCAAAGGCTGTCCATGTCAAAAAGTGGAATAATAAGTCCTTTAGAATAACATTTGACAAAAATTTTTGCCCTTTCATCAATGTTTTCAACATTTTATGATATTCAGTCTGCACAATATCTAATGAGTATTTTTTTAGCAGAAATAAAATAAAATGACAAATTTTTGTACGGTTTTCTCTTGAAAATCTTTTAATATTGAAAAATATCAAAATTGCGGATGGCACCCAGGGCCGACACTTTTCTATTTTCCCACTAGGTGCATACTCAAATTTTCCTAAGGGGAAATTGATCTATTGATAAGGGGGAGGGGGAAAGTAAGGGGGGTAAAATATTTGTCTAAATTTGTAAAAAATCACCAGGTGCAAATGCACCTGTGGCACCTGGATGTTCGCTGGCCCTGATGGCACCCATTTGTTCGAGACCATAGAATTATTCTCACCATGATAAACTTGGCTAGAAAGGATTAGGATATGATAGCAGACGATTATTCTAGTCAATTTAAATTGTAGCAACATTGTTTATAAGGGAGGTCCACTTTGTTAAGATGTTTATGACGTATTAATATACTTTTGCTGTTCAACGATGATTTCATATTCTTGAAACATGATATGCAGGAAGTAGATAGGTTCTATTTTTTCAAAAATTTAATAATTCTGTATATTTTCTATTGGAAAACAGGGAAAATTCAAGATTCATTGTAGATATTCTTAGCATTTGTAGTACTTTCTACCATTTTAAATGGTGCATTTTAATCTTAGATGATAATATATTTTACTATTTTTGTGGTAATTATTCTACTATGAATCTCGAATTGTCACAGTTTTCTCATCGGGGTACTTCTTAAGAAGGCAGTGTGACATGAAAATATTTTTTTACTCTTCTGTAAAACTTGAAAAAGTGGATTTAACCCCTTCCTACATACTAAGAATACTGTCTCACAGTATGAAACAAGCTTTTGCCAGGATACTCGTATTTGGCCTCGAGTTGAAGGAAAAATTCAAATACTAATTTTTGAACAAAATTTGAAACAACTTAGAACTTCGTAATCAAAAATCTCAACTTTTTGCTCAGTTCTCGGGGCACAATTACTCTCTTCGCTCGCTGGTATAAACGTAAATATTTGACGCTCATGTTGAATTAATAATGAATAAGAAATCGCTTACCGCTGACGCTGATCATTATCAAAAATATTTGACGATGAGCAACAGTGTTGAGCGTTTTATATGAGCATGTCATGTCCTCATCTTCAGGAAATTTTGATCTTTATGCGCCATAATGGATGATTTAATGCTTTAAACTTTAAGAACTGGTTGTACAATGCATCGAGTTAACTCATTTAAATCCCTTGAAATAGGTGCGAGAAACACTGTACAACCAGCCCTTAATTACGTTGTATCAAATTTTGACTGATCACAATAATGAAATCTATGTGTCTCACGAAAAGATAGGTAATGAAACTACTGTCTACGCTCACCTGCTGGTTCTGGCCATTTTCTCTCACTTTCTGCTTCGCGTAACATTTTGAATACTTCGCTGCCTTCCGAGTTATAATTTTTTTCATTTTTCTTGAAATTAACTCTATACAAAAAAAAAAAAAATTGAAAAAATACGTTAAGCTTAGGTACCGATATTGTAGAAAGGCGAATTAACTTCTACCATGCTCATTGAAACTGTGATGCAATAAGAACAGCTGAAGTCCGAGGTTTGAAAAAACACCTCAGCTAATACTCGTTGTTTGTTGAAAACTTTTCGACGATATCAAATTTTTGCTAAAAACTATAATATGAAAAAGTCTTTTTTGACATACGAGTGAAAGGCTTCCTTTAAAATTTTTTCAAACTAGTTCAGTCATTCAACTCAAAAGTACATAGATGTGAACAGGGCCTGTGTAGGGTTTTAGTCAAGTTGCTGCAAATTAATTTCTGTACGGATATAAAATTCGCAACACGTAGCACATTGAATAGTCAATAAACTATTAACCGAATTACTAATACACTCTCAGAGCTCACTCTCTCACCCACCATGTCGCCTTACTACTGAGCCGAAACTTCGAACGTTAATATCCAAAAACGCTAATTTCCTACTGAAGCCCCAGTGGCGGAACTAAGGGCTAGGCCGGGTGGCACCCTTTTTTGGCTCTGGGGTGCTGGCTAAGAGTGGTGTGTCACCGTGGAAAAAGAAGCAGAAGCCATCCGCCGCTATCTGGCGGCCCCCCTGAGAAGCTTAACCGCACTGGGTGGTCCGCTATGGGCTGAGGCGGCGGACCCCGCAAAATTGAAAGAGGAAAGAGGTAACCGTCCTAGGTCCTGCCTGTATCAAAATTGATAAAAAAAAGGGCTACGCCGCCCCCTCCCCCCAGAAAAAATTCTGGCCCACCCTAAAATTTTTCAAAATGAATTATTAAAAAATAGTAAAAATAAGAAATTATTGAAAAATTATAAAAAAATCAGTTTCAGTAAGTTATTAATTTTGTGGATGTTGAAATTTTCGAATGATTTTTCTTGGCCCACCCTAAAAAAAAAAAAAACTGGTTCCACCACTGTGAAGCCCTTATCTTCGATATCCACTCTCAATTGTAAATATTACTGTGCAGTGTTAATAGCTTTCATTTTTGAGACAATAAGTTGAAAAACATTTTGCGCACGTCGGGCGAAGACACCAGTCTTTCGCCTTTTTTGAAAATTCTACTTTTTGGACATACGCGCGTGTATTGTGCGTTATTCGATATCGAGCTATTTCTATAGATTTCTCTCGAATAATTATGATGTCAGTTATAGCTCTGCCCTCCTCGCAGCCCCTACAGCCACTGAATGACGTGTATATATACATAGAGATCAGACGGCCATTTATACTCGATTTTTATTTTCTTCGCCGCTCGTTTTATCGTGCGTAGATAACGTTCAAACAAACAAAAAACACAACAAACAAATAAAAATGTGGGCCAGTTTTGATGGGCGCACATCGCGTGTAAACAATGAGAGGCGAATTCACCTACCCGAGCACTCCGCCAGCCAGCACTTCGGCTTGAGCGGACAGCGTTTCGGCGATCGACTCGTCGCTGTAAATTCCGACCGGCGAGTTGTACTGTTTGTTTACTATCGCCTTTACAGGGCCATTTTCTGCTTCATGGCCACCGCCGCCGCCGCCGCCGCCGTTCAACTGGAAACGATCGACAAGAAAACGGATGCAAAATTTTCAATTTCATAGTAGCTATATACAGCGTATACCTATACTTATGTACATAAAAGATGTAGATGAAAATTCGTGGAAGACGAGAGAGAGACTGCTGCAAAACGGGAGCTATACGTGACAGACTAAAAAAATGCAGACTTTTCTTTGGATTATCAGCTGTATAACTCGAATGGCGAGCTGGAGTAAGGGTGAGGTGTTCGTGAGAAAATAATTCAGACTTTTTTTTTTTGGGGACCCTTTTACGTGGCTGCGTCAGAAGAAATTCTCTTCTATCTATACCCGTTGTACTAGAATGAATTGAATTTCTTGTGGAGGTGTGAGGGACTTACTATTTTTAAATTAAACTTCAGTCTGCTAGACATGTTCTGTTATCTTATTGAGGGATATTACGAGTAGAGATGAATTCTTCTTATACTAGACGTTTAGTCGAAATTTTGTGTGTCCGTGTGTGACCAATGTTAACGTACGATGACGTCATCAAGCATATGTAAGTTTTATGACGTCATCATACATAAACTCGATGAAACTTTTAGTCGATTTTGTGCGTGTTCTTGTTTGTCTAAATGTTATCATATTATGGTGACGTCCGTGCAGACAAAGCTTTTTCTGCTCTCAAAGCTACAAAATGAGCTACAAATTGAATTTAGTATTTTACATACGAGTACCTATATGAAACATGAAAAGTTGTATGCTTCAAGTTATATGTACGTTTGAAAATGTATTTTCTCAAGAAAAGTTAATGAACCGTTTTTATATGCTCTTACAATTTATGTAAAAGAGAATTCATCTTCGCCTTCACGTGCTCTTCGTGAAGGCTACAGCTATTTTTTCAGATAGTTGTGTTTGAACACTTTTAGAGTATAATTTCTGTACTTATTTAAAAAAAAAAAAAGATGTATTCGTATTTGTGGGAATGCACTTTATTTACTCAATTACTATGCATTCATTGATTCGACGTTTTTGGAAATATATTTTAAGAGGATGATTCCAGGAGGCTCTAGTGGCTGAATTAAAAATTTTTAGTTCGAATAAATTTCGTGGGTCTGTATAAATATCGTTATTTTCAGCATAATATAGAACGTTCACAAATGATGTCTTATTGTTGAGTTTTCACTGCTGGTATTTTATCTTCAATATGATGATATGTGATCACTGATCAGTTTGGTAATAGCTGATTGGTGACTGATAGATTCTCACCAGTGAAATGTAAACAAAAGGAACATTCTAGAGGTAATTCATGAACAGAATCAAAAATCAAAATTATTTTTTTCGCTCAAAAAATTGAGAATCGTCTGTTCTGAAATTTACGAGTATATAATTACCAATTTTTCATTTTATTTCTTGAATTAAGCACTGAAGTGGCTTTATATTGCCTCTATTAAAATACTATTTCGTTTCAAATTCCTTAATTTGCCCTTCTATTTTCCAAAAAAATATCATGTTTGAAATTTTTCAAACCATATACATCTTTCAGAATATATTTTTTGCTCTAATATAGTATTTGAAAAATTATCCGAAATGCTGGAAGCTACAGCGTGTTAAAAATTAATTTTCCGAATATGCAAAAATATTGAATGAAAAAGTTTTTAAGTAATGGGGGAAAAAAAAATTGTAATACTCTGAAGAGTTTGGATGAATGGAAGGCAAATGGCAGAGTTGGATTTGAATTTTTTGTTCAACCCACATCTCATGATAATGTTTTGGAAAATTTTGAAACTTAGTTACTTACGTATTCAATTCTTTTCATTTTATTTTTTCTCTTTTGTATCTCCTTGAAATATAAACCGGGATTTAAAAATGTTTTGAAATTATTCTCCGTGAAACAGCCAAATTGAAACAACTACATATAAAAGTTATGGTGTTTTTTTTTTTTTCTTTCTTGAAATACAAAGCAGAACTGTGGTATCAACAATCATTAAAAAATGGTTACTTCTTCTACTTTTCAATGAATGAATTATCATTCTAATCCCTCTTATATTTTTTTTTTATCTCTGATTCACTGATTAACTTTTACAATGACGTAAAAAATACCATTGACTATGTACGGTATACTTCGTATTGTGTAGTCTGAGTAAAATACGTGGTGCAAGAATGAGTGCAAATATATGTATTTACAAGAATGAACAGTTTCCGAGAATGACAATTTATTGCTTTATCAAAATGGAGAGTACGAATTAGGATAAGGAATTGTCTGTACAACCAAATATTGTGGGTTCTGACGTTTATACTCTTTCATGGCTTCATTGAAATCATCATGATTTAGACTATTTATATAATTTTTCAACATTGATGGCAACTACTTGGCCCTATTGTTTGTCTATACATCTTCTGTTCTCAACTTCCACACTCGTGATAAGAATGAAGTATGTGTCTAAATTGATAATAAACGAACTAAGTACTCGTACATTTTTTCCAAGTTACGTACCTGCGGAGAAAATGGTTTTGAAGCAGAGTTGAAACCGTGTGGAGGACGACTACCTGGTTTGTAGGTAGCTGCTAGTGATGTTTTGGTGACTGGAACTGGAGACCCAGCTATATGAGGATTTGGACTTGGTATAGAGCCAACTGGACTGACTGACGGCTTCCATGTTACTAGACCACCCCTGGTAGATATAACCATGTCATTAGTATATCATTGGATAATTTTGCTAAAAGCTTTAAATAACTTTGTACGAAAAGATTTGATTTTAGTCGTCTAAATTGACCAACTTTGGTAGCCGTTGATCCACTTGTCCACTAGTTTATATTAGAATGTGTTTCTTTACTATATATTATGCTCCTAGATACCGATAGGAACCGATAACTAACCTTTGAACTGTAACGTCGAATGCATTTCCAGCCCCAATGATAACATCTTGAGCATCTTTGTGCCTTTGTTCGGCTACTTCTACATTGTTGACTCGTATGAGCGCATCTCCCACACGCAAGCCTGCTTTTTCTGCTAAACTTTCACAATTTACCTAAAAAAAAGAATCGCACAATAATTAATCATCAAAATCAATAACTGGTTAACTTATAAATGGTGTTATGTGAGTCGAAGTGTTATCAAAACAAGGCTTAAAAAAATTATTTTGTAGTTTTCTTGAAAGACGTCAAGTATGCCTCTGGTGTTTATGGGTATTATGATAGGTGCATGAGTACCCTGGGGCATTGGTTGACTCTTTTTAAGTTAGGTATCAGGTTGTTCTTTCCCAAGATGAAATATTTAGTGGGCCATTTCACCCCTTTACTAGAAAAATAGGAACCTTGTTACGACTTCATTTCGAATATTACGTGCCTGAAAAATTACCTTTACTGTATTTTCATTTTTTATGGAATTTGAGTTGATAATTATTGTAATTTCGGTTAACTTAATTCAGACGTTGCCTGTTTTTCAACTTCTTGAAAGATTTATTAGACTGCTTTGTCTACTCCATAGCGTTCGAGTATTTTGAAATTAGTTTGATGCTAGTAAAAGTCTCATCTGTTGGATGGTAACTTCGAAACTTTTTTTTTCAAAGTACATGAAAGTTTCATTTTTTTAGAGCTTGAAAGTTTCCCGTGTATATTTTTAAAATTTTTAAATAAACGTTCGTGATCGAAAATTGAATGCTAATGGTTTGATGCGTTAAAATAAACAAAAAATACGACAATAAATTGCAGTAATGAATGGGGAAAACCGGTATTTGGAGTGCTTCAAAAAAGAAGGCAAGTACATTTTTATAATTATGGTCACGAGTAATGAACGAGTACTCGAATAAATTTTCCTTTGGATATCAACTTTCGTTTGAATTCTGTTTCTGCTTGAATTACTGTTGGGTTTCCCTCTTCAAAATTTGACTCTATCTTCGTCCGTTTTGTTGATATAATCTTCAAATATGCTGCATCCTCATGATTTTATGTTACATTTTGAGAAAAAAAAATTATTAAATGATTCATTTTTAAAATCAGACGCATTCAAGTGAAAATCTATCTTACGAATTACGAGACTGCATATCTCTGTTATAATTACGAGTATCTTCTTGTAGGTACTGTACTCATATTATTCACTTCTCAAAAAGTATTTTACGTTTCAAAAATTGCTTTTCGAATTTTTGCATTTGTATGGAAAAAGATTCACAATAACTAATTTTTTGTAAAATCTTGGTACCTATTTTCGATGAAGTTATAAATAAATATTTAACCGAATAATCGAGTAATCGACAAATGACTTCGACTACAATAATATAAAATGAGTTTTGAAACGATATTCGTAAGCTAGAAAAGAATGTCATGTAACAAAAAAAATTTTTGATTACCTAGTCAAAACAAACACTATGCTCATGTGTATACTCGCAGACAAGCGAAAAACAGACGATCACTACTTTTTTAATTGACAAAATCTTTGCGATTATTTTACGAGGAGTGTCAATATAATGATGAGATTTTTTATTGTATGCTGTGTTCCACTATATAAGCGATGCTATATAGTAGCGTGTTATCATGAGAAGAAAAAAAATGGTGAACAGAGTAAGACAACATTCACTGTAATCAAGTTATTTGTCAATATAAATGTATTTTTTTAGGAGGTGAGGAGTTTGGTTTAAGTATGTGACGCTCTTCTAGTCATGATGTATGACTAGCTAAATGACTGAACTGCAGGGAAGGAATTATTTAATCTGTGAAATCCAACTCTGATCTTTACAGAATAAAAAAAAAATAGAAATAAAATTAGTCACGAATCATGATTATTTTATTCGTGCCTGATTATCAATCATTAGTCATGAAAACGACGATTATTATAGAACTAAAAATCAGTCATTAAGAAAGTATAACTGATTACTGATTTTCAGCTTAAACCATAAAGTACCGAGCAGCTAGCAAATGGAATTTCATGGGCATCTCAGATTTAGTTGGAAGAACGCTTGCGCAAAAGGTATCTAATTGACACAGTTGACAACTAATAATTGACATGGTGATGATTGCCATTCTATACTCGATGAAATAAGATTAAAATCGAGAATCAGGTTCTGCGCATGCGTTCCCCCAACTGCATCTGAGACGCCTTTGCAGTTTCAACAGCATCAGTCTATTAGGAATGTGCTCGCTGGGTATCCATTACTGTATGGTTTAAGATTTTCCGTCATCAAT
The DNA here is from genome assembly GCA_038050395.1 of Parthenolecanium corni. Taxonomy (NCBI): domain Eukaryota; kingdom Metazoa; phylum Arthropoda; class Insecta; order Hemiptera; family Coccidae; genus Parthenolecanium; species Parthenolecanium corni. The sequence continues at coordinate 4,488,699 of JBBCAQ010000014.1, read as the reverse complement.
CATAAAAGGACCAACGATTAATTCAATCATTAGTTTTCTATTCATCAATCAAATGACGTAGAGCCACTTATACAATGCTGGTTTCCGTGACGTGACACTGAGTTAACTAATTTGAACCCACTGAAATAGATAGTGACTCAGAGTTTAAGCACTGCACAACCGGCCCCAACTCATGTAATCGGATGAATAAATTGGTCATTACTGAATAATTAAGCATTGCTAATAATTCAGTCGATTAACTGTAACTACCATAATCTATGTGATTGAAATCGAGTCATGAATAATTCAGTCATAATGAATTTGAATTTTTCTTCAATCATCATTAGCTATTGGCCATGATGTAGATCACATGTCCTACTCTGATAGGGGATAGAGCCCTCCTTCAACCTAGCTGAGCCCCTCTTCAGGCAAGAAAATCAAGAAGGTGGGAGTGGAAAGAGTGAGAGGAGAGGAGAAAGGGAGGGAACTGCTGCTGGTGATCTCTCAGTGAACACACCCCCTCCCCCCACTTAAAAAATATCCTAGCTTTATGGATTCTCCATTGGAAGTGTCACTGTTTGCCATAATTCCATAATAACGGATGGATAAGCGCGGATGTAAAGAAACGCGAACGATTTGCGAGCAGAAAAAGTGCTGATTGATTTACCTTCTGAATGAGCAACGGTGTCCCAAAGTCTTTGCCACCCTGTAGACGAAAGCCCCACGACTGCGTGGAATCGGTTCTCGCCAGTCGAAACGTCAACAGCTGAGCCATGTAACCGGTTGGTGGTGGGGGGACACTGTACGATGAGAATGATAATTGGCTTCTGTTATTCGTACGGTTGTAGAGCTGATTTCGTTGTTGTTGTTGTTGTTTTGTAGTTTGCTCGGTTCTTACTTTTTAGATATATTCAACTTCGAAAAAAAGTTACGTTTTTTAGTCGACTTTTGTACGGAAGTGACGCGTGACGAACTCGCAACGTCCACAAAATAACGAATATTTTCGTGAAAAAAAAAAAAAAAAGAAAAGAAAACGAAACGTAGAATTTTTCGACACACTCGAAAATATGAATTGCGGGGAAAGAATAGTAAAATACCGAAAGCGACCTACAAATTGGTGTAGACGAAAAAAAGAAAAAAACACGACGAAGGTTATAGTCGTCCAAATAGGAGATAAAATTTGAAATTAACTAGAAATTTTTTAATATAATTTTTCTTGCGTTCGTCCTCTTCTTTATTATTATTATTTTTATTTCGTGTGTGTTTTTCTTTTTCGTCTATGTAGAATATTTTACATACGACGATACGTGTAAAACAGAGATAAAAAATAGGAAGCCGTGTTATCAGGGCTGCGATGGTTGCTGCTGTGGGCAGGGGCGCGCGTGCGCCAACTCCGCCGACGCCGAGTTATTTTTATCGGCGAACGAGTCGACGATTGCGCGCCCCGAATGCACGTTGCACGCGAATTGCTGCGCATATCCGCTTACAAGTCGCGCACCCGGCCCCCAGCCCCCCTGCCATCGGCTCGGGGGCTCCCCGGTGTCTTCGAAAAGAGTACCGCGAGCAAAAAATTTCGCTCGAATCGTCGACGCGTTCGCACAGCTGCGGCGGTCGACTATGTGTAAACATAAAATAGCGGCTTGGGCGAACGAAAATTGTCGAGGAAATTTGAAAAATTTTTCATTTTTTTTTAGTACGAGTACCGTAACCGTACAGTCGAATGCGAAAGCAATAAAACTATACTGCCGTAGCTAATGTTCGAGTAAAACGTGAAAATTGGCACACGGATCTTAGGGGGCAGGGTGTACGCAGTGATGGTTCAAGTCGATGGCACGGTGCAATAAACGTCGTATCTTCATTTTCCCAATAGTTTTACGTTTTAGTATTTTTGGAAAGGAAATTTCAAAATCTATCCATCTGATATATGAAAAACATACCACTAACTGTCAACAGCAAAAAGAAAATCCAAAAATACATTATTCGATCGCGTATAACAACCTAGTGAATGTCAACTTTCTTTTTGTTTTCATAAAAAATTTAAAAAAATGGAGATACGACTTTTTTGCACTGTGCCATCGAAGAAGTAGCAGAGTACAAACTTGAACCAGGCTCGACTCTAAATGCGATGTCATCTCGAACTATGATACCTTAATCCATGTACAAGGCCCAAAATTTGCTATGTTTTCTCAGCAAAGTGAAGTCTGCCAGACCCTGTCGTTAATGATACCCGCAAACACAAGCCAAAAAGAAAAAATCACGCAACACAATAAGGACTTACTCGTTGTATTGGTGTAGTAAAGTTGGTGAGATTTGATAATTTTTTGTGAACGGTCATAGAAAACAGAAATAAATTTATAATGTAGACTAGGATCATACGGGGTACACCAGCTGCTTCTCTGTTATGAGCAAATCGTCTCCCATCTGTTCCATCTACTTCATTATGAAAGAAATTGAGGTGTACTTCCATACTTTGAGAATCGAATGCGTCGATACAAGTTGATATCTCATTCTGTTTGGCTTACAGAATGGGAAGTGTAAACGGGAAATTCATAATGAAGATATTCCTAGTAATTTTCGTTCTCTCTTTCCCCACCCGTCTACTGTTGAATTTAATTTATTCTATTTCCCCCCTCCTCCTCCTCATCCTCCTCAAGCTTCATGATCACGTTCTTTTCTCACAATACTTCGCATGCGCGTAGACATGGGAGTTTTGAAAAATGAAAATGAATCGAAAAAATAAAAGAATAAAAAATTCACAGTTTTTAACGAAGTTAAGGATAGTAGCAGAGTTGAGCAAATTTCAATCAGATTTATGATTAATGATTGAAAAATAATCATGATTGATAACTGCTGGATAATTGAAAATTATACAGATTTTCAGTCATGATTAGGTAATGATTAATAATTGATTAATCATAAATCATCAATCGTGATTGATTGTATAAAATGTGGTTACGACTTGCCTAGCAATTTAATTACAATCCCAATTATCATTCATTCAATCATAAAAATACTGTGGAGGACATAGAGAAAGACAGTGCATTAACTGAGTATATGTCAGTATGTTGTAAAATTAAAATAATAATTTTCATCAGTTAACCTGTAGATGTTCTATGAAATTATGATAGGTACCAATGATCAGCAAAGACATTCATTTTTTTCTTATCTTATTTGTTGTACATGGTGTATCATCAACTAATAGAAGAACTAATCCCATCAAAGGGTACAGATAAATTATAAACCCAATAGAGAATGTGACTATATATCATACATAGTATATTCTACCACATAGTTAATGTAATATACGAAGTGTAATTTAAATAATTTATGCAAAAAAGGTCAATCTTTGGCTTAATTCTACTCATAGTAGCTACTAGCTATCAGTACCATCATTTGCCAATGGCGGACACCTTAAGGCATTTTTTTCCTTAATTTTTTCATAGCTTGCTGAAAAATGCTTCAATTATTTTGCTTGATGCCTTGAATATTTGCCCCCGCCTTCTTCTAAAAACTTCTCCCCTTTTGGCCCCCGTAACCCATACACATATTACACCCTATCATTTTTCCCAACTATCTAAATTTTGCCTATGGCGGACATCAAAATTTTCATTTTTCCAGTAGCAGACACACCAATGGCGGACACCTAGAAAAATATTTGTAATGTAGAAAAAAACGTGAATAATTGTTATTATATTTTTCAATTATGATGTTGACTAGTAAGGGACTTCACCCTCTGTCCATTCCGGGGCTCAACTCCCCTCCACACATCCACTTATAGAGACAACTGGATAAAAAACAAATTGAAAACATTTTACCGTGTAGATATATTCATTTTTCAAATAATTAAATGAACAAAAAAAAAAAAAACAAATCCAATTAAACTCAATGATGTCACAAGGCATGGCAGTCATCCTTTGGCTTCATACCTTGGGTTTATGGTAGGTATAGGATTTATTCCAGCCTCAAGTTGTGCATAAAAGCAAGTGTCCGCCACTGGAAACCTTCAAACAGACTGAATTTTCCAATGGCGGACACCCTCAAAAAAACGTTTGAAACAGATGAAATAATTCTAAAACTGTAAAATTCAATGTTTGTAATGGTTTAGGATCATTGATGCTTTGAAGGAACATTATTTAATAATTACAGGAATAGATAATTATCAGTTTTAAAAATGTTTACTATCTAATCTTTTTCTTTGCAATAATTACGAAATTGAATATTTTAATTGACAAGGACATAATTAATGGCCAAATATTTCTATTGGATGGAGCAAAAATTTAACTGAGCCATTCAATGCATTACCATGGGTAACAGCTACCATGTGACATCATTAGTTTCATTATAAGTCGATTTAAACACTAAATATACAAAAATGAAAAAGAAGGTGTCCGCCATTGGCAAATGACGGTAATTGAGGATGGAAAAAAACTCAAATTTGGCATCAAATTCAAATTTAAGGTCCTCAAATCCAGCCTCAGAAAAATCTTATATACTTACTGATAATGAAGTTCTATGAATTTGCAAATTTTTCATAAGTAACACTTTTGTAGTTTTCACTATGAGATGCGGGGTGGGGGGAATAGTCGTAGTCCCACCTCGCTTGATCAGCTCGGCTGCTGTGGTTTTCTGCATTAAAAACCCGCGAAGAAGTTGTGATATTGCTAAGCAGACGCAAAAATTTGTCAATAAAGTTGATATGCGTACCCCACACAATAATATCATTCGTTTAATCTGCTGATCCCTCCTAATGCGGTAAAGGTGTACCATCCGCATAACCCCAGCTATAGAGTCTCGCTGCATTTTGTTGTCATTCTGCAACGTCCCGCGCCCCGCGATGAAAATTTATGTTTGCAAATGCCAAGAGATTAATTATTAAGATGGCGGTTGCTTTTTCGTTTTGGCTGATGGCACGCTTCTGTTCGAAGGTCGGTTGTTGCGGTGCCAGCGGTCCCAACGATTACCTGGTGCTGAAGAAACCGCTGCCGAACGAGTGTCGGGACACGGTTACAGGAAATGCTTATTTTCACGGCTGCTCGGACGAAATAGTTTGGTTTCTGGAAGATAAATCCTCGTGGTTGACCGGAATCGCATTTACGTTGGGTTTCCTGCAGGTGCGTACATTCCTTTTTCTTTCCGTATAATACGTAATTTACACCCGCGCAACCCGCCTCCGTTGCTCGCCTCGCTAAGGTGTATATCAGATTAAACGACAGCATGCATAGTCGGATTACCAGCAGCCGAACGGCTGTGCTACCAATTCAGAAAAAAAAATTCTGGCGATGCAAGCTCGACTAGAAAAGCAGGTTTTCACAGGGAACTATATAGACTATATGGCTTTGATGAAGCATTAAAAGTTGAGATATGGTACTCGTAAGTCTTTGGACTATATATGCAATAAAGAAGGCCAAATAAATATCTGTCGGCAACTTGCGCCGGCACGTTCCGAAGGAAAATTCACGTTCTGAACCCTCGCCGAATCACGTTTTATAAAAACTAAGCAACAGATTGGCTTGAAACTGAATGTTGCATTTTAGAAGCTTCTATAACTGCACGCCATACCGATTTCAGCTCTATCGGTTCCGTACTTCCCTATTCGTAAATCGTAGCCATTAAAGCTGAAAAATCTATGGGCTATTTGCTTATATGCTTATCCTAAGGTAACCTTTCTCTATCTGACATCAATCTGATCAAGATTGATCTCTGCTGCAAATTTCAACCCTATACATCCAGGAGCGCGTTCCAAAAAAAAATCAACGTTTTTCAACCTCCCAAATGACTTTTCTCCAAAACCTTCTATGGAGTTGGCTTGAAATTTGAGTGTTTAACTCTCAAGATTTCAGAATTGATGTACCATTGAATTTCGGCTCAATACATCCGGTAGTTTTCCCTTTAATTACCCTTGAAAGTCGAAATTTGCGATTTCTGTACACCCCCGCCCACTTCCGCCCACAACAATCCATACATAAATCAACAAAATAGAAAAACAGAAAAAAAAATGAAATTACGAGATGGGTATTTTTAGAATCCTGAGATAACCGAAAACTATGCACGTCTCATGTCCAGAGTATTTCTGAAAGTTAGACCGAAATTAACAATACGTAGCTAGAAAACCTGCTAGAAACCTTTTTCGCCTCAAAAGAATGGCAAAGAAAAGTAGGAATAGGTATACGCGCGGTCGTATATCGTATTTTGTGACGAGGATGTCGAAAGAAAACCGACGCCGGAAGGCGGGGTTGGGGAGGGTGAAAAAAGTGAAACCTTTCGAAGGATTTCGACTGTATAAATACGAGTACATATATACATGTATTCGTAGATGACTGGCGTGTGAAGCTTTTGCGGTTCTTCTTCGTCGATTTTTTCAACCCCTCGCCACTGGGTATACGAGTATGTTCGACTGTGTAATTCGAGAGTCGAAAAGAAAGTGCATGGTGGTGCAGCGAAGGGGGTTGGCGAAGTGGTTTCGGATGGTTACTCGCTGTATCTATGGCTGGCTGTCGTGCAGCATGCCGAGGTTTTTGGTCATTCGATACGGAATGAAAACGGATATGGCGAGTATTTTAGATGGACATCGGCGAGAACGTGAGTCGAATTTTGAAGAAAGATGTATTCGGCGAAAGGAAAGAAGGGGGGTAGGGGGTGAGCCGGAAATTAAATGGTGCGCTCTGTCGATAGCGATCTGATTTGGAAGACGAAATTCGAGTGTACGATCGTATTTGGGAAAATCTCGTCGCAATTTCCAGCGCCGCAGCGAATGCGGTTAGCTGATATTTTCGACGAAGGGCTTCGGCAAATGGAAACTCTTCGTTTTGTTTTCGTTTATTTTTATTTCGTATACTCGTAGTTATAATATTTTAGCCTTTTCTGCCCGCAGCCCAAGACTATTAGAGGTTGAGGTTTTGCAGTATAGCGTATTGATGGCCGGCTTTTATTGCTTTCATTTAATTGAAAACGAAGAAAAAAAAGAGAGAGAGAGAGAGAGAGAAACAATAAAAAAGAATTGAGAAAAATGTAGAGAAGGAAAGATAATAAGAGCCGGTTGTACAATTGGTATATTATGTTAAGTCGAGTGTTGTCATGCCCAAAATCGCCAGAAGTTTCTCGTTCTCTGTTACTTATTTCATTTTCGAGTTTCATTTTTCGTGTGAGAATTTCGTATATTTCTCAGAAAATTCGAATTTCTCGTTTTTCAAATTTGTGGTACTCGTAAAATTTGAAAACATCCTGTAAAAATTCGATGAGCTATAAATGAAACTGAGTCACAATATCACAAAATTTATATCGTTTCATCTGACTCATTTTTCTTTGTCCTCTCTTTTCAACAGTGATATCAAAGGAAAGTAAAATTCCCCCATTTTGAATCATTTCTCATTTCCATGCGGTTTTCAATTTTGTATTATAAATTCAGTTCTTTTGTTCAACAGCACACCTGTTCAAATTTCTTTGTTCCCTAAAATTAGTAATTCTTTTGTGCCTTTAGTTCTTCTCCATTCTTTACTCATCTTGGTTTTCAATCCTTTTATCTGAAAATCGAACCTTTTGTTTGAACAGCCGCAGTTGAATATCTTTCCCGTATTCCACGATTTTATCGATTGACTCTGCTGAATCATTCTGTTGTTTCAGAATTGTTTTATGCTTATTCTTTTGTCCTTTCCATTATGATGTATACTGGACCAATTATATCTCTTTCATCAGTTTATACTTTGAAGTGGAGTATTATGAAAATGCGTGTAAAATTATTCATAGCCATTGAAAATATAGCGTCAGATAGACATCGGTTTTAGTACCAAAATATTCTTCAGCTGTGGACGAACTTTCAACGTTTTGGATAGTAAACTATAACTCGTCATAATTTCATGATGGAATTCCTCGTAAAAACTTTGGTAATTTGCAATTTTTCTCAAAGTCGATGCAAAATTATTATCAAGGGATTCCAGATTAAAAAAAAAAAAAAACCTTAATTTCTATAGACCTCTTCGTTAGACTAAAAGGCTGAATCAAAATAATATAAATGATCTCAAAAGTACACAAGAAAAATCTATGATTTGAATTTTCAGAGCTAAATTCGTGAAACGTGGGAGAAAAATGAATATTTTGCAACGAAACGTTCACAAAGAAATAGGTAGGTATATTTCAACTTCAATATCTTTATATTTTCATTTGCCTGCTGATTATTCCTATGCGTAACCACGTTCTTCAAAATATAGGTGCCCATATTAAAATTCAGTGCCCGAAAAACGCTTTTCATGTTCCATCCCGATTCTCTTATTTTTCATATAACTCGCAGAAACTGTGTAATAAAAAGCGCCCTAAAGGTGGGTTAATAATTTCGTAATAATCGTATGCAATTCGATTTGAAAGGGTCACGGTAGCGTACCTGTATATAGTTTTGGGTACAGGAAATTTCAGTCAGGTATTCGAGTATATCGTTTTTGAAAATAAGTTTTCAATGAGGAAGAGGGGAAAAAAATGAAGGAGAAATTAGTTACCTCCGTTGCACTTGGATGTAGCCTATTTACGACAGCATTTTCCTTGTTGTTGGATGAGGCATGATGGTGGGGAAAAAAAAATAAAGAAAAAAATGGTTTATCACCATTTTCATTTCCGGTCACGTTTTCGTATTTAATTTCCTTTAGCAACAGATTGCGTGCCCATCTTCCTCTTGTAAAATAGTGAAGTTGACGTCGTTTTTCATTGGGCTTTTTCGATTTGAGTTGTTAGGATTTTATATGGCTTTATATAAGTTTTACAGAGAAACTGTATGCATTTAACTTTTGTACGTATAGGGAAATAGGATTATCACTGGCAAAAAATAAAAGAAAATTAATACCCCCCCTAAGTAAGAAAATGTCCAGAGTGTAAATTATAAAGTAATAGTAGTCTAATGCAAAACATTTTTCTAAATTCACGTCTTTCATATTCATCGATACCATAATATTGTCAAAAAGTTTCTGCTATGTAAAAACGTGTTATTTTCTCACCATAATTTTTTTCTTCCTTTTCGTTGAAGTAAAAATAATCGTATTCTTGGAAATGTGAAAAATGAGTCGATATGATGAGTTGGACAGTAATTTTTACAAGTTCTTTTTTTGCTTCATGACAGTGAAAATGATATATATCTATACTTGTGTATCATTGGGCTTAATTTTATCGCTGATTCTGAATCATTTATTACTGGACTTAGATTTCTGGGTTCAGATTCTAATATTTTAGTGGATTTAAATGAGTCACGTCCATCATTATATTTTTATCCCTCTGCGACCTGGGAGAAACCTAGCAGTGATAAATATAATTTTTACATATATGTATATTCTATTATTATGAGACTCCCATGAGTTGATATAATGGAAGCTCAGATATTTGGAGCATTTTGATATGTTATAGAGGACCATGAATACTACCCATAACCAAATTTTCAGCTTGTAGCGATTTTATTGGGGGTTAAACCCTAATGTTCCTGGGTTACTTTGCAAAGAAAAAAAAAAGCAGAAAATGGTAAATTAAGAGAAAAGTTATTTTCATAATTTCTTGCTTAATATACGCCATGTAAGAATGAATTGAGTTTGTTCAAAAATTGGACATTTTACATTTATAAGAGAAGAGAGAAATGAAAAGTGAAATTCACATTTTCATTTATACTTTGATTATAAAGTCTGTTTATGTTACACACGACTAGAGTATAAATTCTTAGATCAATGCGAAAAGTGACGTTCGTGGAAAATAGAAGACCTTAGTCCCTTATGAGCAAGAATTAGAGATTTGTTACATATTTTCATCAATTTAAGCTTTTGAATTTTCTAATGAACTGAGAAAATTAATTTATTCTATATTTTCGTTTTAAATAACAGCTTTTCATCTCCTTCCTGTTATGCCCACCAGGTTTCCCCAATATTCAACATTACTATAGAATGTATCTTTGCTTACTCAGCTATTACCAAACTTATCACATATCGAGTTATTCACCAATCTTTTTGAAGATAAATTCCCACCAGTGAAAAGTAAGCCATAATTTGACGTCATTTGTGAACGTCCTATATAGGTATATAGGGAGTTTTTATTACTAATTTTAAACGCTTGAAACATTCTCGTCGTGTAAAATATTTTGTTGGGTTGCGTGGGAAAAAGAAAAATGAAGACAAAACTTGGAGAAATGAATGAAAAAGTTGTGAAAAACTTTTCCCCTCCTTAGCGTTTTCTTAAAAAAAAAAATAAGAAAGATACTCGAAAAACCTGAATTCGATAGACGCGCGTATTTCAATATTCACGAAAATAAGATATAATCAGAATTGTATAGCAGTTATAAAAAGAAGAGCCGAGGAGAAAGCTGCGAAGAAGGGTTGGAAAAGTGGAGACCGAAGCGGGAAAACGCGGCGAAAGAGAAAAAAAAAATTTACAACAGCGATGGCATTTGCGGACGATGTGAATAGAGTAAAAGAAGAAGAGGACTCCCTTGGAAAAAAAGAAAAAAGAAAAAAGTAATAATGCCAAAATTATCGTCGAACGAGGGTAACATTTGCAAAAATAACGCTTTCGTTCCCATATAAAAAGTGTAGAACGAAATGAAAAATGACAGAAATAAAAATAACCCCTTTGGTGCCCCCTTACCAATAAACGTTACCGAAAAAAAAAAAAAAAAAAAAAAAGAAGAGAAAAAAATGAAAAAAATGCCGAAATCTATATTATATGTTTTCTCCCGTCCTAAAAAGTCCTCTTTTTTTTCGACCCCTGCCCTCACCCTGTGCGACTGTTTCCATGTCTTTCAGTCCCCCGACCCCTAAAATAAGGCTTTCGTTATGTCCTTTTCTACATATACTATATTCGATGTATGTATACGAAATTCTCTTCTTTTTTTTCAATGCTCTCTTTTAGTTATTTTTTGTAGCTTTTTTTTTTTCACTGTAGTTTCACAAAGTTTGAAGGCGACAAGCTAAAGATAACGAGAAATTCAATGTCTCTCAATATTTTCGTATACTTATTTTTTAAACGACGAGAACTGTGATCTAATTTGCGGTGGGTGTGTGGTGCGTTATTTTCGTTATGGTTACGATTGTTATTCGGCCATAGACGCGTACCCCAATTATCTGATAACAGATGAAAAATGAGACAAGTAGCCCGAAGGCATGCAGAAATACTCTGAAATGGAGCAATTTTGCCAAAATCTTCGATGTGTAAACAAGTTAACAAAATAATAACCGCAGGGTAACGGTTTCAGATAATGAGGAAGGCCTATGAGTCGAGCTTGAGCAGGGTCCTTTTCGAAATTCCGAGGTGTTTTTTATTCGTTTTGTTTTATAAGTGGGTTCAGTCGCAGAGTTCAGTCGCCTGAGGGATTGGCATTTACTTTTTTCTTTTTTTTTGAGAGGGAACTTCGATTGTATGTATGGAGAAGAAATTGTGATACAATTGGAAAATTTCTTGGTTATCAATGGATATAGTGGATGCTCGGAGAGGTAACCTTGTAGATGGAGCAAAGAATTAGGTCTATGTCAAAAACTTACGTTTTCTATTGAAGATTGCTGAATTATTGATTAAATGAAATCAGGAGCTATGCGGCTTTTCAAATTTAACCATGAATAAGCCTTTTCGCCGCTTATTTCTGCAGCATATGCCATCACCGACTTAGGTGATTTTTCAAACAAACTCCATTATTTAATTATTTTGTAAATTTACTAAAATAAATCAGTATTTTTGCTGAAGCTTTTGCCCCCTCGCATACCGAGTTCCATACTGGGGGAATAATGAATTTCAGTACATCAATAAAGGAGGTAAGTATAGATTAATTTTGCATATCCCTTTTTACCCTTTCCCAATCTATTATTTGAGATCAAAGTGATAAAAACCCCTTATACTCAAGTTTTTAAAGTTTCAAACTCCGGGGATTGAAATTTTTGTAATGATAATATGCTATTTTAGCATATTAGGGGAAAAAAATCTTGGAGAATGTACTCGCACATTCAGACCATCGTATACCTACTTTAATTTAAAAACCTGCTTCTTCAGTAGCACGGATAACGCTGGTTCATCATTAATATATTTCAAGGCCCCCATATCTAGTCATTCTGTTGGAAGCTGATGAATCAGAAATGAATCATATACCTATTTAAAAATTCAACACCTAGATCTTTTATTTAACGTGTATTTAATCGGAATCATACCGCCGAAGAGTGAAATACATAGATGCATTAAAATATTGTGCGTAAGTTACTAATTTTCGTGTACCTTTTGCAATATCTATTAGTGATCAATAATTTCAAATATGCGTTTCATCTTACTATTCTTTTTTACATTTGTTATCAACGTTGTGTACGGTAAAGTGAGTCAATTTAGAATGGGGTCCAGAAATAAGATATTACCATCAAAATCGATATCTTGTGAAAACGGAATGCGTTTACATGATGGAATCTGCCGTAACATCATTGATCAAAAAAGCGAGCATTTTTCAACAATCGAAAGAAATGTAACTGGCCCGTCAGGGAAGAAAGGTTCTCAACTGTTATGGAAGAAAGGTTCTCAACGGTTTCGGCCAATGTCTAGCACTACCAATTGGCCTTGATGAAATTCTGATTATTAATACATTTACAAGTGCAGTAGATTATGCATGAGAGCTGTGGGACAAACACGACTCGAAATTTCAGCCTGCATCAAATTAAATTCATAATTATTGAAATACCTATACATATTGTTACTTTTTTTTTCACGTATTAGGTATATACCTATATAATCTTTATTTTCGTAACGTAGAGGTAAATTTGTAAATTTTAATGCGAAATTTAATTCAGTAGGTACTATAGGTAGTCAAAATCGATAGATACATATACGTATATTACACTACTCAACAAAATGAAAGTGTTTGAAATGTACTGGAAGGGGAATAGGTGAGTCTGAAGGAGTTTTTCACGCTGAATTCAATGCCGTTCTCAGTTTTTCTCTGTCAGGTCCCATTTCTGAGTTATTTGCTAATGAAAGTCACAAAATAGCCAAAAAAGCACCTTTATATTTGATGAGATTTATCTTCAGAATCATTGTTTTCCATCGAAGACTATGTTAAGATGTAGGTTAACACTTCTTTTTTCACATATACTAATTACAAACCGTTTGATTACTTCGTTTAGAAGTTATTAGTAAAATTCTGAACCTCATTTTGATGTTCAGTTTTCAATACGGTAGCGGAGAAATTTGTGTTACTATCAGTGGTCACCCTGATATTCACTTCGTTTCGTTATCAGCAATACGGAAATTAAAATATTTTTTCTGTTAATCCATTTCATTCAAAGTTGATTGAGAATGTTTTGTCTATACAATTTTATAGAGGAATGTTCAAGAATTTATAACTTCATTTTATAGAAATGAATGAGCTACGACAAATGTTGATAGACTGAATAATAACCGTGACGGAATACTTGTCTTAATTGTTTCTGTGTACGTCTAAATCACTCCAAGTTTTGATCAGATTACAAAAGGTAATTAAAACATACTGATATCGGTCCTAATTGTCTGAAACCTGTGAATACTATGAGTTTATCCCTTATGTGTACAAAATTGGTTATGTTCGTTCATATCTTCACTTTGTTTGTTCATTGGAATTGTTGAGTTGCGTTTTTTATCAGAAAGATCGGAACGATGAATTATCAGTGCAACCATTGAAATAAATTTTGTCTCCCAAAGGGAAATTTAGGTGAATGTTTAGAATTAATTTACTAAAAACTGGGACCTGATGGAGAGAAACGGATAGTGCCATTAAATTCTACGTATCAAATTCATAAAAAATCACCTATTCCCGTTCCAGTACATTTTTGTGTGTTGAGTAGTGTTATGGTAAAACATATACTCGTAGTTAGGTACCTCATGCAAAACATAATGATGCGCGTGCCGTTGTTACTTGATGTCATCGAACGGTTATTATCCATAATTTCTTTAGTTTTCATTAGTTTTCTTGGTGGTTCGTTAATCAATTTCAATTTTCTAATTTTTATTATTGTATTTTATTGTTATTTTTTATGCATAATCTACTTAATCATGAATGATATTAACGCATCAAAGATATAACAGTGATCAACTGAAACTTGCATTTTTATTTTGGATGTGTTAGGAAGAGGAAGGTTATAGTGGTAGCGAAACTGTAAGACTCTATAGCTCACAGATTCGTCACAAATGATTTTCCCTTTAAAAATAAAAAATCCGATCATAGTTTTCCAGGGGAAAAACATGAGGATGAGTAACAAAGACAGTAAAAAACAAAATTAGCCTATCACATTTCAATAATAGTAGATTACACGATTGGTGCGGAAAGTAAGCGATTACTTTTCAAACTAATCGTGTATACTATTTTAATTTATTACGTACGGAAAATACCACCATACCACCCTATTTTTTGGTTGGAAAACCACAAATTATCAGAAGCGGGATTTTTTGTTTTCCGCACCTGTATATTTCTGTTTGCGGTTGATTTAATTCATTTATCATGATAGTATGCGGTTTTCCAACTCGAAAATAGGGCGGTTTCCGTTCGTAATAAATTAAAATAGCATACACGATTAGTTTGAAAAGTAATCGCTTACTTTCCACACTAATCGTGTAATCTACTATTAATTTATTACGAACGGAAACCGCCTTATTTTCGAGTTGGAAAACCGCATACTATCATGATAAACGAATTAATCAACCGCAAACAGAAATATACAGGTGCGGAAACCAAAAAATCCCGCCGCGGAAAACAAAAAATCCCGCCGCAGAAAACAAAAAATCCCGCTTCTGATAATTTGAAGTTTTCCAACCCGAAAATTGGGTGGTATGGTGGTATTTTCCATACGTAATAAATTAAAATTCTATAACATGAAAACAGGAAATAAGTCTGCAATCTTTCCCTTTAATTTGGTTGGTACAAAGTTTTATTCCCAAAGATATCAGTTAAACCTTTATAAGAAACGCCTCAGCTGTCTGGTGAATTTCCAAGAAAGTGAAAAATCAATGGAAAAAGCATGTTGTTAGCGGGGTATACATTACTGGCTTAACCGGTTCAAGACAAAAAATTGTGTTGAAACTTTCGTGGTTGAACCAGGTTCAAGCCAGTATGGTCACCCTAAATAGCATAACCATTGTGTTTTCATTCCTTCGTGTCACTAATTTCTTCATTCTCTTTCATCAACTTTTTCTCTCTCATTTAGCATCACTCATCCTCATCTAAAACGGTTGCAATTTTTTCCTTTGTTTTTTTACACCTAATCCTTTTCATGTTTTAATTTTCATCAATACATAATTATATAAGCCCTTTTATCCAATAATTTAGATACTTCTTTTACACTTTTTGTACACTTCCTTTTTATTTTACCTGGTTTTCAGTTGAAAAGCCGCTTATTACAATTGGGATAAAATGGCGAATTTGGAGGTGGGGATGTGATTGTTTTTTATTTCATGAGTTTTTATGACGTTTGTAATGAATTTCAGAATTTCATTTATATTGGTTTATATGGGTATAGGTAAGGTATATGACTTTCTATATTAAGTTATATCTGTATCTACAGAGACGTTATTAGGCACTTGTGAGATCCAAAACCAATGAATATGGATCCGTCTATGAAAATGATAAAAATGTTTACTATCGCATGATTTGGAAGTCGATCGAACGATGATTGTACTCGACAACTTTTTCGGACCGCAACAAAAATAGTAAAATATTTTATTGAAGATAGTACAAAGTACTTAACCTACTACAAAAATATTTTGAATATCTACATCTACAAGTATATGTACGATAAATAATAATTTCCGAAACGGCGACTTCAAAAGACATTTGTACAATGTACATGTATATAATATACCAAGTATGTATCTGTCGTAGTCACTTGTGACTTGGCATAATTAGGCACTTTGCGACGTGCTATTTATGCCTCAGTCACTTGGGGTAAAAATCATTGAAAGGCGTTTTGAGTTGCTTACAGGTAGGGGAGAAACCCACAGTTTTCAATTGGCGATTCAGTCATGATACCAGTACCAAAGGTGATAGAGAACCAACTGACTCCCCCAACTTAACGTGTGTCATCTTACTAAAAAAAAAAAATATTTTCCAAATAGCTTGTGAGAAAGGCATTATTAAAGGTTGGTGGGGACCCAAAACCTTGATCTCCACTAGTACGAAGTTGATGACGATAGATGACGTTATCTACCTTACCTATAGGCAAATCTAAATGCCTTTCAATAATTTTTATCCCAAGTGACTGAGGCATAATTAGCCCTCGGAGGTCTGCGTGGCGTAGTGGTCGAGTGCTAAGCCTTGCAATCAAAAGGTCTTGCATTCGAGACTCATCACCGACACAACCTGATCCACCTACGAGATCTGGTGGGGGACCAACTTGAGTGCTCGGCGCATGACTGAGAAGTTGTGCTTATGAGACTCTTTAATCACGCCCGCACCATCCGCTACCACAAGTTCCTCCTCACCTACAAGAAACCTACAGTTTCAAACCCCAACCATCCGTTCAAGACATGAAAGACCTCTGATGTCATAACACATCTATAAATAAACAATATTTTAAATTTAAAAAAAATAATAATAATAATGATAATAATAATAATAATTAGCACTTTGCGAAGTGCCTTGTCACTTTGTGAAGTAACGAAAAATTCTAGTCAAGTGTGTAATAAAAATTCCATTACGTCATCTGACCAGAATTTTTATATGTACCTATCGTCACTTCTCAAAATAACTATAGACACTTCGCGAAACGCCTAAATTAACCCAACTGACTACGACATATACCTACATGTTAAAATATAGGGAAATCGCAATATCTAAACATAATCTAGAGATTACTCGTATTTTCAACCGCTGTATTTGGTGTTATTTTGTTTTCTATGTTTGTGGAACGGGAAAATTTGAAACTCTTTTTCTTAACGGAAATGAAGCGATTTTTCAATTCACCGAAGATACGCTGGTTGCTGACATACATAATAAAGATTAGAACTCCTCGCAATGTATTGACAATGTCTATGTAAACACTTAATTTCGATGAAGGTATCATCTCGACAAACCAAGTCAAACCCAGCAGCACAAACAGTTTTAAATAAAAATAGAACCTGTGGCGAGTAAAAATTGAATATAATACGAGTATAAGTACGTTAACTAGGAAGAATAAAGGATATTAATTTTGTAACAAAACCAACTTCTTCCGTGTTCTCAGAATTGAGCGAAAAAAACCAATGTGATGAGGAAAATGGTTGTGGATAAATGAGAACTTTAGGTGTATATTATGTATTTGGAACAAGAAATGAATCCTTTTTGAACAGCGGGAGATCTAGCCAGCAGAAATAACTTTGTTTTCAAGAATCTACGAGTATTTGATGCTCATGTGTATTGCACAAATGCACCAACAGAATTTCCCTTTAGTGATAAATATAATGTAAGATATAGAGAGAGACGAAAATCCACAAGAAACTGTAGAAATCCTACACCCTTATTATTAGTAAGATTTTTTTTTAATTGGCCTACGCAATTACATGCAAACTGGTGAACTACTCGTATAGTGGAAGAAAGTGAATGATTCAGGTAGAGATATGTACGAGTAGTTGATTATTTTGGTAGATAAGTGAACAGTTAATTCAATTAAGATTTTAAAAAAGACAATCCTTACTTGGAAATTATTTAGGAAAATATTCGTTCGTAGTCAATTTTAAATTCTACGTGAATTATTAGCTAAGGTAATAAGTTTGCTTGCTAAAAAACGTGTCGTGGATATAAATGTTTTCATGTTTGTTTAGTATTATGAGTAAAAATTGAGAAAAAATATTCAAATTTCTAGCATAATATGATACAAGTGTGAGAATGCATTTCAGAAAAAAGCACCATTTTCATCCTTGGTCTACATTCTTTTGCATTAATAACAATAACCCTTACAGCAGTTTTCATATTAGCTCAATATTTATTCAGTACTACAATTTAGTACTACCCACATATCATACATATCACTTTGAGAAAGTTTTTTCTTACTGATCTACTGGCCTAAACGTATTCATTTATGCAGAATCAGTTTTTCACATCTATATAATTCACCTCTGGCAATCTGAACTGACGTATAAATAGACGTTTTCTTTTGCTGGATTGTAGCTGCATTTTCTGAAAATATACCTATGTCCGAAAATCTTGCTCACGCAAGCAGCTGGAGCAATGTCAATTAGGTTTTCTACAGAACGCAGCTGTAATTATTTTGGTCTGACTTCTAAAAACTGCGGCATGAGACATACACAGTTTTTTGTTCCAGGAACTATAGGATTCCAAAAATACCCATCTCGCATTTTCATGTTTTTCCAAACGAGTGTAGGATTTCTCTATTTGTCGATTCCCTCCCGCCTACTGTTTCTCATAATGGCATAGTTCTGAAACAGTTCTGTAGGAAAACCATGAAGATACCTCTTCACATATCACGTGAAATACTCGTATTTCCTGAAGTTTTGACAAACTAATTTATTTCTACTGGCTTGGTCTCCCACAGGACATAAAGGGCTTATGAGCTTCGCTATTAAACACCTTTTACCTACAAGTACCTGTACAACATTAATTTGTATTTTGCAAGACGAAACATTTATTATACATACCTCGTCCTTGGCACTGGACCGTGCCTCCTAGCTTCGCCAGAGTTTGGCCTCCAGCTGTTGTCGTGAATTATAAGCTTGCGTGTAATGTCGACGAATGCGACAACGTTGACTAACAAGATGATACATATTACGGAGTATAAGTGTACAAATGATGGATCTGTCCAAAAGTTATCTGAAATTTTGAATTCAACCACAGGTTAGATCATCAAAATAGAATAAATGCTTCCGGAATCAGAGACTGAGAGCTATAACTGGAAATTTCACAGTACCTACCCTGGTTTTTATAAGAATACCTACCCGATCTCCAAACAGTGACACAATTGTCTTTATTGTAAGGTCAGATTTGTTTATGGAAGGTAATTTTTTTGTCTATATTATTGGAATTATTATATAATACTCAAAATGATGAATATAAGTAGGTACGAGTACGAGTACGTACAAATGAATTCAAACAAAGAAAAACAGAAAAAAACGGGAAAAAAATATAATCTTGAATTAAAAAATTGCTGTAGACTCTTCACGAAGCATCGTGAAGGCAGAGATGAAGTCTCTTTTCGACTAATAATATCTTTAGGAATATTTGCAAAGCAAGTCTATACTTAATGCAGAAGAACCTTCCAATATAGTTGTTCCGTGTCCTCACTGAGTAACTTAACTGTACCTTTCAACAGCCCAGCCGTAATTTACCTGGTAACTGGTTGCACCAGATAAATCCCAGGTGACCATGGTCATCTGTGGGTTTGTAAGACAACCAGTTGCCGAGAGAAATTGCACCCAAACCCAACGACGTTAATTCTTCACTTTATTGAACTGGCAAACTTTTTAGGTGCGTCAGTTCTGACTTTGCGCAACCGGTTCTGCGGACATCGTGGAAAACGATTTTAGTAGCCTTTTTCTGACTCGCAGAGTTCGTCTGCGAGTTATAGAACCGGTTGATTTACAATACTCTCGCAACAGCATCCACTTGTGGTAGAGAGCCTGATTGTTCCCGCAATATCTAAATACCTAAATAAATTTTTCTTTATCTAATATTGTAGATATTAGATATTGGTCCAGCCTTAGTCGAAAGTCATCGCAAGTCTAGGATAATTAATAGTTATTAAATCAAGATCAAAGATCCATAAGTTGAGGTAAAAGTAAAAATTTAAGCTCAAAGTCGTCAAGTCAAGGTCCATAGCCTAATTTCCATAATATACCTACCAACAATTACTTCAAAATTGTATTCATATTCTTGGTACTAATTACTGGAACTCGTCACATCCTCAATAAAGATACAGTCTGTAGGTATGCTCTATACCCTACGGTCTAGATTGTCCGCATAAGTCGTGATGACGTCATCATTGTGGTATCTTTGCTGTTAGTTTCTTGTCAAATATAGATTTCACCTTAGGTAATTCACTGATATAATCGACAGACACAGTGTACGCTTTCGATAGCCTATGGGATATATTCCTCGCCCAGATAGATAGTCCACGAATATAATCGACGCCCTAGCTATAGTATAGTCTAAGGACGCACGGATACATAGATATCCGGACACACGGATTTCGACTAAATATTTCCTACCAATAATTCATCTTTATTACATGTACTTGTACATGTTTCAAATCAAAGTTATGAATATTAGGTACCTGTCAATTCACCGTACCAACAAGTATCTCCTTCGCCGAAAGCAGGCCTCCACTTACAATCCTTCGGTAAGAAGATATCAATGCAAACAGTGGTGGCTGTTAATAGAAGTGGACATCCGAAAGCATACGAACAGTAGATAGTGAATTTTTGGTTATTCGATTGTTTGTGTTTTTTGTAAACTAGTCTGACTGCCTGCCATATATCGATGCATATTACATTGAGCCAAAAAAAACTAGTCAAAGTCCAAAAATGACTGTTGTACGCTGCAATAAAAATATTGGTATTCACAATTTAGGTACTTATTGTGTGTAAATATTCGAAAATACTCGTATTCGTTTATTAATTTGTTATTGTTGTTGTTGTTGTTGTTGTTGTTGTTGTTGTTTGTTGTTGTTTTTTTTTTTTTTTTTTGGGGGGGGGGGCTTATAAACTACATTATATTTACTATTATAAACTGAATTGTCTTATAGTGAGGGTGCAGCACTGTAAAATTTAAAGCAACATGTTTTTTTTTACTGTAATGATCATGCTGGTGTGGGACTCTATATTATCTAAGGTGGGACTACGGGCTGATAGATGGTAAAATAACGTGAGACTTTTTGTTATTATCCATATTAAGTAGTAAAATACGCTTAAGAGTGACATATCCAAATTTTCAATTTAGTGCAAAACTCAACGAAAAAAAAAACATATAGTTAATCGTGAACCTCTTGAAAAAAGCAAAGGTAGACAACATCCTTTAGTAGGTATACGAGTATCATACTTATCTTAGTCATATCTTGAAAACTTACCAATAAAAACGCAACAGGAAGTAGAATTTGTTGACTTTTTAGCTTCAATAAAAAAAATGATGGCCAATAGAAGAGTAGCCATGTGGCATACGGCGCATTTGTCGGCCAAGCTTTTAAGTAAGTTCGGCGTAACCAAGAACAAACATAAAGTTACCGTCAAAAACAAAACCGTTGTATACATTCCATATTCATAAAAATATTGTTCCACATTCTCATCCTCTGAGGAGGGGTCTGTTGAAGTGACATTTGTGGAACAGTTACAAATTATAGGCCTTGGCACTAACTCCGAATCCTCTAAAATGAATTCCATGCAAAAGTTACTAAAACTGTAAGAAATGTTTCGGTCTTTGCCAAACTGTTTGGTTATCTCAAACAACGATCCGTCGTCAAGAAGCTGGTAATTGTCTGAATGAGAATTATTTAGCCAGTATTGAGTGATGTTCTCGCCAGGACATGCAGGACATTTCTCATTATGAATAAAAATGTCAAAGTTTGAGTAGTTGGCATCCCATACTGCGTTGGGTAATGTAAGATTACCGGCACCGGCGAATACACAGTCATCTATACCTGTCGAAAATAGTTCATCAGCCTCGCAACATTTCCGCAACTTCCCAAATGAAGAATTATCCGTGCTATCGGCCAGTTCTGGTAGGTTAGTGGAATGGAATTTGTCTGAAGCTTCTGTAACGGAAGAGTTCTCTTCGGAAACCGTAAAACCATCGGACAGGGAAATTGAATTAAAAAGTTTTACAGTCAATACGATAAAAACTAGATGAACGTATTTTTGCATACTCAATAAAGTGCACAGGTACGAAAAAAAATTTCATGAATATAATATGTTAATAAAATAATCGAACACTATTCTGCACTGGTTTTTGTGCGTAGGTAATAGGTATAACTGCGTCATTCAGCATCTCTTCCGGAAATGCGTGATCGAAATGTGGAATACTACATACATATATTTTATTTCTGAATCAGCCGAAAACCTTTTAAAATTAGCAATTTTTGCGATCAAATTGATTGCTATAATGATAATGGATAAAAATATTTTTATAAAATGGAAATGGGAAATTATTCACGCTCGTGGATGGCTTATGGGTTAGTTAGGTTTTAAAATAAAGAGTGTGATTTTTCTAGGTATCTTATAATTAGATTAAAATATTCTTAGATAATACAGTCATGGATAGCCGCAGCGAACGAAATTTCGGCCTGTGAACATGGCAAAAGCATCTCAAGTGCATATGGTACATTGCATGTGCAGAAAGTAGTTGGTTGACGTCGGTTGATACGAATTACAAACGGTTGACTACGAAGTTGATGCGGTTGTGCACCTAACTAGCTTCGCGCATATAGCTGCGCATCGTTTCGATAGAATAGACTCGTTTAGCTACCTTAAGCCACCTTGGTTATGCCATATGCAACGC
Organism: Parthenolecanium corni; assembly: GCA_038050395.1. Classification (NCBI taxonomy): domain Eukaryota; kingdom Metazoa; phylum Arthropoda; class Insecta; order Hemiptera; family Coccidae; genus Parthenolecanium; species Parthenolecanium corni. Next base: position 4,466,288 of record JBBCAQ010000014.1, on the reverse strand, counting down.
ATTTTCCTACCAGATGAAAATGTAAACATATTTTTCAGTATGTTTGTTTTACCGCAAATTCATGAATCAAATTCAAAATCTGTAGTAGGCTACATGTATTATTTGATTTTCAAAGCTACAGACAATCAATTGAGTAAAATTTTGAAATATAAGACATTCTGCAGTATCAAATTAAAATAAATTAAAACTTTCCCAGTGCTCAAAATGAATAAAGTTAATAATTTGAATCAATTTGAATCCAAATGCGTACATTTCTTATGGAGAAATGATAACATTTACCTACCAGATGAAATATAAACAATATACCTGTTCGATACCAAGGTAAACACAGGCAAGGATTTATTCAAAACTCAACCTACTAAACGAGGCTATTGCGAACTAAAGATTTTGTTCGACTCTCTTGTTCTGCGCATGCGATGTACCGTATGCACTTGAGATGCTTTTGCCATGTTGACTGGGTCGTTCTATAAGGCAAAGGTAGGGCGCTGGCTATCCATGACTGCATTATCTATAAGAAAATATTGAATACTTACGTACACGTCGAGAACATTAATCGTTCATTCGGCTTCCAAATCATATCCGAATAATGGTAAGAATTTTCATCATTTCCACAGACGAATCCATATTTATTGGTTTTGTGTCTCACAATTGCCTAAGAATGTCTCTGTATATGTACGACTATGTAGTTGGCACTTGGCTTAAGTCAGATGGCGTGATGAAATTTCATAACGCCATATGACTAGAATTTTTAGTCACTTCGCAAAGTGCTAATTATGTATTAGTTACTGGGGGTGAAAATTATTGAAAGGTTTAGGTAAACTGGAAAACCAGTATACCTAATTTAGTAAGAGCAGTGAATGTCCTCTTAGACTTTTTTACAGCTGTGTCTATGCAACAGCCATGTCTTATTTGGGAAACTGGTTACCCAAATAAGTACCCAGGTGACAATATTCGCCTGTGAGAACTAGATACAAAATTCGCTATGTTTCATTAATTTTCATACTCATATGGTAGACGCACTGCGTTTATCTATGAGTATGCAAAACCGGTTTGGTTTGCGATTATGTAGCAGCATCCTGCCTTGTGGCGGACAACTGAATTAGAATAATTCTTTTAGCTAAAGTGTTTAGCAGTTTATATTGTCCCCACAAAAGGAATTCTGAGTTGCCTACAGGTTGGCGAAGAGGCCCACACTTATCAGTAGGTGATTCAACCATGATACCAATGCCAAAGGTGATAGAGAACCAACTGATTCCCCCAACTTGAGGGGTGTCATCTTACAGAAAACTATGATGTCTTCCAAATTGCCTGTGCGTAAGGATTATATTAAAGGTTGATGCGGGGACCGGAAACCCTGATCCTCACTATTACGAAGTTGATGACGATTGATGAAGTTATCTCCCCCACAGGGCTGAAATGTAGGGTAGGCCCGGGCCTATCCAAGACATTTTTTAGAAAACTCTGAAAATTACACGTACAGAAACGTGTAAATTTTTTTGCAATTTTTTTGTGACAGCGAGGGGGGTGGGGGGTAAGTGATGTGAAAAAATAAGGGCCTATCCAAGAAAACAAGTCTCATTTCAGGCCTGCTCCCCTACCTGTAGGCCATTCAGAATTCCTTTCAATAATTTTTAGCCCAAGTGACTGAGACACAATTAGCACTTCTTGAAGTGCCTAAATTACGCTAAGTGACTACGATATGTACACTAGTGGTTCACTCGTTTCATTTCACCCTGTATAGACTGTACTGTAAACCTAACTAATATCTCCGGGATTCATTAGTAGCTTAAGGTATCTATACAGATAGCCACCAATTCATTTGAGGATGAAGGTTTCATTTCTGAGTATTTATAAGGGGGTCTATTTGCACTCCACTTAAGCCATTATACTATCAACATTTTTTTCGATTGATTTCTCACTTTCTTGAATATTCACCAGACAGCCGATGCATTTAACTTATATAGCCCTAAGTGATATCTTTTGGAAAGAAAACTCTTTGTACCTACTTAATTAAAGCGAAAGATTGCCGACTTATTTCCTGTCTTCATGTTATAGAATTTTATTGAAATGTGATGGGCTGGTTCTATTTCTCACCGTCTTTGTTACTCATCCCGATATTTTCCCCTGGAAAACTATGATGATTCGGATTTTTTATTTTTGAAGGCAAAAATAATTTGTGACGAATCTGTGAGCTATAGAGCCTTACAGTTTCGCTACCATCTACCTTCCCCTTTGCAACCCATTCAAAATAAAAACTCCAAGTTTCAGTTAATCATTGTTAAATCTTTAATGCGTTAATACTCGTATATTTCATAATGATACATAAAAAGTAACAATAAAATACAATAATAAACATTAGAAAATTGAAATTGTTTACATTGGTAACAAACGGTCAAGAAAAAGGACTCGAGAGATTAATGATAAGAACCGGTTGATGACTATTGTGACAACGGCATGCGCATCATTATGCTTTGCATTATGTTTTACCATATTATGTATCGATTTTGACTGAGTTTGTTGAATTTAATTTCACATTAAAATTTCCGAATTTACCTCTGCGTTACGAAAATAAATAAATAAATAAAATACGAGTATGACATACGAATAAAATATAAATATCAGCTTTATTCGGTTTTCCATAACATCTCTCTCCTACTCTTATGTTACACTTACTGGTTCGTGGCACTCTGCGTCACGAGAGGTGGAGGTCTCTCCCTTCAACCTTTCCAGCATTTCCAAACCAGCCCATTTTCGGGCGTTACAAAAATAAAGATGTTCTAATACATGAAAAATGTAAAATAAAATAAATATGTGTAGGTATTTCAATAGAATTATGAATTTAATTTGATATAGGCCTAGTCGTGTTTATCCTTCAGCTCTCATGCATAATCTACTGCACTTGTAAGTGTATCAACAATCAGGATTTCACCAACGCCGATTGGCAGTGCCAGACCTTGCCCGAAACCGTCGAGAAGCTTTCTCCCGTAACGGGCGAGTTACATTTCTTTCAATTTCAGAAAAATGCTTGCTCTTTTTACTATCAATGATGTTACGGCAGATTCCATTAAATAAAAGCATTCCGTTTTCACAAGATACTGGCCTATGAACAAAATCATTAATTTTGATTTAAACAAAAATCATACTTTCGGGATACTGCGCAATGAGACTTTCATCTACATACTGAAAAGTATACTTTTCGAATGCTTCAAAGAGTATACTTTCAAAAGTATTTGAAAAGTGTACTTTTCAGTAGCCAAAAGTCTCATCGCACAGCATGCCAGCATGCTGAAAGTATACTTTTTAATGATTTGAAATACTTCAGAGAGTATATATAATGCAACTTGAGAAATTACGAGTAAATAAAATATAGATCAAAACTGGTCATCAGTTGTACTTCAAAATATACTTTGAAATACCCCTAAAAATTTGTCAACGCATTATTCTGAAATAATACTTCTGAAAGCACACTATTTTTTAGAAGATACTCAAATACTACTGAAGAGTAACTTGAAAAAGTATAGGCTACTTTAATCAAGCAAAAAAAAGTACCTATACTTACAGTACTACTTGAGATAGTAAATATTCAGTAATGCTTGTCAGAGTAGTACTTCCTCTACTTTATCCTTACTGCTAATAGTACTATCCCTCATTTTGTATGATAAATACTCTTCACATTTACAAAAAAGCTACTTTAAAGTATCCCTTTCAAAACTACAGGGTGTGGCAAAATGACCGGCTACATTAATTTGTATTTTGAATTATACTCATAAAAAAAAAGATAAGGACATGCGGTTGCTTCTAAATAAAACTTCATTCCTTAAGGTTACGTATGAAATACAATCAGTGACGCACCCAGAAATTTTTTAAGGGAGGAGCTAAGGCATAAATTTATTCCCAAAAAAGTTCCATAAAATTGAAAATTTTCTATTCAGCCTTTTTTTTAATGAAATTCAAGGCCTAAAGGGAAGGTTTCAGCTCCATATTTCTACTTTGGTGCGCTACTGAATACAATTTCCCTTTCTCATGTTGACCATTTTGCCTAACACATTTCTGAATGCGTAAAATCCAATTTTCTAACTTTGCTAAGCAATGTTTACATTATTTTGCAATTTCTTCCGTCAAATGCTACCAGTGATGGATAAAATTGACCAAGGAGGGGAATTTTGTACGTGTGGCATTCTTCATGGTTAGCGCGAGGAGGTAATTTCCCTACCGGCTGAATAAGAAATTATTGGAAAAAATATTATTATGGCTTAGCAAAGTCATAAAAAAATTGAGTTTTACGCCTTCGCAATTGTGCTAGGCAAAATGATCAACATCCGAGTGAAATTTCATTTCATATATAACCTTAAAGAATGAATTTGAATTTAAAACCAACCGCATGTCTCTATGTTTTGTCTTACGTATATAATTGGAAAAACAAATGTGGCCGGTCATTCTGCGGCACCCTGTATTACTTTTAAAAGTATTAAAAAAGTATATTTTCAGAACATACCTTTGTTGAAGGTTATTGGGTTTATAACGACGAATATTATAGAACCTCATTTCTGCATGTAAACTGTTATAAGCAAACGTAAAAAAGAAAAAATTCAAAATTAGTAAGATGAAACGCATATTTGAAATTATTGGTCACACTAATAGATATTGCTAAAGGTATACGAAAATCAGTAGGTAACTAAACCACAATATTTCAGTGCATCTATTTCACTCTTCAGCGGTACGATTTCTACTGAATACATGTTTAATAAAAGATCCGGGTGTTGAATTTTCAAATACATGATTCATTATAGATTAATCAGCTTCCAACAGAATGAGTATGGGAAAATAGAACGCCTTGAATTAATATTATTGGATAAACCAGCGCTATCTGGTCTACTGAAGAAGCAGGTTCTTAAATTAAGCATACGGTGGTCTGAAAGTACGAGTACATTCTTTCAGAAAAAATTTTTTGTGGAAAACCTACCTGCTAAATAGAAATTATGGGTGATTCTCCCAATAAGTAAAAATTGACTTTTTTTTTTGTGAATATTTTGGACTTGTATTTTTTAATATTTTTTTATGTGGAAATAGTAGTGGGTGTGTCCCTGAATATGTACCCAACATTGGTTGAGCTTGATTCTCACCACAGTGGGCAGGGGAGACACTTCGGGCACACTACAATGGAATTCCATTGTAGTGACTTGAAATATTACACATTGCTTTGATCAAATGAATGTCTTCTTTGACCATTTTCAAATATTTTTGGTGTTTTTTACAGACTAAATAAATTTTTACTAAAAATTATTTTGGTGAAAAAATTTTTCTGAGGGGGTGGGGTTAAAATTTTTTGCGATGGAGGGGTATTGCCTCACTAAACCTCCTCCTAGTTCCATCACTGACTGACGAGTTGACAAAAATATGCGTATTTTTCACAGTGGTGTCACATTTTCTATTGTGGTGTTTATAATAATAGGATTTGACACTACCATGGAAAAAAAATCTCCACACCATGGACAATTGACAAGTATTTTAATTCTGAGAAACCCAACATAACTAATCTGAACAAATCCACTCTGGATTTGTTGTTAGGGGTGTCAATCATTATAGAAAAAATGTTTATTGGACATATCAGATTTTGGCTCTCTGCAGTATCAGCATCCACTACCATGGAATATTAAGCTTTTATAAGACACATTTTTGATGAAAATTTATTAATAGCTTCTCAATATTCTGAAAAGTTTTTTTTTTGCTTGATTACTTTCATATGTATCAAAATAAACCACTTAGATTATATTTCATCATTGTAAATATTTCAGTGCCATTATTCCAAGATGACTTAAATTTTCTCCACTACCATGGAAAAAAACTGATTACAAGACTTTAACTCTCCCCTTATTAATGTTCATACGTCCTAAATTTTAACCAATACCATTAATTTATTTGGACAAGGTATCTCTCCCTAGGAATCATTTTGTTCAATTTGAAAAAAAATTACTATACCATCAAAAATGTAGATAATGATTGAAAACCAAAGTGATTACATCCACTACCATGGAAAATTTTACCCTATTTGAGTGCTCTCCTTAATTTTGGTGAGGTGGGGGAAAAAAGAAATTATTGTATATTTCAAAGGAGATCATTAGCTATCTGACAAAAAAAAAAATATGTAGTTGGAAAAGGTTTATTTATGGAGCACAAACAGTGATTTCAGCAATTTTCGTGTTATTGGGAGAATCACCCATATGTACTCCTATGGATGTACTTTTCAATATGGTGGCACCAAAATATGCAAATAAACGGTATTGTAGTTCAAAAAACAAAAAAAAACAATATGGCCGCAATAATTATAGTGCTACAACCTTTCCCCATAAGAGTTTTAAATACCTACTGCCTTCACCCAAGTTTTGTGAAGGCGAAAGACGAATTCTCTTTTACAACAGTAGTTCATAAAAAGTACCCGTAATTCTTTCTTTAAAAAACAAATTTCTTTGAATATGAAGCGCATACTTATAATATATTTTTCTCATAAATTTTAAAAGAAAATGAGTATGATGACATCATTATATCCTTGCATCTCAAATGTTATAACTAGGTATTATGACGTCATCATTTGCGTTTACAAAATGTTATACATAGTATGATGACGTCATAATTATTCAGTCAGAATGTTTATCTCCATGTTTCTGAAATTTTATTCCTACTTAAGATGACATCATCATTTAGTGGCGTCTAAAATGTTATACCTAGGTATTATGACATCACCCGCGTTGTCGTAGCTACGTTTGATGACGTCATCTTAACATTGAGGAATCACAAGACAGAATTTTCGACTAAAAAGGTCTAGTAAAAAGAATTAGATCTTCAATATTGCGTGATGGCGCCATCTATATGCCATACATGTGAAATATTGATGGGATCATTTCGGTGGTAGGTATTTTATAATTCACATAGGTACCTTGAAGTCAGTGAGGTTTTATGTCACATAAATACAATTTAGAGAAAAGATGAAAGCGAGGAGAAAAAATAGGACTCTGATAGTTTGGTTATGCTGAAATTGGAGCTATACGTATACTCGTATCACATTCTTGATCAAGCGGTGTCAGAATAACGTGGAATTAGCTATACTCGTATACTTGAATACAACGGTGCCATGAACGCCCTCAACAATACTGGTGCCACAGCGTACACAAAACATATGCACCTATGCGTTATAGCGGAGGCAAAATGTATAATGCCGCGCTATGATGAATAATTTTGCCCGCTTACCAATTGCATTAACGTAGTTCCCCCCTCCCCAATCATCTTGTATGGAAAAGTAAAATTGATTCAACATCAATATATAACCCCTCAACCAGCAAAAAATAAAAGCACCACAAAATTATCGATATTCCCTGATTACACTACTCAACACACAAAAATGTACTGGAACGGGAATAGGTGATTTTTTATGAATTTGATACGTAGAATTTAATGGCACTATCCGTTTCTCTCCATCAGGTCCCAGTTTTTAGTAAATTAATTCTAAACATTCACCTAAATTTCCCTTTGGGAGACAAAATTTATTTCAATGGTTGCACTGATAATTCATCGTTCCGATCTTTCTGATAAAAAACGCAACTCAACAATTCCAATGAACAAACAAAGTGAAGATATGAACGAACATAACCAATTTTGTACACATAAGGGATAAACTCATAGTATTCACAGGTTTCAGACAATTAGGACCGATATCAGTATGTTTTAATTACCTTTTGTAATCTGATCAAAACTTGGAGTGATTTAGACGTACACAGAAACAATTAAGACAAGTATTCCGTCACGGTTATTATTCAGTCTATCAACATTTGTCGTAGCTCATTCATTTCTATAAAATGAAGTTATAAATTCTTGAACATTCCTCTATAAAATTGTATAGACAAAACATTCTCAATCAACTTTGAATGAAATGGATTAACAGAAAAAATATTTTAATTTCCGTATTGCTGATAACGAAACGAAGTGAATATCAGGGTGACCACTGATAGTAACACAAATTTCTCCGCTACCGTATTGAAAACTGAACATCAAAATGAGGTTCAGAATTTTACTAATAACTTCTAAACGAAGTAATCAAACGGTTTGTAATTAGTATATGTGAAAAAAGAAGTGTTAACCTACATCTTAACATAGTCTTCGATGGAAAACAATGATTCTGAAGATAAATCTCATCAAATATAAAGGTGCTTTTTTGGCTATTTTGTGACTTTCATTAGCAAATAACTCAGAAATGGGACCTGACAGAGAAAAACTGAGAACGGCATTGAATTCAGCGTGAAAAACTCCTTCAGACTCACCTATTCCCCTTCCAGTACATTTCAAACACTTTCATTTTGTTGAGTAGTGTTATCTATTTTGCTGCTGACACGTCATGCTCGTGTATATAACATACTCGTACATAATATCGTTTTCATTATTTGTAGATACCTTAGGCAATGTAATGAAGCCCACAGCTATTGGTTAGGTGTACAGTACAGTATATAGGGAGTAAAATGAAATGAGTGAACCACAAGTGTACATACAATTGATATTTGGGGCACTTGCGAGTCCCAGACAAAAAATGCAGATTTGGGGTCTGCCGAGTGGGGGGAGTAAGAAAAACTATACATACACCTCATGGACATGCGAGACCCGCAAAAGGGTCTCTCATTGTCAGAAAGGGTCTCGCGAGTGTTATGAAATGTCTATTTTGGGTCTCACAAGTGACAAAAACATCTCTACATAAATATGTAACTTGTATGATACTAACCGCTATATTAAATTTGGGATTGATTCATTTTGTAGTTCACCTATATATTAGTCGGGAAAACTGGGCAAACTACGATCAAGTTTTACTGCTGTTTAATTTAATTCATAGCATTGAATAAAGTATACAGGGTTATTAGTACTACACCCAGCTAGAACATGTACAGGCCAAATTCATGGATCGCCCGGGATATTGTGTCTTGGCAGATGGTGGCCATTTTGAAAATTTTTTGTAATGTTCGTCATTAATTATACATCTCTCTTTTTGTGCAAATCCTATTTACCTCATAGTCTAATTATGGGTTCATGTTTTGTATTTTTTTGTTTCTTTCGATGCTTATAATGTGACGTAGTAGTTTTAAGCACGCAACACAATGTATTTTCTCTATGTTGCGAGCTTTTACTACTAACCCTGTATGTTGGTCCTAGCATGGACACATAGGCCTCCTTGCACTGAAGAAAATGAACAGTAGTTTTTACTATTTTTTATTGGCCAACCGCGACTGTTCACAAGTTATTGTAAATATTCTTAGTGTTTGTTTTAGGTACTTTTTACCATGTGAGATGTTGCGCGCATTATATTCTGAGATGGTATATTTTACTAGTTTTGTAGTGATTTCTACTATAATTCTAGTCTTGTCCCAGTTTTCTCATACAGATGGTAAAATATAATACGACAGAAATTTTTTTCAGTGTGATCAATTAAATTGGATGCGTCGAATTAAATGCTCGGTATAATTAGGAAGAATTTGCATTTTGAAACTTTCCAAAACACTTTTTAGAGAAACCACGCCACAGATTAACTGCTGGAAACGTGCGTAGTACGTTTTAGAGGCTTATATATTTGAAGGGGGCTATCCAAAAAGGGCTTAAGTGGCAATACAGTGTTTTGAGATATTAACATTTGAAGTTTTCATTTAGTTGTAAAATGATGAACGTGTGAGATGGAATCCAAAGAGGGTATGAGCGTGTTTGTCTAATCTATGGGCTAGACAATGAGCCATGTTTCGCCATTCTACAATCCATAGAAACGGATTTATGGCTATTTAGCTAAAACCCTACATAGGCCCTTTTTGCATATCCTTTTAAGAAAATCAATTTTGAACGGTTTCAAGTAAATTTGAAGAGTAGTTTTCAGTTTCCCATGATGAAAAATCATGAAATGCAGTCAGAAATGGAGTTTAGAATTCTACATAGGCCCTTTTTGCATATCCACCCAAAAAAATAATTTTGAAACTGTTTTACACGTATTTTAAGAGCAGTTTTGGGTTTCCCATTATGCAAATTCATAAAATACATGTACTACCCAAAATAGATTTTTAGCCATTTGGCTAAAATCCTACATGCCCTTTTTGCATATCCATGTGAATTCATCGACACAAAGCAGTTTATAATGAAGTTTGATAGTATAAGATGTTGATTTTCATTCAAAACAGTGTAAATGGGAATGAAAGAAAGCTTTTGTTAATAAATAAAAAACGCTGTAACTTCACGAATTTCCCCAAGAATGCACTGAGTGACGGCTCCTTATAACGAGGAAAGTTCATAGATAATGAATACGTTGGATAGCCCCCTTCATTTAGACACTGCATCAATTTCAGCTGAACTAGTTTAATACTTGACCTGATATATAAACCTTCCAAGCTCAAAATTGCATTTAAAGTTCAAAGGAAACGGGACTATATCAATTAGAAAAAACGTTTTCATTTATGTGTGCTTGATAGAGAGCCATTAAACGAGTTATTGGTATTACCATTGATTTACACTATCGATATCTTGGATTTATAAAGAAATTCGGGGTCCATCAGCTCTGATAGACCCATAATTTTTATTATTTTAGCTTGTTTTGATTTATCATCATGAAGATGTTAAGACATTCGTCAAGTTTTAAAAACGTAACGGAAACTAGCGTTTTATTTTTATTTCACTTTTTAATAATTTTCTTTTTTTGGCACGCTATTAATCATTTCCTCCTAGTTTCTATTTTACGCACTGAGTCAGTACCTAGTTTTCTTCCGGTGCGCGTTAACTGACTCACCCTGTATATTATAAATACCTAACTAATGTATTCATCAAAAACCCGATTAAAAAATTTAAGAAAAATTTTGCATAAACATTAAAGAAATTATAACTATATTTTGGTTATTTTCTATTTTATGGATCCGTTTTGTTGATGATGAAATATGGAAGAATATAAATTTAACTTCACGATATTGCCCAACCCCACTCAAAATGAAGGATTTTCGTTGAGATTATCAAAATGTGTGTTAAAATGATATTACAGACAAATATCTTGAAGGAAGTTTGGAGAGTTTACCATTCTTGTTGGTTTTATTGGAAAGTCATGTTGAAAGTTGAAAAAAGTTCTAGCGCAGCAAGCGTCGCTAGAAAAGCAGGTTTTCGACTGATGGTATAAAGGGATGTCATAGACCACATAAATTTGATGTTTTACGATTGTTTAGGAAGGATAGGGACAGTTTGCCAATTATTCACAAAATAAATTATCTCCCAACGACCATTTTATAAATGACTAGCGGGAAATCGCCCAAATAATTTTTCAACTCGGGACATTGTTGGGGACAGTTTTACCAATTTTGCAACGGTAAAAAAAAATCGTTAGAATTAGAAACACAAAACAAGTCGTCGTTAAATTTCTCTCAGACTTTAATAGTATCGAGATTGACCTCTGGTGCTATTTTCAGCCCTATTGGTTCTGTGGTTTGCCCTGGAGCGCGTGCAAATCAAAAATCCACGTTTGTCAACATTCAAAATGACTTTTCTACAAAACTAACGAACATACGGAATGATTTGAAATTCGAAAAGTAAACTTGCAAGACTTCATCTTCAATTATTATTTAACGTTCGGTGAAAATTTCAGCTCGATCGCTCGATCCGATTACGAAGTCGAAATTCGCAATTCATATACACCCCTCCTTTCTCCCGCCCCACCTCATCGCCCCGTGAAGTAATAAAGAAATACGAAAATGCGAAATGGGTATTTTTGGAATCCTGAGATCATAAAATGAATTACTATATGGAGGTCCCATGACTATTATTAAAGTCAGACCAAGATTAATAGAATGTCTTCTGTCGAAAACCTGTTGAAATTCAGTCGTTATTGTATGTATTTGTATCTCGGTCAATTTTGGGCTCTCGCATGCCGAGTTCCATTCTTGGGAAACATGAATTTCAGTATATTAATAAAGGAGGCATTTTGTATCTCTATATTTGCCCTTCCCAATCTATTGTTTGATATTAAAGTGCGATAAACCTTTTTTGCTAAGGTTTTTATGCCCTTATAGTCAAAGTTTCACACTCAGTGGATTGAAAGTTTTGTATTATAATATAATATGTAGATAGTACTTGTTATGTATACCTACAGGGTTAAATGCATTTCACCACGCAACATAGGAAAATATCATTGCGTTGCGTGCTTAAATGAATAAGCTGGGTTATGAGCATGAGAGACATTTTTCAGTTAGAAGTCAAAAACTACCTAAAATCATTCTTCAGCCCCCCCTACCCTTCAGTTCTACACATTGGGGGAAAAGTTTTATTGTGTTGATAAGGGAGCTATCTATTATATATCACGCGAATTTCAGCCTCCTGAGATTAATTTATTTGACCGCTCGTCTCGCATTTTGGGCCTATTTTTGAGGTCCCCTAAAAATTCAAGTGGTACATAGTACACACCGTAGAAAATTAAATGTAAGTACTTATAATTTTTCATACTTATTGACAGATTTGTTCTCCGAGATATTTTCTTCAAGAACTATGAGAAAAATATACTACTTTTTAATAAGGGTTTTACTCCCTCCTCCAGTTAGCTCCACATTTAGGGAAGGGGCGATGAAACCCTTAGTACGAGCATGTTGATCTGTGAATTATAATCCTTTACACATACTGTAAAATTCAGCTCTCCGAAAATTTTGTGCGGTTTGACACTGAACTGACTGGACTAATAATGTTTTTACTGTAGCAGACACTGTAAAAGTTTATAAAGGAAAAAATAGGTATCGGTATTCTGTTCGATTTACTTTTATTGCATATAGGTACTTACTGGTATACATTTTTATGAAAACGTTTTCGAGGCATCAAACGATTTTTCAATTCACCAAAGATCCGCTGGTTGCATACAAGCTAAAGATAACGAGAAATTCAATGTCTCTCAATATTTTCGTGTACTTATTTTTTAAACGACGAGAACCGTAATCTGATTTGCGGTGGGTGTGTGGTGCGTTATTTTCGTGATGGTTACGATTGTTATTCGGTCATAGCCGCGTACCCCAATTATCTGATAACTTATAGTTATATGATGAACTTTGGATGTATAGAGTTAAATTTTCAATTTACATTTCCTGGTATTTAAAACTGGCTATCCAAGTTACATCAAGTTTGCGTATCCGTAGAAGCCATTGTTTTAAAGTAAAAATCTAACTCTGTACGTCCGTAAGTTCATCATATAACTATAACACATTCAAACTTCGTATCCCTTAGATAAAAATTCAGCCAGAAAACAGTCGGAAAAATTCACTCATTTCGTGAAAATATTTTTTTTAAATATCGTTTTATTGGACTATTTGATAACAAAAATCCCAAACGTATTAGTTGAGCTAATTGAGCAGTTAGATTCATATTTTTCCATGTTTCATCCTCAGAATTTCTTCCCATGAGATATTCGTAAAGCCAAATTGTGAAGTTCGGGCGTCTAGTGAAGCATACCCTATTAACACGTTGAAGATGTAACAGTGATTAACTGAAACTGGCGTTTTTATTTTGGTTGGGTTGGGAAGCGGAAGGTAGTGGGAGCGAAACTGTAAGGCTTTATATATCACTTACAGTTTCATCACAAATAATTTTTCCCTTCAAAAATAGAAAATCCGAATTGTGGTAGTTTTTCAATTGAAAGTATGAGGATGAGAGTAACAAAGACGGTATCACGGTAAAAAGTAAAATTATTACTTTTCAATAAAATTCAATTGCATGAAAACAGGAAATGAGTCGGCAATCTTTCCCTTCAATTCGGTAGGTACAAAGTTTTCATTTCCAAGGATATCAGTTAGACCTGTAGCTTACCGTGCTACCGGGGGTGAGTTCACCACAATAAAAAATAACAAATTTACCGTGGAAGACGATTGTATTAGTAACCACAGTGTAAGACGAACATAAGGAGGCAAAAAATAAAGAAATCCGAGAGAAAAAATAATATTAATTCATAAAATTAGACGAGAGCAATAATCATTCTTCAGAACGCGAACGAGAGATGATAAGAGTGAGAAAAACGAAGAGGGTTGTGCGAGAGAGAAAGTAGGTGGCAATGCTGCCACCTACAGACCTATTCAAGAAATGCATTAGCTGTCTGATAAACTTCCAAAAAATTGACAAATTAATAGAAAAAAAAATGTTGATAGCGGGGTGTACAATAAATATTGTCTTAAGTGGAGTTCAAACATGAACCATGTTCAAGACAAACAAAAAATTACGTTAGAAAATTGGAGGTTGAATCGTATTCTAGCCTGAGCTGAACCCCACTTGAGCCAGTATTGCACAATGTACACCCCAAATTCTCGGGCATAACCATTATTTTTTAATTCTCTCACATCACTAATTTTTTCATTCACTTTCATCAACTTTTTTTCCCTCTATTTTAACATCACTCATTTTCATTGGTCCTGTTCTAATCCGGTTCCAGATTTTCCATTGATTTTTACGCGCTTTCCTCTTCATGTTTTCCTTTTCATCAATAAACAATATGTCAGCCCTGTTTTCCAATAATTTACTCACTTGTTTTACCCTTCCTTTTCACCAGGTTTTCAGATAAAAACCTGCTTTATTACAATTGGTTTGAATGAGCAAATATTCTATTGGAATTACTTTTATTACATGTAGAGATGTTTTTGTCACTTGTGTGACCCATAACAGATGAATCATAACACTTGCGCGACCCTTTTATGGGTCTCGCATGTCTATGAGGTGTATGTATAGTTTTTCTTACCACCCCCGCTCCGCAGACCCTAAATCTGCATTTTTTGTCTGGGACTCGCAAGTGCCCCTAATATCAAATGTATGTACATTTGTGGTTCATTCATTTCATTTTACTCCCTATAAATTGTACTGTACACCTGACCAATAGCTGTGGGCTTCATTACATAGCCTAAGGCATCTACAGATAGACACCAAGCCATGCGAAGACGAAGGTTCCATTTCTTAAATTTTATAAGGGGGGGTCTCACAAGTGTCATACTTCATCTTGGGTCTCAAATGTGACGTAAAATAACAATACATACATACATATACTAGTATATGCGTTCTTATGCCACGTCTACGCCTGAACATTTTTTCGCCGATCACAGCAAATTCGCCCTGTTTGGCAAAAAATGTTCAGGTGTGGACGGCCGGCCAAACCGAATGTAACGCGCTGAACTTTTTCAAAACCTAACGGAAACAGAGCGAATGTTCGTTGACGATTCCACAAGAACTATATGTAATAGAAAAAAAATTACGAATTAATTCTTTCTTCTTCTTTTTTTGAGAATTCGGACAATTCCCTGCATTCGGGCAAAAATGTTTGTTCGCCGTTCGGCGAAAAAATGTTAAGTTGTAGACGCAGCATTATATGTACATTTTTGAGGCATAAAACGATTTTTCAATTCACCGAAGACGCGCTGGTTGCAGACATACATAATAAAGATTGGAACTCCTTGGAATGAATTGATCAAGTCTATCCAAAAAGTTACATCCGAAGTAGGTAGCATTTCGGCAAACCACGTCAAACCCGTCAGCAAAAACAGTTTCAAATAAAAGAAGAACCTGTGGCGAGTGAAAATTGAATAAGTACATACTTAAATTAACTCGGAAGAAAATATGTGAATTCTGTAAAACAAATCCAACTTTTTCCATGTTCTCAGAATCAAGCGAAAAAAGCTAATGTGATGAGGAAAATTTAGGTGGACGAAGGAGAACTTTTGTTGTACTATTTTGAACAATGAATCATAATCCTTTCTGAACAGCGACCGAGATCCAGCCAACAGAAATAACATTGTTTTCAAGAATCTACTTGATAGTACGCAGGTAGATATTCATATGAAACGCACAAATGCACCAAAAATATTTCCCTTTATGGTAATCACGCATATGACGTACCAAACGGTGAACTGTAGTGGAAGCCAGTGAATGATTCAGGTATAGATATAGTTGACTTTTTTGGTAGATCGCAATGAAATGTTCAATTTAGATTTTAGAAGTATTATTTTACATATACCTCATCCTTTGCGCTTCATTTTGCTTCTTAGATTTGTCTGAGCGCTTCCATCTGTTATCGTAATTTATAAGTTTGCGTGCAATGTCAACGAATGCGACTACGTTGATTAACAAGAGGATAAACATTACAGAACATAAATATACATATCTTGGATCTGTCCACAAATTATCTGAAATTTTTAATTCAGCAACAGGTTAGATCATCAAAAATAAATACTCCTGGAATCAGAGACTGAGAGTTAACTGAGCATTTTACTGTAGCCTACACTGGTTTTTACAAGAAATACCTATCTTTATTGTATGAGTGAGGTCAGATTTGTTCATGGAAAGGCGTGTATTGTGTACACTGAGAGAAATGGATAGTATTAGGTACGGGTAATTATGAACAGAATAGTATCTTCTCTCATCACAGTTGTGAAAATTCCATTTATTATGGGTAAATATTCTAATATTTGTAGCACCTAATACTGGCTTCACGACTATTCGTCGAATGTAAACTCATCGTTGGACAATTGATCGAAGACTATTCGTCGAATACTATATCTCATCACAGGCGATAACTGGTCAACTGCTATTTCATCGACAGAGATGTTTCATCGATGAAACTTTCCATCGCCTGAGTCTTTTTCATACATACAGTATGTTGGTGGCAATATCTACGAGTATAATGCCGCGTCATTATGAATTTTGCCTAACTAAAAAGCGCGTAAAGCGGTTCCCCTCTCCTCCCCCACTCACCTCGTACGGAAAAATGAAATTGAACCAACATTAATGAAACCATTAAAAAAACTTTGAGGCGAAAAAATTATCGATCCCAATATTGTGAAATATGGTGCATGAAGTCCAAAAAATTATTCTGAGGTGCGATGATTGCCTTTGATAGAGGAATTTACTGTGAGTACTTGAGAAAAAAATTTTCTCAATCAGCAAAAAATTGACAAGAGTTATGATATGAATAATTTAAACTGAGAATAACTTTTTATACTTCTAACTTTCGATGAATTGTCTTGACAATAAATTTTATCGGGGTTCAGTACTGTCCCTGTCGATGAGATTTATATGTCGACCAATTTGCATTCGATGAATTGTCCCCCCCTAAATTGTCTGTCGATCAATTGTCTGATCTCCAGTAATCGTGTTCCCCTTTTTACTATCTTATAGATGTTAAATGTTACTATTTTTGTCGTAATTTCTGCTACAAATCTCAAATGGTCCCAGTTTTCCTATCCAGATTATTAAAATTACCATTGAAATTTTTCTCACTGAAGTCTACCTATATTATTAGAATACTCGATAAAGATATAATTATAGTCTGTATGGATATAGTTTATACAACGTGTTATTCACGTTGACTCGCAGCATTCAAAAGTCTCATTTGCTGCGAGTCAAAGTGAATTGCATTACGTGTAGGTATATATTCTTTGCATATAAATTCAATTCAGGAATGCAGGATGGAAGAAAATCGGAGCTTTAAGGCATTTTATTCTACTGTCAACAGAATGAATGAAAGAAAACTCTTTTACAAAATTAAATGAAGTGAACGCAGGCAAAACTGTCTAAATAAACAAATACAAAAATGTGAAATGAAATTAGGTGTTCAAAAATTTCACTAGTATATCTTTCTCACTATACTCTGTTCCACGAAAAAAGGGAGAAGGGACTGAGGTCATTCATTTTTTCGACGTGATACCGCACTGAAAGGATTGTTTAAATTCAAACGGTACCTATTTCGTTTTTTTCGCTATTTTAAAAATATAATAATTGTATGGTTTCGATTTCAAAAGTTTTCCTTAAAAATTTTTTTTCGCTTACACGAAACTCTTTCAGTGTGACTGACTCCGTTCCCCTTATGTCTGGCACACCGCATCGTCCACTAACAACGGTGACGTCAGTCCCTTCTTTCGTGGAATATAGTATAGCTCATTATCGGAAGACTAAAAGGTAACAGAATTATCGCATCAATTCATTATGCTGCATTCGTGAATTAAAATAAACTCATGCCAAAACACGTACGATTCACTTTGACTCGCAGCAAATGGGGTTTTCTAATGCTAGGAGTCAACATGAATAACCTTATATATTCTTTACCCTAGATATTCCACATAAGTCGTGAGTATGTCATCAATAATGTCCTCTCATGATGACGTCATCATTGTGGTATGTTCGTTCGTTTGTTTCTTGACAAATATAGATTGCACACATATCTATGATTTCACTTCAGGTTATTCACTCATATAATCTACTCATATAGTATACAGTATACACCCTAGATAGGATATGGATATAGTCCTCGCCCCGACAGATAGTCGCGCAGGCCCGTAACCAGACTGAATCTTTCAAGAGGGGCAAACTGCGACCAGAGAGGGCAAGGTTTTTTCATACATTTTAATAAATACTTCCTATGATTTTTCACACCGCCACCCCCCTCTCAAAAAGGGAACTCGTTAGCGGGCGAAGAGCACAGCCAAGGGGGCGTCGCCCCTCTGCCCCCTGGTTTCTGGCCTGAATCGACGCCATTTAGTCTAAGGACGCACGAATACACAGATGCATGGATGGATATACGCAAGTACGAGTATACGCACTCATGGACGAATTTTTGGCTAAATAATTATTTCCTACGAAGAATTCATCTTCGATACTTGTATGTACATGCTGCAAACTTATGGAAAAGTCCAAGAAAATATTAATATTACCGCTACTCCTTGAGAACCAACAATCATGTCCTTTTTCTCCAAAAGCAAGCCTCAACTCGTGACCCTTCGGTAAGAAGATACTGATGCAAACAGTGACGGCCGTTAACAGAAGTGGACATCCCAGTGCATACAAACAGTAGACATTGAATTTTTGACCATTCGATAGTTTGTGTTTAGACAATAAAAATGGTCTGAGTGTCTGCCATATATCGATGCATAGAACATTGAGCCAAAAAAAACTAGTCAAAGTCCAAAAGTAAGTGATGTAAGCTGCAATAAAAAAATATTGATTTTAACAATCTAGGTATTTCAAGTGAATATTCGTAAAATAGATTTATTTTTGTTGTTGTATTTTTTTTTTTTTGGGGGGGGGAATTGGGGCCTCTAAACTAAATAATGTCTACTAAATTATAAATTGAAATGTCCTACAGTAAGGGTGCAGCACAGTAAAATTTAGAGCAAAAATTTTGTTTTATTGTATTGATTATGCTGGTGTGGGATTATGGGCAGATAAATGGGAAAATAAAGTGAGAATTTTTGTTGTTACGAGTATATTGGTAAAACGGGGGTATAGCCAGAGGGGCTCAGCCCCCCTGGCATTCTCGTTCGCCACCCTCCCAGCTAAATTTGCCCTCTTGGGGAACACCGTTTCGCCCTCCTATACTTCGAAAAGAAATGGTAAATAAGGGGCTTGAAAATGAACTACCCCCTACTCCAAGAACCAAACAGAACGCTCTGGCTACATCCATGTGGTGAAATACGGTCAAGAGTAACGTACCCAAATTTGAGACCATTTAGTGCAAGACTCGACGAAAAAAATTGGTAAACCGTGAACTACTCGATAAAACCAAAAGTAAACTACTTTCTTAAGTAGGTATAGGTACTCATCTTACTTAGTCATACGTTAAAAACTTACCAATAAAAGTGCAACTAAAAGTAGAACTGGTGTAATGTTTAGCTACAATTGAAAAACCATAGGTTAATGCGAGAGTAGCCATGTGGCATAAGGCGCATTTGTCGGGTAAGCTTTGACGTAACTTCGGAGTAACCAAGAACAAACATAAAGTTACCGTCAAAAACAAAATCGATGTACCCATTCCAAAATCATCTAACTTTGGTTTCACCATTTCATCCTTAGAGGAGTCATCCTCAGATGATCCATCCTCAGAGGAGTCATCCTCAGAGAAGACGTCGTTTGAAGTATCATTTGTGGGAGGGTCACAAACTAAAGGCCTTGGCATGTACTTATAATCCTTTGAAAAGTAGTCTATGCAAAAGTTACCAAAACTGTAAAACCAGGTTTGGTTATCAATTATCGCGAACAACGATCCATTGTTGTAAAGCTTGTAATTGTCTGGATCGTTTGAATTAGAATTATTAAGCATAATTCGAGTACGGTTTTTCTCGCCAAGACATGTAGAACATTTTTCATTCTGAACAATTTCAAAGTTGGAGTAGTTTTCCTCCCACACGGCAATGGGTAATATACGATTACCAACGGGTAAACATTCATCTTCATCTTCTTGCGATAATATTTTACCAGCCTCGCAGCATTTGCATAACTTCCCAATTGAAGAATAGCCCTTGCTATTGGTCAGTCCTGATGGGTTAGTTGAATGAAATTTGTGTGAAGTTTCTGCTGTATCGGAAGACGTGTTCCCTTTGGATACCGTAACACCATCGCACAGGGAAATTATATCGAGAAGTTGTACAGTCAATACAATAAAAAGTAGATGCACGTATTTTTGCATGCTTAATAAAATGCATACGAAACAAATTTTACGAATAAGCTATACCTATATACATGTATTAATAAAATAATCGAACCAACACTATTTTGAATTGGAAAATCACTCGGTTCGCGGAAATGTATGGAAGTGTAGAATAGAATTCACAGTTTTCGAAAATGTTTTCATCATTAGCAGTGAAATTATATCTCGAATCAAAAAGATTTATACATCATCATATTTCTGAGATTTTCTACGTTAAGTATAGAAGCTGAGTAATCACGAAATGAAAAATAATTTGTTTTAGAATTTCGAGTATGGGACAGACATCCGGACATAGGATTTTATTATATAAAAATAGATCGATAGATGACGAACATCTATGATTTTTACAGTTTAAAAAGTTCGCTATAGCCAATAAAAATAAACACTAAGGTCTTTTACCACCGATACGGATGGAACAAGTTTACTCCAATCACAGGATCACTTCTGAAGTTATCATTACGCGAACGAACTTATCCCCTTCTTATATAGTAATCCAACTTGCAAGTTTAGACGTACTTTATCAGCGATGATTGAGTTTTGGGTCACGATATTTTTACTGTAGGTAGGGCTGGTTATTAACAATATTAAATCCTAGCAACTCAACTTTCAAAAATAGTGGACTTATTTCCTTCTTGCATAGCTGTGTTCATAATCTACATGTATATATGTGTATATTAAAAGAATCTAATACAAGTATGTCCGGCAGTTCTATCCGGCCGATTTGCTTCATTTTTTTTTTTAAATGAAAGGTATTTATGTGTAGATATGTCATCAACCATTGGAATTCACTCAACTCTGACTTTACTCAAGTTATAGTCAAAATTCATGCTTTTCCCAAGTGTTTCCACCACTCAAACATCAATATCCCAGGTTCTAATTGAGGTAAGGAATTTGTTTTCTCTAAGAACACTCAGTGGATCAAGACCTTTCATTTGAGCTTTTGATCACTCAAATCGGTCAAGTCTGTGGAAATTTGTTAGTGAACATTCAATTTCACCAGATATAATTTTAGAAGGGAAAAAAATAGTTCCAATTAACAACTCATGCTGCGGAGCAGCACCGATCTTCTAGTATTAATGAAAAGGGAAACATGAAAAGGACGCGTTTTACAAAATCAAAAGAAAAACTGGAACAGGACTAGAAGAGGACAAATGAAGTGATGCTAAATAAAATGGAGTGAGAAGAAATTGATGAAAGTGAATGAAGAAATTGGTGACTCGAGGGAAATGAATAGACAATGGTTATGCTATTTAGGGTGTACGTTGTACAATATTGGCTCAAGTGAAGTTCGGCTCAGACTTGAACCAGGTTCAACTTCAAATTATTTTTCAACGCAATGTTTTGTCTTGAACCTGGTTTACGTTTGAACTCCACTCAAGCCAGTATTGTACGACCCGCTATCAACCTTTCCTTCCAATTGATTTTTCACTTTCTTGGAAATTCATCGGACAGCTGATGCCGCTCTTATTTACAGGCCTAGTTGATATCTTTTGGAATGAAAACTTTGTACCTACCTAATTGAAGGGAAAGATTTTTATGTTTTAGAATTTTACTAGCGTGGCCCGAGGGGTCTACGCCCCCTCACCGCTCAAAGTTTGCTTATTCCCGCACAAATTTTGTTAAATCCCGCTCAAATTTCACTCAATTTTGCACAATCCCGCTCAAATTTCTCTCAAATGCTGCTTGATTCCACTCAATTCTAATCAAATTTTGCTCAATCCGCACAAATTCCGCTTGTTCCTCTCAAAGTCCACTCAAATTTTGCGTTGTCATGAAATGATTGTGTAGAAGTGTTGAATAGAATTCAGTTATCAAAAATATTTTCATCTGGCTGTGAAATCAAATCTCTAATCAAAAAGATTCATACATCATCACATTTCTGAGATTTCCCTCTTTCAAATAGGACAAATACAGCTTCCAACCTTCAGTAATAGCAAAGTAATCGCGAAATGAAAAATAGCAAAAGTAGCATGAAGTTCATCATTTTGTAGAATGTTTCGATTATTTTCAGGGAACTAAGACATCAATTTGAAAAAGTGTACGCAGTAAAAGATTTCTGAGAGTTTTTTCTTTCTAATGAGACCAAATTCAGTTTCCCACCTTCAGTAAGAGCAGAGTAATCGCGAAATGAAAAATAATCGCGAGATGAAAAATAACATGAAACATATAGCATGAAGTTCATCGTTTTGTAGAATGTTTCAAATATGTACAGGGAAGTACCACATCAATTCGAAAAAATGTACAAAGGAAAAGATTTATGATAGTTTTTTCTTTCTAATGAGACCAAATTCAGCTTCCTACCTTCAGTAATAGCAGAGTAATCGCAAAATGAAAAATAATCCCGATGAAAAATGACTTGAAACATACAGCATGAAGTTCATCGTTTTGTAGAATGTTTCAATCATTTACACTGAAGTAAAACATCAATTCGAAAAAAAGTACATAGAGAAAGATTTTTGATTGTTTTTTCTTTCTTATGAGGCCAAATTCAGCTTCCTACCTTCAGTGATAGCAGAGTAATCGCAAAATGAAAAATAATCGCGAGATGAAAAATAACATGAAATATAGCATGAAGTTCATCATTTTGTAGAATGTTTCAATCATTTACAGGAAAGTAAGACATCAATTCGAAAAAGTTTACATAGGAAAAGATTTCTGATAGTTTTTTCTTTTTAATGAGACCAAATTCAGCTTCCTACCTTCAGTAATAGGAGAGTAATCGTAAAATGAAAAATAATCTCGAGATGAAAAATAACATGAAACGTAGCATGAAGTTCATCGTTTTTATGGAATGTTTCAATCATTTACAGGGAAGTAAGACATCAATTCGAAAAAGTGTGTATAGAGAAAGATTTGTAATAGTTTCATCTTTCTAATGAAACCAACTTCAGCTTTCAACATTTAGTAAAACTAAAGTAATCGCAAAAGTAAAAATAATTCGTTTACAAATTTCGAGTGTCGTACGGACATCCGGATATTGGATTTTATTATATAGATTGAAACATGATAGTTTTATTTTTTACTCTCTTTGTTACTCATCCTCATACTTTCCATTGGTAAACTATGATGATTCGGATTTTTTATTTTTGAAGAGAAAAATCATTTGGGACAAAACTATGGGCTATATAGCCTAACAGTTTCGCTCGTTCGAAAATAAAAACGCAAGTTTCAGTTAATCCCTGTTACATCTTTAATGCGGGTGAATAGGTATGCATAAAAAGTGACAATAAAATTGCGAAATTGAAATTGATTAACGAAATACCAAGAAAACTAATAAAGACTCGAGAGATTATCGATAAGAACAGTTCGATGAAAACTGACTACGGCGTGCGCATCATTATGTTTTAGCATTTATATGTATCGATTTCAACAATTGAATTTAATTTCGCGTTAAAATTTCCGAATTTACCTCTGCGTAACGAAAATAAAGATGTTATAATAATACATTAAAAATAATAAATTAAATTAAATTAAATTTAAGAAAAGGTTAAAATATAGGTATTTTGATGATTGTGAATTTAATCTGCTGTAAATAAGTCTATATATATCGAGTCGTGTTGTTCCTACAGCTCTCATGCATAATTTACTTGTAGGTGTATCAGCAATCAGAATTTTCTCCAGTCGCGGCATCTTTTTGAATTCCTTCTTTTCTTGAATACGATTCTACACTTTCCTCTAAACCGAATCATTTCTTCGGGACAAGGTTCCGGTTCTAAGATTCTTCGTGGCAGTTTTGGGATTCGATGAGGATTTATTATTAAGATCGATTCAGAGAGTTTTTGTCTTGGAAGAACACGAGCAATAGCCATAGAATGCATTACACCAAGTGATCCGTCTTGTGATGTGAAAAAGGAAAGAATTAAAAGTAGTAAGATGAAACGCATACTTGAAATTATTGGTCACAGATTTACGAGTAGGTAGATATTGCAAAAGGTACCCGAAAATCAGTAACTTACGCGCAATATTTCAGTGAATCTACTTCACTCTTCGGCGGTATGATTTCTACTAAATACACGTTTAATAAAAAATCCGAGTGTTGAATTTTTAAATACATGATTCATTTCAGATTCATCAGCTTTCAACAGAATGAGTATGGGAGATGGAACTTCTTAAAGTACCTATTATTTATAAACCAGGGCTATTATCTGTTCTATTAAAGTAGCAGGGTTTTAAATTGAGTACACGGGGGTTTGAAAGTATAACTACATTCCCTTGTTTTTTTAATTTGTTTTTTTTTGTATGTGGAAAACCTAATAATAATCTATGGATATACTTTGGAACTCTGTGGCACTAAAATATACAAATAAACTGTATTGTTGAACCCAGAAAAATGAAACGCTGTGGTCCAATAATTGATGCCACAACGTTTTCCAACGTTTCCCCATAGGGGTTTGAAATATTGAATGGTGGCGCCATCTACATGCCATACATCTGAGAATACTAATGGGGTCGTTTCGGTGGTGTTTCATAATTCACATAGGTACATATTATGAAGTCAGTCTGATTTTTTGTCAGACAAATAAATAGGGTGGTGAAAAAATACGACTCCGATGGCTTGGTTATAGTGAAATTGGAGCTATGTATATCACATTCTTGATCAAGCGCTGCCTGAATAACGTGTTGATTTTGTGTACTTAACTAGAACGGTGCCAAAAAGGCACTGAACAATACTGGTGTCACAACGTGCACAAAACGTGTATGTGTTAGCGACATCGATTGATAGACAAAATCTATAACGCCGCGCTATTGATGAATATTTTGCCTGCTTGCAAATTGCATTAAAGCAGCTCCCCCACACCTCGTATGGAAAATTGAAATCGAGTTAACATTAATGTAACAAGCAACAAATAAAAGCACCACAAAACTATCGATAAGTTATTTCTCGATTATCTATTTTGCTGTTGACACCTGCGTGTATATAACAATTCGAATATCTACCCATATACATGATTGCAACCTCAATATTAAATTTGAGATTGATTCCCTATGGGCAAAATATTTTGAAACCGGATCCGTTTTATTCCGGGTTATAATCCGTTTCTGGATTATAACCCGGAATTTTCCTGTTTTCCGGCTTCTAAAACGGATTTCGAACGGATTGTAATCAGTTTTGCCGGAAATGAGTCCGGATTATTTTCCTAGAAGGCTGTTTTATGATATTTGTTGGCTCGGGTTATAATCCGTGAAACCGTTTTACAAACGGATTTAGAAAAATTGCCCAAAAATTATCACTGATTATAATCAGGAAATCCGTTTTACAAACGGATTTGGAAAAATAATCAAGATGACAAAAATATCTGCAAATTTTCAGATCCGATGGTCGAAAATAAAAACGGACTGACAACGGATAAAATTCTCATTTTCCGGATCATTTTCTCATTTTTTGCCCATCAGGTTCGTTTCGCAGTAAACCTAATAACTGAGAAAACTGGGCAGACTGCTTTAATGTTTTACTGCTGTATTTAATTTAATTCATAACACTGAAAAAAATGTATGTAGGTCGTAGCAGCATGGACACATACATATAGGTATATGTAATATTCCTCCTTGCACTGGAAAATATGAATACTTGTAGTTTTCACGATTTTTTGTGGGAAAATTTGGACAAATCACGAGTTTTTGTAAATATACTATTCTATAGTGTTTGTTGTACTTTTTACCATCTTACACAAGATATTGCATTCTACTCTTATAGATGGTATAGTTTACTATTATTGTGGTGATTTCTACTATAAATCTTGAATTGTTCTAGTTTTCGCATACAAAATATAGTAGGTAAAATATATTACTACAGAAATGTTTTTTCAATGTGATCAATTAAATTTGATGCGTCGAATTACTAAGTGCTCGGTATAATTAGGAAAAATTTACATTTTGGAACTTTCTGAAACACTTTTCACAGAAACCACCCCACAGATCAACTGCTGAGAACGTGCGTAGTACGTTTTAGAGGCTTATATATTTATACACCGCATCAATTTCAGCTGAACTAGTTTAATATTTGACCTGTTAATACATTAACCTTCAAAGCTGAAAATTGCATTAAAGTTCAAAGGAAACGGGACCTTTAGAAAAACTGTATGTAAATATTATCGCCGGTAAAAGGGTGATAGTAGCTACGGCTTTTTCAGACTTTCCATTTTTATGAAATTGGGAGATGCAGGAAGGAGACTGAATGCTGGTATTTGAAAGAAAATACCTACAGACGTAACCTTCCACTATTAATTAGAAAAAACCTTTTCATTTATGTGTGGCTGATTAAGAGCCATCAAACGAGTTATTGGTATTACCATTGATACACTATCGACATCTTGGATTTATAAAGAAATTCAGGGTCCATCAGCTCTGACAGACCAAGAATCTGACATGCCTAGAATTCATTTCTTTCTTCTTTTTTTTTTTAATTTTTATAATTTTAGTTTGTTTTGATTTATTATCATGAAGATGTTGAGTGACACATTCAAGTTTTAAAAACGCAACGGAAACTTGCGTTTTATTTTTATTTCACTTTTTAATATCCTTCTTTTTTTGGCGCGCTATTAATCATTTCCTCCTAGTTTTTATTTTACACACTGAGTCAGTGCTTGGTTTTCCTATGGTGCGCGTCTAACTGACTCACCCTGTATATAAATAACTAATGCGTTTCATCAAAAACCCGACTAAAAAATTTAAGAAAAATTTTACGTGATCATTAAACAAATAATAACTATACCTATTTAGTTTATTTTATATTTTATGGATCCGTTTTGTTGATGATGAAATATGGAAGAATATAAATATAACTTCTTGATATTGCCGAACCCCACCCAAAATGAAGGATTTTTGTTGAGATTATCAAATTGTGTGTTAAAATGATATTACAGACAAATATCTTGAAGAGGGACAGTTTGCCAATTATTCACAAAATAAATTATCTCCCAACGACCATTTTATAAAGGGTATGATTTTTCAGCCCGACAAAAAGGGTGATTTGAACGACAAAAAGTGAATGAATACCGACAAATAAATGGTTTCAACGCACTTTTCAGAATCTAACGACAAAAAATGGTGTTGAACAAGAAAACAATGGACAAAACGATAAAAAAATGTAATGAACGAGATTTCAAACAATTCACAACAAAAAATGACTTTAAGCATTATAATAAATTTTGAGAACAGTAAATTAATGAACTAAAATATTGTAAAATGATCGACAAACCTTGTAACTAAAAAAAAAAATGTATCAAGTATTAAAAAATTAGAAAAATTATTGAACAATCAAGGCACTTTTGGCTACAGTAGATCGGTCTCTTTTATTTTTTGGGCCCAAGGGCACAGCCTTTGCTTCTAACGCCTTATTTACTAATTTCAGTTTAATTTTCATGCCCAAAATATGTTTACAAATGAAATCTTTTTAAAAAATTGGACAAGTACAGGTCAAATTATTTAAACCATCAAATTGTATGGTAACTATCCAAATTCCATTATTAAATAATTTGAAGTCCTGAAAATAAGTCCAACTGGATTCAAAATCAGCATGTTTTAACCAAATACAATTTGTTTGGCGTCTTCTTTTGGGTTTTGGCTGGTCAATTTCAGATTCACTACTTTCACAGTCATAAAAATTTTCAAACACTGATACGTTTTCCATTATTTTAATGAGAAAAAAACCGTTCAAAATATTTTGATACCTTGTAAACACATAACATACTGTTTGATAAGTCAAATTTGTCGTGCACTGTAAGTTGTTCTATGTTTATCGTGCTTTATCATAAATAGGCGGGCAAAACCGGTTTTAATGCTGGGATAAGTGATTATATTGGCGGGGCTGATTTGTCGTGCATTATGCTTTATTTTCCCGTTGAAACGAATTAATTTGTTGAAAAAAAATCTGTCGTTCAAATCACCTATTTTGACGGGCTAAATATTTTCCCCCTTTTATAAATGACTAGCGGGAAATCGCCCAAACAATTTTTCAACTCGGGACATTGTTTGGGACAGTTTTACCAATTTTGCAAGGGTAAAAAAAATTCGTTAGAATTAGAAACACAAAATAAGTCGTCGTTAAATTTCTTTCAGACTTTAATCTTATCGAGATTGACCTCAGGTGCTATTTTCAGCCTTGCCGTGGAGCGCGTGTGAATCAAAAATCTACGTTTGTCAACATTCAAAATGACTTTTCTACAAAATTAAGGAACGCTCGGATTGACTTGGAATTTGAATAGTATAATTCCAAGACTTCAATTATTGTCTAATGTTCGGTGAAAATTGTAGCTCGATCCGATTACAAAGTCGAAATTTGCGATTTATACATATACCCTCTCCCCACCCATACATAATGAAATAAAGGAAAACCAAAATGCGAGGTGGATATTTTTGGAATCCTGAGATCATGACACGAATAACTACGATGGTCCCTTAACTATTTGTGAAAATCTGACTATAAAATCAATAGAAGGTCTTCTGTCGAAAACCTGTTAAAATTCAGTCGTTATTGTATTTGTATCTCAGTCAATTTTAACTAATTGAGAAAATACTCGTATTTGTTTTTTTGTTGTAAAATGCTCACAATAATACCCTTCTCCATCGATAGTAACCACCGGCTTAAAAATGATTTTTCCCACTTACAAGGTCCTACTACATGCTATATTTCATAACACTTATCAACTTTTCCGTAAAATTTTAAAATTTCAAAAATAAATTCACTGGAGCATAAATAAGACTTCATTTAAGCATATCAACATATCTAAAGTTCACTAAAATCAGTTCCCAAAATCAATGCAGAATTCAGCTTAAGAAATGCAGATTCGTGAACTGTACCATTCTTTCTTTCATTAAAATATTTTTTTGGATGGGCAGATATTTGAATTTGCTGGCGTATACGTATAGGTAGGTAATGGTTTCCGAAATAGCTGTTTATTCAATATTAGTTTGTACTATAGCTGGGTCCTAGACGATATTCTGGTCTCCTCCTATCGATTTCCTAATACTCGGCTCATATTTTGCACTTGGAGAATACTTATCTTGTACTCCGGAAAGTGAAATTTGTTCTATTATTCGCCATTGAGAAACCCTGAATAACAGAAAACAAAAAAAAAAGTACATAAAAAGTGAAAGAAAAAAAAAACGCTACTACACTAGCTTAAGGGAAAAGTTTTATTTTCGCCGAATATTTGCATTTTATGCATATGAAAATCCGAACAAAAGGACAAACAGGATCGAGGATTTGCGACGGTTACTATTTTTTTACTCTCTTTTTTATTTATACGGTTTTTTTTTTTTTTTTTGCTTGCTACTTATTCCATATTTTTTCTTTTTAGAGGGGGTATACGGTGTTTTCCTCGTTCCATAGTTTAACCCTATTGAAAAAATTTTTATGCTTTTTCTATTTACATTTATTATTTATAATCTGCAGGGGAGAGAGAGAGAGAGAGAGAGAGAGAGAGAGAGAGAGAGAGAGAAAAGGAGTAAAAATAGCGCAAATTATACCTCATACTTTTTTTTTTCATTTGTTTTGTTTTAAAGACAACAGCGAACGGATAAATTGTGGCAGTAATATTTACAAATAATGTTGTTTGAAGAAAACAAAACGGTCGAAAACTCGATTTCCAGCCTGAAAGGGGTGCGAGAAAAATGCATTAGTACGGTTTCCTTGTTTTAGTATTCCTCTTTCCACATTTCCCACCATTCCCCCTGTTTTTATTTTTTTTTTACGAACTGATTTTTATTTTCCCCAGGAAATCGGTTGTTTTAAATTATAATCATCTCTTACATCGTATTAAAATAAACGAGTATAACTTCAGACTTAATGCACAAGTTATGAGAGATATTTTCTGATTTTTATAAGAATCCCCTTAGCTTGTTACGAGGATTAATATGTTTTAATTTTGTAACTTGGTTGCATTATTGTCTTAATTGCTTTATTACAAAGTGATATGAGCGAAACTTACTTTTTCATATTTTGTTCGCATTTGAGGCTAATTTCAATGTCAATTTATTCAGTCATAAGTTGGTGTTGGCCACACAGTGCCATTACAACAGTCAATTTTGTACCTGCAAAATATAGGAAGTGCAAGTATAACTGTCACTTGAAATTGAAGAAACTTGCTCAAATTAGAGGATAGGTGAAAGTTGTCTCAAATCAAAGTGCAATATAGAATGGGAAAATCAAATTCTTTGTTGCCGCCAAAATGGACCTTCTTCTTAAATGAAGGTTATAATGGACTTTTTTTTTGCCCAAATCATAATGCAAGATTTCAACCAATAAACTGTCAAATTTTTCTGAAAAAGATGAGCGTGTTTTTTTGTACGGATTTTCTCGCGAGGAAAAAATTTACCTTCAAAAACCGACTGATATTTTGAAAATTGTCGCGGTGGCCCGGTAAATACCTCGTATGTTACGAAATTTTACAAAATTGATTTGTTTGGGCTCATTGGATTTGTCTTGAGCGGAGAAATTCAACAAACCTAAACACAACATTTTCAACACTATATGAGATATTTGACAGGCCACCTAAGAAATATAATCGAAATAAGAATTTTGATACTCATTTACTTAAACCCGATGATATGCAAGACCACTTTTTTCAAAAACTGAATTCTTCTAAGATTCAATTATGTACTCCAAGCCCTATACTTATGGTAAAAATATGTCCCAAAATGAAACCGTCTCTGAAAAATTTCCAAATTTGAAAATGCAAATTCGCAACATATGTGTCAAGGGATTGTTTATATGTATTTTGCCAATATTCAATATTTTCATGCAGGTTTTTAGACGTCGATATCGACTTCATAGCGAAGGTAGACTACACCCTTAATGACTATATCGACTGATCACTATACAAACATTTTTCTAGTTAGTATCTAATTGTGAATACCTCTTTTCCTCTCTGTTCATGTTTCCAGACTAAAACATATTTGGATTACTCCACGTGAAACAGATTATAATATTCATTATTATTCGATGTAAAATGACTAATCACTGATGCTCAAAATGAAGCTAAAATGTGTCTAGTTTATGAACACGAATTTCAAACTGGTTTATTTCTATGTCACTTTTCAAAATGTCAGTTGGCTTTTGATAATAATTATTTTCTTAGACATTGTCCGTTTTCTTTTGGAAACATCGATAGTTAAGCGATTGTAATTTCGCCTCATGACGTCACAAAAACATGGTCCGTTGGATCATAATAACTGTTATTGGTACTCGGACAGATTTACATAAATTAAGTATATAACCCTAGCAGTTGAATGAATACACCGATACGAAAATAAGGAAAAATATTTAGTCCAAATGAACTTCAACTCCGCAATATGGTCTTCTTATCATAAAAAGATTACCAACTTTAACATTCGTTCCTCATTTCTACAGAATACAGATCCTAAAAAACACCGCAAACTTATTATAGTGCATTTCGATTCGCTCCGACTGTAAGCCAAAAGTAATTTCTAATTAGCACAATTTAATAAACATTTCCAGCCTTGTTTCTACGCTATACCATCTTTATGTTGAGGGGAAAAAAAGTTTGTATTTTTTAATAGAAAAAAAGAAAGAAAGTTGTGTTCTAAAATTAAAGGGAAGAAAAATCGAAAAATGTTTTCTTTCTTTTCTACCATTCTCATTTACTTCCCAACTTTTGTAATTCATTTTCCAACCGAATTCCACTAAACTTTTTTTTCTTTTTCTTCTCTCTGTATCTAGTAATCCCACTTAAGATGGCGAAAAAATTTCTTTTTTTTTTACCCCATTCCTTCTTTCTCTCTCTCTATCTCTCCCTCATTTCCACCTCACCGATTCTGTCCTCTCTCATTCTTTAATTAGTGTTCATTTATGCAAACCAGCTGACGAAGTATACTTCAGATATTATTCACTATATTTGTTCGGGGCGATAGTGGGGGAGCGAGAGGAGGGGGAGTTGCAAATTAAAGTTTAATTGATTAACTTTATTAAAAAAGCCAAGAAGCGTTTTTCGGTTGTACAAACGATGGTCGAGGGGGAGAGGGGTGTAGTTGAGAGGTAAACGGAAAAAATGAATCTTTCATTTTCGAGGACAGTTTTTTGATTTCTTTTTTTTCCAATTTCAAGCAGCGAACGTTAATATATTTCGCGTGAAAACTAATCACCGAGAAAAATTAAACGAGATTTCTTCCTTTTTTTTCTTCTTTTTTTTTTTTTCAACCCTCATTTCTACTATTACAAAAGTCGGTAGACGTAATTAAATTTATTGGTGCGCGTGTAAAATCGCTCAGCCTTCGATTAAATGTAATCCATAATTTTAAAGTGGCAATCAGCCTAGACGTGTACGAATTAATTTGCGTTTTAAAAATGAAAAGGGTGGAAAAAATCACGAGGTTTTTGTAAATTTACAGTTCTTTTGTATGAAACGATACGGGTTGCTATTGCAAAAACTTTCAAACAGACAAAAAACCAGAAAGATACAAGTATAAATTGATGATTTCAGATGACATTTAATGCTTTTTTCTGTGACGTAAAAATTCTTAATGAACGAATTGTTTGCCATTTTTGATTTTTCGAAGGATGGGTTTTACTGAATAGAAGAGCTCTCTTCTGAAACAGCCTCATCATACTCATATGTATCACGAGTAGATATTCTAGAGATTAATGAGAATGCAGCAGCAGATCTTTATTGATGAACATACAGACACAAATATATTTTATAATATACAATCGTGTGTGCCATTCGCAGGTTAATCCGCCTGTAGAGGGCGTGATAGTATATAATTGTCCGAATGGGTTAGCATTGGACGAATTTATTGCTCTCTCTCAAATCGAGAATTGGGTTGTTTATTGCGACGTCGCATTTTATTGTTCATTCTTATCAATCGACATCATTGGAAAATTAGCCTTTTTTCTTTCAAGTTCCATCATTATTAATTATGGGCATCATAAGATAGTTCTATTAGTCATCATTGCATTTCCTTAAAAAATTTAAAATTTTGCTAATACCTTACGGAGGTGAGATATTAAGAATTATGAACATGGGTGATGAGATTCAGGACATTTCTGAAGCTACACAATATCATACAATAGATTGTATTTTCAAATCTGGAACAGTATTAACTTGATTAAATATCATCACCCTTGTCATTAGTGTGTTGAAGATGAGATGAATTCTTTTTACTAGACGTTTAGTCGAAATTTTGTGTGCCCGTGTGTGTCCAATGTTATCGTATGATGACGTCATAATATATATGCTTGATGACGTCATCATACATTAGCTTAATGAGAGTTTTAGTCGATTTTGTATGTGTCTAGTTGTGTGTCCAATGTTATCATATGATGATGTCTATCCGGAGTCCGGATGAAGCTTTTTTTTTTCTCACAAATTGAGATTAAAAATTGAGCTTAAAATTGAGCTTACAAATTGAATTCAGTATTTTATGTGCTTGAAACATGAAAAGTCGTATGCGTCAAGTTTGATTTGAAAATGTTTTTTCTCAAGAAAAGTTAATGAACCTTTTCTATATGTATACTCGTACAATTGATGTAAAAAAAAATTCATTTTCGCTTTCATGACTCTTCGTGAAGGCTACTGCTATTTTTTACAGTTTCTCTCTAAATAGAGGTAATATAAAAAATGTTAAATAAGACTTTTTGGACCAGGATCGGGAGGAGTAGGAGAAGCAGGATCAAGAGAAGGAGCAGTATGATGACGGCATCAAGCCTACTTACCCCGCAGGATGGCGAGGCAGGATTCCCAGAATGATGAGTCAGGATGATGATGTCATCTTCCTTTCTTATTCCCATAAAATTAAAAAAAAACACTTCCGACTTTTTGGGTAATATTGGCCAAAAATAACTTTAGAACTTTTTGGATAATATTGACCTTTAACCGGAAAGTCTCTTTCCGCTGGAAGGGGTTGGAGGGCCGACCACTGCGGTCGGATAGTATCTCATAGATTGTCATTGAAAAAGTTCTAATTACGCGTCACTCTAATAGAAAATGTTTTGGTCTATTCGAAAATCCTCTTTACACCCTTGCTCTCTCTTTTCAGATTTGTCTGGGAAGGGATAGCTATTCCTGGGTGCCCAGTCGGCCTCCTATAGTAAATCCACTTATATCTGCGAGAGGGGGGGGGGGGAATAAACTTGCCCGGAGAACTCGAACCTCTCATTCTGAAAAAAAATTTTTTTCGTATCTCTACGACTTGAGCCGGCGAATGAGTGAAAATATCAGAAGTTTCCTCGGTTAACGGTCGCACGGTATAGCTGAAATGTTCTCATATAAGATAAAATGTTATTGCAAGTATTTTGCAAAGAAGAATAAGCCATGATCGTGTACCATCTTAAGCCTGTATCATTTATTTTTACTGTGCACGAGAATTTTGGGAAAACGAATTAACTGCGACTCCGATATCCTGGATATAAGCACTCCATATGAGCGAAAGCATTTCTACGTCTACGTATTATAGGCTTCTGCATGTACAAGAGAGGGTCTGTTTGGATAAGCATTTTTGCTTGAGTACTCGATACACGTTTCGTGCGTCTATCTATACGAAAATCGGCTTATATTTTTAAGATGTATTGTTAGCTATAGCCAGTTACTCGTGATCGGTTTGTTTTACTCGACCTCGTGCACGTATATGGGTCTTTTCCGTCAAGTATATAATAATAGAGTGGAAAAGACTATAAGTCTTGGGCGAGTGTGTACCGTTAATCTTTTGATGAGTGTGGGAAAAATACCCGCAGCCAGGATCAATAAATAAATAATTTCGAACGCGCTATCTCTTATATGTATGGAAGACCTTTTATTTGAAAACCTGTAAAAACGATTACCCGCGCTTGCTAAAGGCCGGGTCTGCGTACAGCCCCCTAGCAGGATGCTGTATATGGCTTTAAAACTATTCCTTTCTGCGAAAAGGCTTTTCATCATCATTATCTCAATCGTTATTCTGTTCACGAAGGATCCCCGTGAGTATTTATCGTCGATTTTCGAACACAGAGAGCATTTTCGCATAAAGTATTTACTCGCTGACGAGCGACAATAAAAAAATGAGTTCGCAAAGGCTGCAGGCAGAGAGGCAAAAAAAAAAAAATATATAGACTGGAGAATAGAAAAGAAAAGAGGAAGCGGCGAGGGAAAAAGAAAAGGAAACATTAAAAAATAATTTTCCGGAAATAAAAACTGCACTTGTATCGCGTCGAACAGATAGCATGAAATTAATCGTCGATGAGTAATACGTAGTCGTGCATACAGGGTGTTCAAGAATTTGGACGTTGTTTCACTTGCTGCTGCAAAAGCTCCTACGTAGAACGAATTGGGCGTACTTTATC
Organism: Parthenolecanium corni; assembly: GCA_038050395.1. Lineage (NCBI taxonomy): Eukaryota > Metazoa > Arthropoda > Insecta > Hemiptera > Coccidae > Parthenolecanium > Parthenolecanium corni. The sequence continues at coordinate 4,430,529 of JBBCAQ010000014.1, read as the reverse complement.
GCTACTACTTGAGCAGTAATTTATGTGCAATGGTGCACTCAATGGAGGCTAGGCGACTGAAATCTCCAACAGCTATTTTATCTCATCGAAAGAAAAGACTTGGTTCAAAGTTCTCTTATGATTTTTAATACAAAATGCGTGGGTGGACTTTGTTCGATGCATCTGAGAAATAACTGCATATTAAATTTTAATATCTGCATACTAACTTTAGGACAGTTCAGGTTTTTATGAAAAATTAATGTAAGTTAAGAATTAGTAAAAAATACTGAAATTCAATCTATATTCTGTACATATTATAATAAAATCCAATGTCCGGATGTCTGCCCCATACTCTAAAAATTTGTAAACGAATTAAGTTATTTTTCATTTCGTGATTAACTCAGCTTCTGCGTAATGTAAAAAACTGAATTTGTTCTCGTAGAAAAAGGAAAAATCTCAGAAATATGATGTATGAATCATTTTGATTAGAGATTTAATTTTACTGCTAATGATGAAAACATCCGTATAATCTACCTGGGTGATTCTCCCAATAAGTCGAAAATTGACTATTTTTTTTTGAAAATTTCGAACTTGTCTTTTTTAATATTTTTTTCTGTGTAAATAGTAGTGGGTTGTCCCTGAATACGTACCCAACATTGGTTGAGCTTGATTCTCACCACAGGGGGCAGGGGGGATACTTCGGGCACACTACGATGGAATTCCATAGTAGTGACTTGAAATATTACTCATTGCTTTGATCAAATGAATGTCTTCTTTGACCATTTTTCAAATATTTTTGGTGTTTTTTATAGACTAATTAAATTTTAGCAAGAAATTTTTACTAAAAATTATTTTGGTGAAAAATTTTTATGGAGCACAAACAGTGATTTCAGCAATTTTCGTGTTATTGGGAGAATCACCCACCTATATAATAAAATCCAATGTCCGGATGTCTTGTGTCTGTCTCATACTCCAAATTTGTAAACAAATTATTTTTAATTTCGTGATTACTCAGCTCATATTATGTAACGTAGAAAGCTGAATTTGGTCTCATTAGAATGAGGAAAATTTCAATTTCAGAAATATGATAAATAATGAATCATTTTGATTAGAGATTTAATTTTACTGTTAATGATGAAAACATTTTCGAAAACCGTGAATTCTATTCTGTACAAAATTAGCTACAAATGGAGCTTACAATTGAGCTACAAATTGAGCTTATTTTATTGAGCTTACAAATTGAGCTTACTAGTTGAGCTACTGAATTTGTGAGCTTACAAATTGAATTCAGTTTTTTATATAAAACATGTAAAGTTGTATACTAACTTTTGGAACGTACACCCTGAATGGGCAGATTCCTTTTTAATGGGACACCTTGTAAATTGACAGTTATTTTCCCCCAAGTAATTCTGTTGCTACCCTTTGGAAGAATTATGATTTTAACGACACTTTTAAAACGTGTCGAATGTATTATGTATAGGGGTTAGGGGTTAAGAATTTATACGCGCGTTTCGAATTCCTTTGGAGAAAACTTGTGTTTATTGCCGTCGCTTATAAATCGTATTATCCAATTGTGGCGTTCTCAACTTTTAACTGCTGCAATCATTTAGCCATAAAGTTAAATTTATTTCGAATTGCCATATAACATATCGCATTCTGCGCACCCTCGCACATCCAACAGCCGCTCGCTATTATGCATTTGCGGTCACCTCGTTTATTTTCCGCATTATTAATGCGACGGATTTCCATCCTTTTTTTTCGCCCCCACCTCCCCGCCCGTCGCGCCTTTTCTCGCCTCATCCCTTTCGCTCCCTCGGGTACAAAGAAAACTTTCCCAGCGAATTAAACAGATTTTTCCGGCAAATATTTCATCAACATGCTCGTTTTAATTTGCGGTTTGGACTTCTCACCTCTTTGCTGACATCGACTATATATATTCACTGTAGTATATATATATATGTGTGTGTGTGTGTGTAGTGTATAGAACCATGCGTGTATGTGCTGCGCTGACGTTGAAATTTATAGACTTTTTGCATTCGTGCTAAATTAAATAATTATTGTGAATTACTTTATGGAGTCGATTTCATGTTCGTCTGAAGGCTGATAAGGATGGAAAACTGAGGGATCTGATGCAGATGCAGCATCAATAAAATGTATTCAGTGGTATGCTCACCACAAAGGCATCTGGCCAGTGTCATTCACTGTGGGGTATCAATTTCTGATGAGAAGGAAAAGCTATATTATTCTGTACATTTTTTCTTATTTTGAAGGGCGGAGTGAAAGTGAAACGGTCACCAATCCCACTGAGCCTCATAATCCTTGTGTGGCTGCTTAACTTTAATTACCTAATCGAACAAACTGGGGCTTCATACCGAATACCAATGTCGATCATCCAATGGATTCATATATTCCCTGAATGGAGAATAGGGTTGCGTTTGCTTTATGGCAGATTGAATTTAGTAACAGATTGCATTTTCTAAGTAGCAGATTGCATTCGCATATAGAAGCCAAAAAATTATCAATTAGCTTGATTCGAGTCACATTAAGCATCCAAGGATACTATAACCATATTTCTTGATGCTATATTACAGTCAATATTGGACACTAACCTCATTTCTTTGTGCCATATACCGAAATTGATATCGCGAATGCCATATATTGGAAATATAACCTCTTATCGAGGTCGAAGACTTTTGAATGTCAGAAAGTTTCAAATAGAAGAGTACATTTTTAAACTAATACAAATACTGACAGGTCTTGTAAATTAATTTAGTCGCAGTTCGATACGTTTCCACTCCATTCTCAGAGAAAGCTCGCAAGATACCAAAATTATTTTTCCATTAAAAAAACAAAAAAAAAAACCATCATTTCGCAGACCTTCACGAGCATAAATTGTTTATTCAACCTTATAATATTCCACTTGAGAACACATTGGCGAATAAAATTTCATTTTTGCCTCTACTACATGAGCCAGCACGCATAGAAATGGCTAATTATATCAATGCCTGGTAAATATGCGTCATATACATATATATGTATGTGAAAAGCCGCACGTCAATCAATTCCTCAATTAAAAGACGGATGAAAAAAAAAAAAAAAAAACTAGTTTGAAAAAAATTTCGAGGGGGATTAAAAAATGGCTAATGCGAATTTCTAAATTGCAATCGTTGATGGGGAAAAAATGAGTTTTTGCGAGAGTGAGAGAGAGAGAGAGAGAGAGAGAGAGAGACTGAGATAGAAAAAGAGGAAAAAATCCTAACTACGTTTCGTAAAATGCGATTTATATATCCGGAAGGATATGCCGATAAAAATCGTAACGTCAATAACATTAGTTCGTCGTTTTGATAACAAATTTCTCAATCTGATAAATGGTTTTTTAAGCTGGAGGCAATGAGATTTTTTTTTCCACCCGAACCTCCCTTACTCATCGTTAATGACCCTTTGCTGCGAAAAGGGTGAGGGTGAGCGACCCTCACATCGCTCACGATTCGATGTAATCTGTTGACGCGTGGGAACACGTTAAAAACGTTTAACAGTAAAATGTTGTATATATACGATCGTATATAGATGTATATATTCCAACCATTTTAAGGTGGAGGTGATGATAAAAAATTCCGTGAACTTTCAACTTTATGAAAATGAAAATATTAACTCGGAAAAAAAATTGAGAGAATGTTTTCAGTAAAGGTTGAGCCATCCACTAGCCACGCTATATAGCAATCCATTTCAGCTATGTGTACTCGCATGTGCGGCTGCCATGGCACGACGACGTTCCATATTTAATGAAAGTTGAAACTAAAAATTAGGTCGTATAAGAGTCGAATTTCGGAAGATGTCTTCAACAGGTGAATGATTTATTTTTAGGTCACGCAATCTTAAAACTTTTATCGCGTGGTACCGAATGCGGAAACGCGATTTTTGTGCGGGCGCCGGGTCAAAATAATTCTAGAAAAGTGCATGTATATCATCCATTTTCGACGAGAGAACGTGATTGCTCATACTTTGGGCGGAAGTGGAGGTGAGGGGGAGGGTGGAATCTTACATCTTAAATATTGCATAATTTAAGGGCGCGCGCGTCGCTCGCTCGAGTCAACCATTTTCAAAACAAATATATAACAAGCAAAAATGGAAATTTATGGGAAATTGCAAAAAATTATGGTAGATATAGGTACTGCCAGCATTCTGGGTGATTAGAAATTAAGTTTAGAAAATACTGCGGGTTGGAAGTGTGCGGACGTGAAGCTTTATTGATGAATATTTATCTGTATACGAAGCACGAAACTGTACATCTTGAGTTAAGTGATGCCTTGTTATTAAGCTTTTTTCTTTGTTATTTTGAGAATGCTTTATGAACTTTTCTTATTCATCGCCCTGAAAAAAGGTACTTTCATTCGACTATATAGGAAGTGGATTTATTATTATCAGAGGCTTCAGACAGTAGTTATCTGAGATTGCGGTTCTCATTTATGACTGTGGCTATGAAACTAAGCATGATGTGCACCCAGAAATTTTCCAAGAGCGAGGGTCTGATTCTAAAAGCTTCCACCAATAAAACGAAATTCTACGAAGTATTAGTGCGAAGTGTAGATAAGTTTTTTGTTCGGTCTTTTTCAATGAAATTTAATGCTTACAGGGGGGTGGGGGTCGAAGTTCAGCCCAATTGTTGAAAGTGAAACGGGCACCCATCCAATTGAGCCTCCGAATGTGACTGCTCCAGTTTTATTAATCCAACAAAACTGCTGCACTACACCTGGTATACCAAAGCTGACCTACATGTGTATTCGATGATATCATATATGTATCTCCTGCTTGCTGGGTGCCTTACTGATAGTAAAAGTATGGGTTTTAATGAATATTTTGATATTTTATTGCAAAGTAAGCTAAAGTAATTTATCTAATCTAGACGAATTGTTGAACTTAAGAATAACAAAAATTTCTGACCATAACTACATTTGAATTTTTGTACAGCTTTTTATCACGAAAATGATAATTTATATTTTTATTCTTAATGTTAATCAGAGGATAGGACAATATGTAGCCTTTATTTACTTTAACTAGCTCGCACCTTTAACATTCTTACGGCGTAGCTTGCAACAAAATTAAGATCTTTCAACACACCCTTCCTCGCTTGATCATTAAAGAGTACTCATATCCACTTCGCTAATCACCCGAATTTTATTTCGCCACAAATCTATCGCCATTCTCCCATTTTGACTCACTTGTGCTGCTTATAAAGTCTCCTATATATATCTGTTATTTAGTTTCTTGTTTGCTCTCATCTCTTGAACGGCGCTGAAGCCATTTGCCCATTCTCACAGTCGAACGCCTGGAACGGCGTGTAAATACCGCCGTTTCTGTTGTTTGCCATTTGCTGAGTGCGGGAAACTGAGCGGGCTAAATTAGTCTACACTGCGATGAAGTGCTATCCATAAGAGTGGCAACCAAAAGCGAAATACATTGCGGGTAATAACGACGAAACCGCCGAGGTGTTTGGGAGAAACGGTGGAAGAGGTGCTGGGCTCAATCAATTCATCCGACGGCATCGGATACACGAAAGACGTTTTATATATGCGATATAAAATCTGCGCTCTGTGTACATGTAGGACCGTGTGGTGAAAACAAACAGAAAATTCTAACGTAGCTCTGGCTACGTTTAGGACAGCAGGTTTTCGTGGAAAAATGGAAGTGAATTTCAAAGTTGAAAGTGCTCGAAATAAAATTTTATTTTACGCGAAGTTCCTATCAGCTCTACCATCGCTCCAGGGTCTAAGATGTGCAAATGTTTACAGTGACTCAAGATTCCGTTGCAAACCCTCAGACCTCTGATAGTGGTAGAGTTTTTATAAATTTTTATTTTATTATTGGTGCGGCTTGAGAGTATACTTTATTTTCATTTAAAAAAGGCGTACTTGAAACAGCTATCATCTTGCAGTGTTACCAGTTTGGTAAAATAATTTTATGAAAAATAATCAAAGTGCAGGGTTCTCTTTGCCCATAGTGCTTCTTGTGGCCTTTACCCTCCCCTACTATGTAGTTCAATGGCTTCGCAACTACCTCTAGCCAGGGGGTGCTGTGATCCCCCAAAACTTACGAGCAGTGACCCCCCCCCCGTCAACTGGAATGACCCCAACACTAGTAAGCTAGAAAAATTTCTGCTATTCGGTCATCGTCTTTAAAATTATTTTCTAAATGAAAAAATCGTAGGAGTTACTCCTCAGGTTGTACCTTCACGGCACCCCTGCCTCTAGCTGCTCCCTTTGATTCGCCTTTGAAAACAGCAAAATTGATATTTTTGAAATCTACGTGCTCTCATCATCATCATCATCGCATGAAAAACGATCCGCGTCTCACGTCTGTCTTCCCACAATTCAATAATGTATACATACATAATATGTAATTAAATGGCCAGTTTTCTTTGAAAACCTGCTAAAAAGCATCGCATCGCTGCCTCTCGTATGTGCGTCCTATTGTGGAACGCCATTAACCAAACAACTTATAACCCCCGCGCACCTTCTTCTTTCCATGTAAACCCATACATTTTCCTTTCGCCCATTATCCGCTGCAATGCCAATTTACCTGAAAACTTGGCCGTTGCCCCACATTTTGCAGCTTTTCACGCCCAAAAATTCGTTATACAGCAGCCCCGCGTCGCATTATCATCGCATATACGAGTATATACATATAGCTTTGGCCCATACACAGACCAGAAAATAAACCATAGATGCGTTTTGTAGCCGCGTGTAAAACCATCATACCCAGAGAGGAGAGCAATGCATGTATCTGTACACTGTATCGATTTTCTGCAGCTCTATGTCGTCGAATTCCTAACGAAAATTTTTTCCCCATTTTCCCTTTCGAAGGCATTTTTTCCCCCTTTTCTATATTCGAAGGCAGCAGTATCATTATATGTGCCATATACGAGTACAGCATGTCTAGTATTAAATTTTTTACTTTCACCCTTTTGAAAGGCGTCTCTGTATGTCTGCTCCTTTCAGCTATAATGCGTCGGTTAAACGTCAACAAATTACTGCCGAAGATGAAAGAGGAAGAGTAACGAAAATGAAAAAGAGCGAAGCTGGGGGAGAAGTCGAAAATCTCTCTTTTAACCGTGTTCGAAATGAAAATTTTCTTTTATGGTACGTTTGGCTGCAGTTCGTTAACCGAATTACTTTTTTGTGGGCTCTGCTATCGAAGCACGCACATGGGAACCTTTATACTCGTACGAGTATATGCATGCGGAGCATATTTATTTTAACCGACTTTTAATGTTATCAACGCAACAAGCGTCTGATGCATGGTTAAAGATTCATTTGCAGCGTAAACTTATATGCTCGTGCTTTTCGATTTGCTCCTTTCCTCTCGATTTGGTTGCTCGAAAATTAGGTATAAGATGGGGCGAGTAAATTTTTCGAAAGAAACTTGGCCGTTAAAATCACAGTCAGCCTTCCGCCTTGAATGTGTTAAGGTGCCGTTTTCTTTAAAAGTTGGATAACATCCTCGTATTGTGTAAAATTTAAAAAAAAAAAATTTCTTTGACCATGTTGACGCAACACCGAGCTGTAAGATCTTTTTTTAGTAGAAATCCAGATTTAGATTAAGTATATAAAATGCACTGGTCTCACATAAAAAGGACAGCTGTCAGTTGGATGAAAAATGTGTTAAGCCAACCGCACGTCGTAGTGTGTAAAATTTGTCATCAAGTGAGACCAACCGGACTTGCCAACTTCTAAAATTTGCGAAGCTGTAGCATTTTAAATGGTACCACGACATTTTCTCTGGCGCGGTTTCGCTAAAACCATTGTTCCTAATTGCCAATTTCTCCAACGTCAATATCTCTAATCATATATTCTCTTAAAACAACATTTTGCTAACTGACTTTTTTCCCTAAAATTTCCTACAAATCAAATCAGAATTGGTGATAGGGTGGGGAGGGGGTTGGAAATTTCAGTAGGTGGTAGGTTTGGGTGGGGTTGGATGTTCAGAAATGGGGAAGGATTTGGGGTTGTAGGGGTCTTTTGAAAAAAATTTTCAGAAGTATATTAGAAGAAATGTTGTTAGAGAAAATGCGTCAGAGAAAGTGACATTAGGAAAGTCATCATTAGTAAGAACAGTTTTAGAGAAAATGACGTTAGATAAAATGTGTTATTAGGGAATTTGCGTTAGAGTAAATGTCATACAATCATTTTAAATATTTGGAAAATTGAAAATACCATTTTTGGAAAAATTATTTTGAAGATTGATAAAATCCATTGAAAACTGAAAATGTCTATAATTTCTATTTTACGCGAGTAAGTTGTGGTATGTTGGAGTGGATGAGGGTTATGTATGAGGCACTTCGCATCTTGCATCTTGTAGAAGGTGACTCGTCTCAATATTAAAGTAAAATATAATAAAAGAGAATAAAAAGTGAACAGTACTGAACCACTAAGAGAATATATTAAGAGAGCTCGTCACAATAGAAGTAAGTACAAAACAGTCATGTTAGAGTCTTTTATAGTCGTGTTCTGGGCGCTCAGAAGTTGGTCTCTTGGTAGCCAAGTATATTTGTGTTTACAGCAGAGTTACGCAGGTGGATAAGGTGGATATTTGTGTAAGACAACCAGTGATTTCCAACATGGTAATATACTATTATTATACTGTTGGATTTCTCTGGTCAAAGTGAATTTGCAGCGAGAGTTTTGGCTGAAATTGGTGGGTCGGACCTGTTATTGTAGCTGAAAACAGCTTGTTTTACCTTCTATATGTAATATTAATTACACAACGCCTGCATCTGTTGGATACACATGTTGCATTAACACTCGTGGAATTTTCATTCTAGATGGTTCGAATCAAAACTTCGAACTATCGATTTAAATAAATTGAAAACTGAAAATCGATAATAATTCGACTTTAGCATCATTTTAATGCAATTTCTTTTAAATTTGCTGACCGACAAAGTGGTATTCCTTTTGTGTGAGACCGCCACAAGTTATAAGTGTTACTAAAAATTTGTGAAAAAATTCCAACATTTCTGGATTTTTGTAAATTTTTTTTTTGTACCCGAGAAAAGCAAGTATCTCGATGAAAATACAATGTTACGAAACCGTAGGATATTTTAAATATAATTTATGAGCACAATATTACGAGCAGACGCTTGTCTTTTCGTATTTACGGCGGGCTGTGTATGCAACCCGCACGTCGTCAGAAAACACGATCTCGAAGAAGTATAGTTTCATCATTCTGGTTCGATATTCGATATGCAGTTATATAAAATAATTTATTACGATAGAAAAATTTCAAGCTCAACATTTGTGGCAGTAGAGGAACTAGTTTTTTCGGGGGGGGGGGGGGGGCAAAAAAAATCATTTGAAAAATTCTAGCGCAGCAAATCCCGCTAGAAAAGCAGGTTTTCAAATGGAACTACTGGAGTTTTGATGTTAATTTTTTTTAATGCTTTATTCATGTTCTGTATTAATGCGCTATACAAGTTTTTCTCGGAGGAACTTTATGAACTCCAAACGTATCATCAGCGAGGTTATCACCCATGGCCTGGCTGCACTATCAACTTTTCTATATTCGAACCGGGAATCGATACTGCGAGGAGCTTTGCATTTAGCTCTGAAATTCAAAAATACTGTAGCTATGCTATAGGGATTGTCGTTTTTATTTTTTTATTTGTACGTGGGTCTATTGAGGTTAGATTTATAACTCTTTCATTTATGGACTTGACTGAAATTTCTTTAATTACTAAAATTTTTGAAGGTGTTAGTAGTAAGTGTCAAGGGCCTTAATAATCGGTTATATCAGGCAAACAGTGGGTGACAATTTTTTTGGAGATTTGATGATTGAGATATCGTATCTGTAGAAATTCTGATGCTTCGGAACGTAACTACGTAGAGTTGAAACTTTCGAGTGTTTCAGCTTGTCCGAAGATGCATCTATCAAGTCCATTATGGACTGTGCTCCCTCGAATGGAGTATGAAATGTAAATTTCGAGTCGGTATATACATATAGCTCTGCGTAAAGAAAATCATGCTGGCACAAAATGAATGTCCGTATCTCTGACGAAGCAGCAAAAGCAACAGCAGCGTTCGACATTACAACTTTTCTCATTTCCTTCTCTCGACATTACCGAGTATACCCGTGTTTAATAATAGTTTATGTATAGTTATTATCATCATTTTGCGTGGACGTACAGAATAACTGCCTTCCAAAAAACGGTGCCTGCACCCGCAGTAAATGCGTTTCGACAATCATATTTAACCGACGACGGGTTGGCGAAGAACAAAGTGCAGCCCTGTACACAGTTAGGGTCAAGAGAGCGGGTAGAAAAGTATGGCGATGCAAATGGGCGAGCATTTCGCCAGCCCCCCTATCAGTGTAGAAGTAGCCTACATGCATTTATAGCCTTTGACTCCGTGTACCAAAAATGTGAAACGCTTTAAAACCGCATGACGACCGACGAGAGAATAATCTGGAAAAACCTCTAACGTTTATTTCGCGCCCGAATTTACAACTTTGCTCCGCTGAGCCGCCGAACCCTGACCCTCCACTCACCCCTTCGGCAAGCCGAAAACAGCTCCTGTGTACACAGACACGATCATATATACCCGCTGCACATTATAATATAACCTAATCTAATTTAACGGCGTGTACATTTTAACATCTCATCGCATATTTTACTCGACATTATTTCGTCTATTGCACGCATTTTATCTGCATTTTCACCCGAACAATGTCGGCAAAACCGACAGCAGATAATTGAAACCGATAAAGGATGCATATGATGGCTGAGTGCGGGGGGAGGGGGAGGAGGCGGTTGGGTAGAGGAAACGAAAATGCCATCTACAAGCATTTCAACCTTTACCCATTTCACTTTTCGATCTGCAGCGAAACCTTGCGCTTGAAATATTGAAAAGCGTGCTTTTCTTGTAAAGTATCAAAAGTTTATAGAGGTACGATGAAAGTAGCTATTACATCCTGTATAATAGTTCAACTCGAAGAAGTATAGTTTCAAATATTTCAAGCTCAACCGGTAGCGGAACCTGCTTTTTTTTATAAGGTGGGCCAATGAGGACCAAGAATTAAAATCATTCGAAAATTAAAACATCCATAAAATTGATACTGAAACTGATTTTTTATTATTTTCCAATAATTGATTATTTTTACTGGTTTTTTACGCCCCCCCTCCACATTAATTCTGCCACTGACCTCAACATTTGTGATGGTAGGAGAACTAGCTTTTTATCAGGAATGGCCGTGGGGGGCATGAAAAATCATTAAAAAAATCTAGCGCAGCAAGCTCCGCTAGAGAAGCAGGTTTTCAAACGGAATTGCAGAGGTTTTGATGAATCATCAAAAGTTTGCGATTTAGGAGAATGCAAAAATTGGGTGGAAAAATGAATTTCTGTCGGAATCCTGGCCCCAAGCTCCAAAGAAAAATTTTTGTTCTGAACCTTCAAAAGTAGTACGTTTTACACAAACCAACTTATACGGATTGGCTGGAAACTTGAATGGTACAATTTAGAAGCTTCTATTTGCGCACCATGTTAATTTCAGCTCAATCGGTTTAATATTTTCCCGAGCCATCGAAGCTGGAAAAAAAAAAACTATTAGAATTCGAAGGCATCCCTTCAAACATCGTTCTATATAATCATCCTTCTTTGGCTACGTTTTTGCTGGTATGACGTAGAGAACCGCCAAACCGATCGTCATGAACTTTCTATCAGACTTTAATCTCTTCAGAATTGACCTCTGGTAAAAATTTCAGCCTTATTGGTTTAGTGGATCGTCCTGAAGCACGTTCAAATGAAAAATCGACGTTTTTCAACCTTGAAAACGACTTTTCTACAAAACTAATCCACGGATTGACTCGAAATTTAGATGGTAAACTCCCAACACTTCAATTAATGTTCGGTTGAAATTTCAGCTCGATCCATTTCGTAGTTTTGCTGTAATTAGCTTTCAGAGTGGAAATTTACGATTTATATACCCCCCCCCCCCACTTTCCCCTCACCGCAGGTATATAAAAAAAGAAATGAACACCAAAATACAAGATGGATATTTTTGGAATCCGGAGATGATGAAACGAGTAACTGTACTGATCGTGCTTCTATAAGAAGATTGTAGAAAATCTACTAACTTGCCACTAGACTATAGCCAAATGTGTGTAAAATCATAAGACACCAATTCAGAATGTCATATTCATAAGCCTTTCATCCAGCCCAGATGCTCGCCTCACTTTATTAATTTCAACTTTCCGGCCCCACTTCACTAAAAAAAAAAACCAAAACTTTTCCAATTTCTTAAACCACCCTCTGACGCATCTGTTTAGTGCTTTTCCGAATAAAGGAGACTGGAATTTATATTCTTATTGTTTTTTTATGCTCTTTTCATTTTCGTTTCCCTTTTCATTTTTTTTTTGTTTTTTTTTTTTTGTTTACAGATACTAATTGGGACGTTAAGTTATATTTTAATTCAGGCGCTGGAGAAGGAGGAGAAGATGGCGTACAAAAGATAAAAACGACTTCTTCTTGGTTAATAAAAGGAGAAAAACCGAGGAAGAAAAGTAGATGGGTTGTTCAAATACCAAAAAACAAAAATACGTACAAGAAAAAAAATGTATAGAAGGACGAAAAGAAGTAGAAATTTAGTGGAAAAAGGAAGTTTGTAATTAAGATAACACTTGTAAACGACTATAAAATTATGACACCATTTTCTTTTGTTTTCTTTCGCCCGTCCCCGCTTTTTCGCGCCACCAAAAAACACTTTTTGTTTGTTCTCCCAATTCATTCGCGTAATTAAGATGGTAAACAAATTTCTCAGCTTCCCAGTTTTGACGCTTGCAAAGTACTGCTTTAAAGGATGGCCACAATTTGGCTGAAAAGGGTTCAAAATGGAAAGCTTATTTTGAGGTTACCCTATAAACTACTTTTAGAAAGGTTGTATTAATCGTTTTACCTTATTCCCATTTTTAAACGAATCATAATTTTTGAAAATATATGAAAATTATTACTCACCTAGACTTGATCTGGGTTTGCAAAATAAGAAATTCGTGTCTCAACTTTATAAAAGCCTTTAGAACCAGACTGGTAGCAGATATAACTAATGGATGTACCAAAATTGTAGCTTCACACCTGACTGATAAATGCTGATACTTTGATCAATACACAATGAGATAGCAAGAGTAAATGCTGAGGTAAATATTTTCTTCATGAATCGTAAAGCATTTATAGTGAAATCATTCAGAAGCATTATTTATCGCCTCTTGAGCCATCATGGTTTCAGTGACCTCCTCCCTCTCTACCTTTTCGTATCCCCAACACTCCTCTTCCTTTTCATGCTCATTTTCATTTTTTTACATTTTTCCCCTAAGTGTTACATTTGTTTCCAGTATTTTCCGGATACCCCTCACCCCTTAAGCCATTCAGCCTGATCTCCCATAATTTTTCCAGTCTCTCTCCCCCTCCCAGAATGTTCCCGTTTCTAAAGTAATCAAAATTTGTTTGTACGAGTAATACACTGTATAATTTATCCCCTCCTAAACTGATCAATTTTGGCCGTAGGAGGGGTCTCTAAAACAATAAATCAATAAATAAATAGAATATAAAATTTTCGTATGAACAGTGCGATATACTAGAAGGGGATAAGCTTCGGAATAAGTCCACTTTTTTCTAATTTGACAAGAGAGCAAAATAACACTTTTATGCCACTTCTCATGTAGAACCTCAACTTTTAATTTCTAAGTGATGAGCGATGGTTGCATTTTGTGATATAATATTTTTACTATTTATTACTGCTTGGCGTACATATTCAATTTATTATTGAATCTGAGAAGAATCGAATTTTTGAAAAAAGTGGACTTATGTACGCTTCTTGCATATCACTGTTCATAATTATATTTCCTACGAATCCTGCTATCATTTGTTCTTAATCGACTTAACCTAGTACTTTTAAACATAATAACTAACGTCAACAAACTGATCTCTTAACTGGTCATTTATACAGTTACAAAGTTGAAACTTCAATAACAGACTGCGATAGTATTTCTGTTTGTGAGAAAGTTGACTTAAATACCACGAATTATCATCAGTCCGAAAAAGAATAACTGCATATCCAACTTCTTAAATATTGGAAGTGAATTTGTAATGGTCGCCCATCCAACTGAGCTACAGAATATGACTGCTTAACTTTCTTTGATTAATCAAAGATAGAAAGTTTGTAATTACGAGTAACACCTGTCTTGTAAACGACTGTAGAAATTATGACATAATTTTCTTTTGTTTTCTCTTGCCTTCTGACTTTTTCTCGCCATCAAACACTTTTTGTTTACTCTTCCTATTCATTCGCGCGTAATTACGAGTAAGATGGTAAACAAATTTTTATATTCTCCGGTTTCCTCATTTGCGACGATTTTAAGGTCTTCCTTGTGGGCAGGGGGTTGCAAATATTTGTCAGCGCCGCTGGAAAAAGCAATCGAGTGTTCGTTAATTACCATTTTTGGCCGAATTAATAATCATCGAAAAACGTGATCTCGAATAATTTATGGATTCACCGGCGCACAATATAATCAAGTCTTTGTCATAGTCTCTGCATACATATACCCATACACCTTTTCTTGGCCCATTAGTCTTTCTTATTCTCTGTTTATTACGATCTCGTTTCCTTTTTCCTCGACTCTGCCACCCTCTATTCGTCTTTATCCCGCACTTGCAGCCTCTAGCCCCTCGGCCCCCAAGGTGAAGCTAAAATATCGCTCTTCGTCTTTTCTGCCAACGCATATATAGCTACTTATTATTAAATCCACGACATCGAAACTAATGATTTCAAAAACGAACCAAAACAATTTTAATGACAAAAGGTAGGCTTATCGTCTTTATGTAAATTAACTCGGCTGTATCGATTCTACCGCGCACTGTCGACCAAAAAAGAGAAGAAAATTGTAAGGGGAGAGTCGCTATACTCCACTTTGGTTTCCATTTTCCACCCATTTATAATATTATGTATATTGCGTTTTTCTCCGTACCCCCCATCCATACCCAGTTTCGAATTTTATTGGTGTGAAAACACTGGAAGCTGCGAAAAAGCTTATTTTGTTGTAGAAGTGGGAAATAAAATGCGCCTCTTCGGCTTCGATTTCCACTCTCGAATACGTCTTTTATTAATTTACTCGGCTGTCAAATTCGCACGCCACTCGATAAGATTTTAATTTGTTTTCTCAAGGGCGAATGTCGATCATTTTTTGACAAGAATGATAGCTGTTGCCGTAGTGGGATTCTCGTATATATATATGCTTAGCCGTGTGGAAATCTTGAGTCAATGATTCCCCGAAAATCTGTAGGTGGATTTTAAAATTTCCTCCATGTAGCATTATGATTAATCTAACACCGTAACTTTACCGCAGTTAATTGAATTAGAAAGCTCCAAACGCGTACCTAGATTAACATTTTTCTGGGGTGGGGGGGGGGGATTATAAAACCAAAATACACCGTGGGAGTGGGATTGCAAGTCAAAAATTCCTCACAATATTGGACGCATATAAAGTACCGCGACAAAATATAGACAGAAATATAAAGAATGAATTTTTCTGTGTTTTCTTAATAAAATCTCTAGATATTTGATTTTTTTTATTAAAAAACACCAGAAATATGGAAAAATACCAAAAAAAGACACTAACTTTGCTCAAGAGAGAGAAAATATTACCATATCTGGTGGTTAAAAACTATAAGGGCACTGGATTTTCTTGTATAATTTTTTTGGCTCGGGGGGGTATTGAACTCCCAACCCTCCTTCCCCCCCAGTACGCGCAATAATTCATGTCTGAAAGGCATATAAATCCTGTAGAAGAGAATTTATCTTAGCCTTCACGTGCCTCGTGAAAGCCTGCTACTATTGTATTTTGCTTTCACTGATCAGCCATGCAGTCAGAATGAATAAAGAAAAACTAATCAAAAACAAAGTTATACTTTAACCTAATTGGTTGAATAATGAGAACGAAATACAAAAAGCAAATTCCTATTATAAACCCAGCTGTAAATACGAGTATAAATAGAAATGGAGAGACGAGAGGGGATAGTTACAAAATAACCATCAGCAAACTGCTGTTTATGGGTTTACATGACCCAGTAAAAATGTACAAGTCTTCAAACACTTTGGATGAGGCGAATATATTTTATGTCACTTGATTAAGTGACCAAAAAGTTATGCTCATAATGTATACAAGTTCGCTCCAGCCAAAGCTCATTTTCCAGCTAACTTTTCGCGAGTCTAATAATTTTGATGGAATATTTGCATCAGTATTTGGGACAGAATATTTGTTGGGTAGGGCGACATTCGGTCGCGCCATATCTTTCTTATACTATGTACACCCCTTCGCCGTAGCATCGTTCGCCACAAATAATTTCTCATCTCGAATTCGTCTGTCTCTGGAGGGAAACTAAATATATACGATATCCGACACAAAGTACGGGGATCAACACACAGCAGCAGACATACAGTCGTTATTTTGCCAGTATAAATTCAGTATACGCGCTGTGTATGTGGTCGTGTATCCGTACAGAAGACGACGAGAGGTTGGCTAAAAAGCAAAGTTTTCACAAAAGTTGATAAAGTCGATATATCAGGAGCAATATAGGGGTCGGGGGTAAGTGGCACCGTCCCTCTTTTAATACTATTTACATTAATACTGGTGTTGACTTTACCTGCGCTTTGCTCGCTGAATTGTGTTGTTGAAACAAAAACATTTTATCGGATAAGGGATGAAATAAGATTTCCGCACGCGAAGAAAGGTAGGTGTAGTTTGACGAAACGAGGGGGGGGGTAGCAGGGAGGGGAAAAAAGCGAGAAGAAATACGTGATGTACGTGTTGCGGTGCTTATACATGTTTTCAAAACATCCAGCAACTATTTTATACTTTAACTTGCAATCAGATTAAAGCGACGAGCAAGATTTTTAAGCCGAAGACGTCGAAATTTTGGCAGAAGTAAAACTCCCTGGGGGACTCGATTCGCATGTAAAGACTGTATATGCCATTAAAAGCAACGGCATTAAAATGTCGGATTCTCGCAAGTGTACTCGTATATTGGAAATCGTGCCCCACATATTTAGTTCCACGTGATATGTTTCCAGTTTTGTGGAAAATTTTGAAAGTAGTAATTAGTCTTAAGTGAAAAGACTTAGAATTTATGGCATCAAACTGTTAAAAGAATGGCGGGTTTTGTTTTTCGCAAGAATAGTAAATATAATTTAAAAGTTTTTTTCCTATTAGCTCGTCTCATTTTTTAGTGAACGAACTCATATTTTCAGCAGGTTTGCCCTTGAAAACCTGCTTATTAAAATGATGTCAATTAGTGAAATATTTCTTAATTATAAGATTGTCTCAATGTCTCTCCTTATTTTCCTATTTAGTTTTTAAAAAAAATTAAGACTTGGGTAATATACGATGAAAGTCAAAAAATAACTCGAGGACTTTTAGGATATAATGAGCCTTTCACCTGAAGTTCCACCAGAAGGGGTTAGAGGGTTGAGCAAAGTGGGGGCCTCAGTGGAGTGAAACACCTCGTAAAATACAAGATATCAGTATAAAATGAGGAATCCAAAATAGGAAGGGACCTTATAGGGGGGGGGGAAATCAGCTCGTGCTAGAAAATATCAATTTTTACAGCTCGTTGAAATAAAATGAAAGTAAAATTAAGGAGTTTCGGAGAATCGACTGGTATAATCAGATGTTCAAGAAAAACCATACTAAGAGCCATGTCCTTGAAGATCTATATTTTGTTGCAAAACCCAACAAACGCATCTTTTAGGGCATATTTTTTCGACAAAAATAAGTTTATTTTTACTTGGAGGATAATAAATCTCATGCCATAATCATACCATCATGTGTGAGTGTTTGGGCAATAAAAATACTCTTCAAACAATGAATTTGGTTAAAAATTCATCGATTTCTGTTCATATTAAAGTAAACATGTGCTTTAAAAATTGAAATTTTGAATTTTTTACACATTTTGATGCCTTTGGATTTCAAATTTCTATAAATTTAAACTTTGTGTGGCTCTAATTATATGTGTTTTTAGCTAACATACTTAAGAAATTAGTATATTGCCATGTTAGGGAGATGGTTCTTATGGTGAAACATTTACCCTTATTAGAATACAGTGCGTCGTGAAAGAACTCACACTGAACGTTCCATTTACAACTCGACCTTTCCTTAACCAGGGGCTATGACCTTGACCCTAACTAACTCCTCCTAATCGGATAGAAAGCGGCCAACAGCGAGCAGAAAAAGAAATGCTGATCTACACCGATGCATAATTCAGGTTCGATGGCGAAATAGAATTCCAGCCGGATTACGTTTTACTAGTCTGCTCTCCAACCCCTCTGCCTTCTAGAAAAAAAAAACGATCCGATAATTTCTCATTTCGAACTTCACCGCCGACTGCATTTCAGCGTGAAAAAACGTTTCTTTCGCAATTGTTGGACCTCTAATCCCTCGCCATTTTGCGCGTTCCTCACTGGCATTCGCCATTTCAGTTTACTCTGACGAGGAGCTTTGGACAGGTGCATGGGAAAAAAAGACGAGGAAACCGATGCGATTCCTTATAACTGCGCCCAGTCAGCGTAGACAGATAAAAACGCTACGCATCTGCGGATTAAAAAGCATTTTAATTTGACGTTTCGTTGAGTGGGGGGAAGCTGCAGCGGGGTAAGGCTACAGTAGGGCAAGGAATACACAGAAGCGACCGGGGGGGCTCGAAAAAAATCTAAAAGACGAGGTTAAATTTGGATTAACGTGTACGTACACAGTACAATAGCAGCAGGGAGAGTAGGCATATATCTCTTCTACCGAGTGTAAAATTGTTCGAGGATGCGTGTGATTTCGAAAATGAATTTAGCCTTTGCTGCTCGTCTTTATAACAGCGTACCCCCCCTCCCCAACTTTGCTACTCGAATTCCGGTATCTCCGCAGCAACAGCCGTACGCGTAGACTGAAATTTTGACGACGACGTGCTGAAAATACAATTGTATCGCGATGGAAATGAAATTAACGCAACATTTTTGCTGGATGACTGCTGGAATATCGCACCCTGTAATGACTTGCCAGTCTTCTGCTGTGTGCCGTGTGGAATCACTGCGCGCTGGGGAAATTAATTCGCGCCACGACGAATATTATAACGCCTATATGAGTTTCGGGTGGCGGTGAGGGTGGCTGGGGAGGGGGTCGAAAGGTGACACTGTGTAACGAACAACGCGAAGGTGATGTATTTTTCGACTGTTTGGTGGTTTGGCTGTGAAATGTATGGGTGGTTTCTGGTGGTAAAGATGCCAAAAGCTTTAATCATATTTCAAGGTAACTTTTAGCATTTGTACGGAATTCTACAAAAATGTTGATTACTATTTTGGCTCATTTTTCAGAAAATTGGGGGCCACCATTGTGATTGTTTTCTTGGAAATGTCAGTAATACAACCCATAAAATATATCACCAATATCAGATATACAGGAAAACCCTTTGAAAAGCAGTCTGAATTTTCCAATTTAACTGCCAAGAAGAAACAGTTCCTTGGCCAGAGCGGGGTTTATGACTTTTCATGAGTGATTCCATTGCATAAAATTCATCGACCGACCAATTCACCAATAAGCATTTCACCTACTAACTATTTTCAACTTGAAAGTTTTTTCATCAAACTCATTTTTATCGAATTTTCAAACTTAGTTATTGTATCCTATAGAAATATTGTTAAGGGGGCAATAACACAATCTTAGCCATTTTTTAGATTTTTGATAATATCAACGGACTCCCTATTTGGCTGATTGAAAATAGGTCAGGTCGAAAGACTAAAAAATTGTGGGATGGTGGTTACCGCCACATTTCAGAGAAGTGAAATTGATTTCAATACTGTGGATGAGTTCTCCAAAAGATTTAGAATCATATTCTTGCACTAGATCAGTCTTACGTACCTTCAGAAAGCTTATAGAGCTAATCATGTAATGATAGCATTAAAAATATAATCTGGGGCAGCCAGGACGTTTTTACCATTCAGGGCAGATTTCACCCCCTTAGGAAGAGGTTCAGAATTCTTTAAATATATGGATCGAGTAGAACTAGTGATGCTGTACAATAAAAAAAAAAGCCTGTAGAATTGAAGCGAGTGATTAGATAAAAATGTATATCCTGTTCACGTCAAGAGTAGAGTAAATTTTCAAGAGGTTGAAGTTTGACTCGTCACATTAATCAAAACTAAGAGAATTTTTAAAATTACGTCGTGGTTTCGTATTTGTAAAGTAAATCAAGATGATGAGTTGTTCGAATCTCTCAACACGAAACCCTTTTACTGTGAATACACTCCCATTATTTTTCCCCTTAACATACCAAAGTTTATCATCGATTTTGAACTCTCTCGAGACAGATATCCTCTTTCTTTAAAATAAGACTAATAAAAACTTGGAATCTTTTTTTTTTTTTCACAAACACAATTTTATTAACATGAAATAAAATCCAAAAAAAGAAAAATAGGTACATAGTAATAATTGACGTAGGTACAGTATAGACTTACAGAGGTATTTCGTTGAAAGTTCGAAGGAACAGAAAGAAGGAAAATATCTACAAAAATTTGTAGTTTTTTTTCTCAAACTCTTTATTTGAGAAGGAAAGACAAGGGAGATTGATACAGAAATCGATAAATGATAGGAAAAAAATTCTAGTACTTATTATAATGGTAGAGATAAAAATGGAAGAAAACAAATTTCCGCATGATTTGTCGTAAATAGATATCATTTTCAGAACTAAATTATACAGGTCGCAAAATGAAGGTGAAAAATATTCAGTAGAACAACTCAAAGATTGAAAACAGTGAAAAACGAATGTTGCACTGAGGTGACGAAAAATTAACAGGAAATTAAAACTTAAAAACAGATGGCAGCGATTGGTACGATAAATTGTTTTCAACAGAATGTCTTTTAGTTTTAAAAACGTCAGGTAAAAGGAAAAAACAAGTCTTCAGGGAATGGTAAATGAAAATTGATTTTTGAAAACACTTGCTTCTAGCATCGACAGCTGTTGAAATTTTTCTTGTCGTCCTCATCCAGTTGTATATCTCTGGCTCTACCCATCAACAGGGTGCGATCAGTATCTAGTTCCATCCGCATCATTACCATGTCCAGTAACGTATCAATGGCACGATTTATATTATGTCCAGTTGATGCGGAAGTTTCCAAATATGGTAAACTAGAATAATTTAAAATACCAAAACTTGAATAAAAAGCTTTACATCAAAACAAGAGATAGGTAACTATTCTTTAGAATTTTGGGATATTTTATGAGAAAAATTTATAGTAAAACCCCGCTACTTCCCTCTTCAACACAATCGCATAATGCATTTTATTTTCCCATTTTAACTTGATTATTTATCTATGCTCCAATTCTGTTTTTTTGGACTTGAAAAACTAGAGGCTTCACAGTTAGGATTACAAACACTGCTTACTGATTTAACAGACAGTTAGACATAACCGTATCATTAAAAACCTTCGTTAAATTAATAACCAGTATTAGTAATACCGACCCTTAGAGGAATATACTGCTGTTAAAAGTCTTCAAACCAGTTAAGTCCAGTGCTGTTGAAAAATCGGTTTTGGTTATAGTTTTAGCCTTCCATCATTTTGGTTTCAGTTCCAATCTAGTTAACAGCATTAGTTGACAGATTCTAATTACGAGCCAAAACTTGAAAATATCAGTGTTGCCAGATAAAAATTAATAAATGTGAAAACTCCAAGAAATTTTGCAGTGTATTCAGATAAGAAATACGACGATATTAATCTGAGTGTAGTTACAGAGTGACATAAATAAATGAAATGACCAAAAAAAAAATTGTTCTGGTTTTCAAACAGTTTGGTTTTGATTTTTGATTTTCGTGGTTTGGCTTAAAGAAGTTTTTAGTGGGTTTTACCGGTTTTGATTTTGGGTTTTGGTATGGTAAACAGCACTGGCTAAGTCCTGGAAAAATGTACACTTTTTTTTCAACTGATATAGCATTAGAAAGTACTAAAATATCTTTCAAAATTGACATACAAAGCATCATTGTACTTGAACACAGGGGTGCTGTGATCCCCCAAGACTTACGAGGAGTGCCCCCCTCCTCCAGGTCAACTAGGAATGATGACACCTCCCCAATGTGCGAGAAAAAATTTTCGGTTTTAAAATTCTTTTCTAAATTTGAAAAAAAAATCGCCCCCCCCCCAAAAAAAAAAAAAAAAAATCGCCAACGAGGAGTTGTTCCTCAAGATTGTGCCTTCACGGCACCCCTCCTTGAACATATTCATAATAGTAAACTCTTACTACCCTTCAGCCATTTATTTTACGCCAAAAAACTTGTTAGCATTATCAGTTACAGGAGGACCAATACTCGATGAGTTTCAAGTGGAATAAAAGTGTAAAAAAAAGCAATGAAAAAAGTAACCCAAGTTTTACTTGTAAAATTTGGCAACTTCTTTGGCAGTTTCTTCGCTGATCACACGTTTTTCCTCAAGGTCGGCTTTATTGCCACATAATATTATATCGGGATTTTCGCAATAAGCGTGGGCCTATAATTCAATAATTATTGTATAAATTTTATTTAATAGTGATGGGAAATCATTTGATGGAATTGGACGTTGATATTCGGCAGTAATTTCCTACTATAGTAAAAGCATGACTTGAATCACAATGATAATGAGAACATATCGCCAGCTAAAGTCTTGAACCTTCTAAGTCGAGAATATCATCATTTTTTTGGCTGTAAAAATGATTTTGGACTTGATCATGCTAATACAGCCAAAACAAACGAGTGATAAATTTTTTGGGTCTTAGCAGGTTTTGGACTCCGGCCAGCGACATATTTGAATCAGCAAAACTAACACACAAGCTATTATGATGAAACAGTTTTCTTTCAGTATTTTGAAGCATTATAATCGAAATGCAGAAAAGTAACTCGAGTCAAAAAAAAATTTATTTGAATAACGACAGCAGGGAGGTTGGTATAGGAAAGCCAAGTATGTAAGGCAAATTGTGTGAAACATGTAAGGTAAGACTTTTTATTCTTAGCAGTTAGAATATTAAAAAGTTACTCTTCATTAATACGAGTATTTTGTTTTTATAGAGACTAATTTTAATCATGCAATATAATGACAAAATTCTTATGATTATGGAGCAATATCTGTGTTAGAATAGTTTTTACCTTTAACTGAAAAAGCCAGTTGGTAACGTCCAAAAACGATTCTTCGTTTGTCAAATCAAACAGAAGAATAAAACCCATCGCATCCCGATAGAAACTAGTGGTTAAACTACGAAATCTACCAATATACAAGCAGTTAGTTAGGTACTGTGAGTACAAGCAACTGTTAGTGATGAATATACCGTTATGAATCTACATAGTTATCGAACATCTTAAATAATAAGATTACTAAATGTAATTCATGCAGCGATATTAAGAGATTAGGCTGGTTTAAGAGTCGGAATTACCTCTCTTGCCCAGCAGTATCCCAAATTTGCAAATGTATTCGATGACTCCTACCTTGGCTTTTATATATCTGAAAATAAAATATGCCCACTGGAGAGTTTATTACTGAATAAACTGTAGTCTAGGAAAGTTGACTAAAAATGTGTAACTTGCTGAAATTTGATTCGCAAAGTTCTTGTATTCTTTGAAATAACAAATTAGTACTCGTCACTTGAGTGAGAAAGTCCTCCGTCAATATGGGTAGTTAACTTTCGTCATTTACTCGTATTTTAGAATGGAATAAAATTTACTATTGGCCCCAACTTATCAACTCGAGGAAAAAAATTTTGTGGTGCCAATTTTACTCGCTAGGAATTTAGTTCTAAAGGCAGAAAAAAATGTTGGATTTCGAAATTATGAACTGAATTTGTTTTTTATCGATTCCAACTCTTTGGATTATTTTTAAAAAGTGTTTCAATACTTTTTTTTTAGAATTTTGAGAAATAGATTCAAATTTCAACTACTATTACCAGGAAAATAGAGCATTGTATTCATAATAATATTATTATGAAATTATAGATTCAATTCAAACATCAGATATACATGTGACTAAATTTTTTTCAATTACATTTTCATTTTGTGAAATTCAAGGTAAATTTTTGGAACTGTGCTCTTGTAAGAAAGTTTACAGAAAAGCGACTTTAAGATTACAATTTCAGAGATAATGAAGAACTCAGGCGTGTCAATTTTCAGCTTATTACCAGAAAAACCCCAACTTTTCTGGAGTAAATCTAAAAAATAATTTTTTTACTAGTCGTTTTTCCTTGAAGTCGATCCCCACAGTGGATATAAATTTCGACGAAAATCTTCCATCCGTGTATTGATGCAAAAAGCTTGTTTTACCAACACCCGAATCACCGAGGGCTAAGAATTTAATGAGGTAATCGTATTCCATGACAAATTGTGATTATACTGGAATGTTTATTATCTGAAGATATATAGAAAGCAAATATGATTTTGATGAGTGGAAAAATTTTGTATAGTTGAATTTATATGCTACCAAAATGACAGGCCAGGTGTAAGCTACATGAAGAAATTTTCGAGAAGTTATTCTTGGGTAAAATGAAAATAGAAGCGAATTTTTTTTTCGAATAAATAGCCGTCAAAAAATATAGAATTTTATGGTATTACATAAAAAATTTGAATACTGATAAGCTCCTCCTGAAATGAGAATTATATTTTTTGGGAAATATGATGAATAAATTGCTTATGTGTTGGGTTAATTTGGTGACTGGTACCAGATGCTGACTTTTATCCGGAGATCATTTTGAAACATGCAATGTCCGAATAAACACTACTTTTTTTAGCCAAATTTTTTTCATCATTCAGTAGCTTAGAGACAGATAATTCGATAATTTGCTAATATATTTCAATCGAAACAAAATTTCTCCTAATATAATATATTGAAAAACTTTGCATTTCCTGATTTCGGCTCAAAGAATAAATTTTTAAGTTGAGTACTGGTATGGAGGTATTCGAGGTCGCTGAACACGAATCCGGGAGCCGTTTTTGGCGGCGACTCTCGTCCGGTGAGATATGGCCAAAAAAAGTGAAAAATGCTCCTAAATAGATCTAAATTGTGACAAACAGGAAAACGGGTCGCATATTTGTATTCAGCGTGAAAAATTGCTCAGATTTCACTCCAATCCCGCTCAAATTTCGCTCAATTCCGCTCCAGTCTTGCTCAAATTTCGTGTTATCATAAAATGAATAAATAAAAATTTCTTCGTTCTGAAATGTTGTGTAGAAGTGTTGAATAGAATTCACAGTTTTCGAAAATGTTTTCATCATTAGTTGCGAAATTAAAACTTCAATTAAAAATATTTATACATAATCATATTTCTGAGATTTTCTACGTCAGTAATCACGAAATGAAAATAATTTGTTAATGAATTTCGAGTTGGGACAGACATCCGGCCATTGGATTTTATTATATGGAAGATTACAACTTCATAAAATTACTTACCGAAGTTCTGTAGCAGCAATTGAAAAAATTTAACGAAAAAGGAAATATTTTGAAAATTCTTTAAATTTTATGATAACAGATCACATCACCAATTTTTATCATTGTTAAGGTCTGTTCGCTTTACAATTCAATGCTTACGTCCACTGAAGTACTATTCTTCAACTTCCTCTCTTTATCACGAATAACTTGTGATAACCGCTAAAAAAATTCAGGAATAACCACCACGTTCGTGCCGAATCAAGGAGAGACTGATAAAAAAACAGAACTAAAATTCCTTATGCACGCTGATCTGTTGCCTTCGGTTTTTTCAGTTTCACGTTCACGTTTGAAAACTGTTTTTTACCGGGAGTTCGTTTAATTTCGTTCTAATAGTGAAATTAAAGTTATTATTTCAATTGTTATACATAAAGAAAATGGAGAAATCGAACGATTCTGGTCCGAAATTGGTTGAAATCGATCTCAATAAGTTAACTATTCCGGAGTTATCTCGTCAGAGACAGCAATTAGAGCAGGTGTGTATCTGCAGTATAAAATTACTAACACTTTCACCATCTGTGCTTTATGAATTCATCGTTCGAGATCATATCAAATGCAACGTTCTCTCAATTTGAACTAATTTCGTTTGAAATCGTAGGAAATCGCTTTGCTGCAAGACTCCATTTATACGTTGAAAATGGCTCAAAGTAAATTCCAAGAATCGAAGAAAAGCATCGAAAAAGCGCAAAAATATGAAGCTGGCCAGCTCCTCTTGGTTCCTCTCACCGGATCGGTAAATTGAAATGCTTACTTTCTGCTTAATAGTTATTCTTTCTATCGAAATTGATTAATTTTTGTGACAGATGTACGTTGATGGTCAAATAGCAGAAACCAATTCGTTCATCATAAACGTTGGCACTGGTTATTACTTGAAAAAGGTACTGTCTTGATATCGTACGACGTGAAGTTATTTTTGGGGCAATATTTTCGAGGAATTAATCTTCAAATTCTGTTTTTATAGGACGCCGAAGGAGCTAAGGATTATTTTCAGCGTAGACTGACGTATGTTACTTCGCAAATCGAGAAAATTCAAGCGATTGGCAGCGACAGAAATAGGATTAAAGATGGTGAGTGGCTAATTTCACGTTTTGATTCGACTTATCGTTAATTGCAAGGGTTATAGGAGGTCCTGATTTCACGCATTTAGTTAATAATGCGTATGCTTTCTGCTATTATAAAGTATAGACAGTTTCTATGTATTCCAGCCCGTGTTCGAAGTTGAAGAATCGAATGTTTTTTTTTACTCGCTGGAGAGAAACAAAGTAATCTATGCTTTCCATTTTATTATCATTCACTGAATGACCTATTCATGTCTGTTCTCCATTATCTTCTATATAATAAAATCCAATGTCTGGATGTCTGTCTCAACTCAGAATTCATAAACAAATTATTTTTCATTTCGTTATTACTCAGCTTCTACTTGACCTAAGAAGCTGAAATTGGTCTCATTAGAAAGAGGAAAATCTCAGAAATATGATGATGTATAAATCTTTTTGATTTGAGTTTTAATTTTACAACTAATGAAAACATTTTCGAAAACTGTGAATTCTATTCTACACTTCTACACAACATTTCAGAGGTCAGAACGAAGCAATTTTCATTTATTCATTTCATGATGATTCGAAATTTCAGCAAAACTAGAGCGGGATTTGAGCGAATTTGAGCGGAAAGCGGGCGTAGCCCCCTCGGGCTCCGCTAGTTCCTATAATATCGATTATTATTATTTCAATGTTAGCTCCCGAAATTTTACTTGTTACTCGCAAATCACATTATCGGCTTGGATTCATCTTCTCGAACGTAATGCAACAAACATTTTCTCTGTTTCGCAGCTATTGTTAGTGTGATGCAAGCCAAAATTCAAACGCAGATAGCGCAGCAACAAGCAAGCAAAGGAAAAGGCGAATGACAAAATGATCTATTTATCCTCGGCATCAGTTAACGTAAGATTGTATATATTTACTTACCTACTACTTTCTATTATCGATTATCTGTTTCCTCGTTCTGATCGTTATAATTCTGGTTGTTGCTGCTATGTTCAATTCATTTTCCTTGAAGCGCGTCTACATACATTAAAATTGCCTAATCCAATACTTTATCCTTTTCTAAAAATTTTTTATTAAGTTACAGCTTTCTTAATCACACTAGTTGTATTTTTTACGCTCTTTTTTTTCTCTTTTTTTTTGTTTTTTGAAGAAATTAAGAAATGTGATATTAGATTTATAAAGAAAATGACATTCAGAATCACATATTTTTTCTTCATTCTTTCTCTATAAAACACGTCTTCAAGGTAAAATTTTATAGGTTCTTCATAGTCGAAGTTAGAAGGAATAAAACCTAATGCAGAGTTATCTAGTTTTTAAAATTTAATTCAAAAAATTTTAATAAAAATGAAGATAATTCTATAATTTCAGTAATGAATTCCAGGGATTTCTTATTGGGAAAAATTGAAACGGCTTTGAAACCAGAGAGAAAAAACAAAGTCACGTACAATTATTTGCAATTGATGTACGATTGTTTTTCTCGAATTTTTTCGACTAAGTGCTCCGTATTTTGAAAGACCGCATCTTCGACCAAAATCGAAAATTGGTTTTTTGATGCTAGGATGTCTTTATGACACGTCACATTTGTTATTTGTTGCACCTGTGATTTTCTTGCGACCTATTATATTTTTCATACTTCGGCAACGGGTGATTCTGAAGGTTCTTATCACTCGAGAACTTACTGTTCGTGGTTTAGCAGGCCCTTGAAAATACGCATTTGCTGCGTACATCTCGAGTTGAACCTTTCCGTAGATTGAGCCCTTATTAACGAAATTGGTTTGCTGCGAAGGTATTCCATAATACGAGTAGCTTCGGATGATAGACGTTCAAAGTGAACCGTACGTGGAAAAAGCAAGTTTCACTTATCCAAAAGCATTTTTGGTAAGTGGCGTCGCCGCAATAGACTCTCGTCCAAAATTGAATTCACGAACTGCCAGCGAAGCAGTTATGGGCACGAGTTCGATAATTCGAAGGCATAAAACTCATCTGCCCACCCCCAACCTTTTAGAACCATTATGCGAGGATGCTGTGTAGCTCCCAACTCTCCGCGTAAACGCTACTTCTTGTTATCGTTTAGTGCCTCCAGTCTTCGGCGTTAATGACATCATTTTCTTAACCCATCCGCGAAGAGACCCGAAGCTGCTCACTAGACGTAGTAAAACAAACGCTAAAGAAAAATAACACCCTCATCGCCCCCTTACCCTCCCTAAATTAGCTTCGTTCTCCGGCAGACCGGAAATGTTATCCCGCTGCGTGTGCGAGTGTGCGCGCGTGTACACGAAATAAATGTACTGAGAAAAGAGCCATATACCACATCATTCGCCAAATGGAGACATATAAAAAGAAAAAGGTTTGGTGGGGCGGGGAGGGGGGTGGACAATGGCGTGAAACGGTGTATTACCTATTTTACAGAAGTAACCGTATGATAATGTAACCCCCGCATCATTTCGTCGACCTCACCCTGCGCCATTTTCAATGTTCGACGTCTTTTGGTCGCCTACCGTTCGTACTAATGGAATTGCTGCTGCCGTTTACGTTCGTCTAAAGGCGGCTATGTGCGCGTGTGTGTGTGTGTGTATTCAGCCTTTGTCATCTTTCTGTTGTGCTGTGCAAAAGAACACACAAATTGGCAGAGAAAACTTGGGCGATGGGGGGGGGGGGCTTGGTCTTCTACAAACGGGGGCTTTTGGCTTTTATAGCTTTCACAGTCTATCAGCGGGTTCTCGTCGTCTTCGACAATCTCGCTAATGGAACGCTTAGCTCGCAATTTCCTTCGATTGCCGCCCAGCAAAAAAGGAGAAAAAAGGCGGACGAGGTAGCCATAAATGGGGACGGGGGGCGAAGGTGACGAGCGAGGCAAAAAAGTAGAAAATGGTTTTATACTGGGGGGAGATATGGGGGGTGGTAATAGTATATGTTGTGGGGTGAAATGAAGTGAAAAGAAGAGGAGAAGGCACGCGGTGTATACGCCATCGTCTTCGAGCTGCTCGAATTTGTCATTTGGGATTTTTCGATTTTCCTAAAACGTTATACGTCGTCGGAACATGTGCTCCGATAAATGGGCTTTAATTCTATCAATAGGACGACGAAATTGGATTGACAGTATCGTGTAATCTTTTGATTTCGTGTACATCTTCGCCAATGGCAGCCAGTCAGACGCGGAGTATTCGAATGCCAAATTTTGGATATCGGTGGGCGAGGGTTCATTTTTCGTATTTTTTCGACAGCAATTCGTGATATGGCAGGGATTAAAGTGAGGTAGTTTTAATTCTAACAGCTCCTTTAACCTCTAATGGTGGTTTCTAAACTAAATAATCCATAGTTATGATGAGATATTCAAGAGAAATATTCTCTTACATTTTTAATGACCTATTCTCAAATTTTCTTATTTCTTATTTGAAATTCTACTGAACGAGAGTGTATGAAACCGCCGGGGTATGGTAAAAATGTTGGTCCTCATTTTTGGAAGAAACCTAGTATTGAAAGTCTATATTTGGCCCTGAGAACCAGAGTGATCCAAGTCCAAACTGTAAGTATCAAGATATTCCAGTTCAAGTTTTAAAAATACACCTTTGTCCTCATTTTGACTACTTATAGTTTTCATTATTAACATTATGAGTGCTTTGGAACGCCGAGTTCACGGGATGAGAGTGCATAGTAACTCGAAAATAGTTAAAATTTCTTTATCACTGAATTTGGACTTGGATCATGACGCATTGCTACACATGTTCCCTTCGAATGAAATGATTTGATTTTTGTCACCTCTATAAAGGGTTGACATTGTGGTCTGTAATAA
Organism: Parthenolecanium corni; assembly: GCA_038050395.1. Lineage (NCBI taxonomy): Eukaryota > Metazoa > Arthropoda > Insecta > Hemiptera > Coccidae > Parthenolecanium > Parthenolecanium corni. Next base: position 4,400,204 of record JBBCAQ010000014.1, on the reverse strand, counting down.
TTAGCTGCATTCGGTAACAGTTTTTCACTTTAATTTTTTCCGATTATACATGGTCAGTGGCATTTGTTTTGTTACGCCACAAAACTCCTAATTTATTTCTCCCTTTCACCCCTGTTGCTAGACAATACTTTAGGTGTAAGAGCAAAAGCTTTAGAGTATTACGCCAAGGAATGTGCCCAATATAACCTTTTATGAGTAAAGTTTATGTACTAATTTTATTCTCTAATTGCGAATCCTCGTTGGTGGGTGGTCGAACGGAGAGAAAGGGTTTAATAGATTTCAACAGAATTCATCGCTAATAAAAGCGGCATAAAATTAAAAAGCCGAAATAATGATGATGGGTGGGGAGTGGAGGCTGGGAAGAAAGTGGAGAATTAAGCTCAGGTGTCCTTTATTGCTGGAAGAAATAACGCAGATGTAGATTAAAAGAAATTATCGTAAATTTTTGGCCAAAAGCGAGAGCCAATGCGGTAAAAAGCGGCAAAATGGCTCTACGGTCTTCGCATTAAAACCAATTTGGGAAAAAAAAGCAGCCATTTATTTAATTGCAGCAAGAAAGTACCGAGTAAAAGACTGTATATAGAAGCTCGATGATAGGCCCATTGTTTAAAAACGTACTTACCCAAAATATGTTTCTCACAATTTGTTTAGCAACTTTTTGCTGCGCGCAAACAGGCAAATATTTTCGTTTTCCTTCTTTCTTGGCTTCCTCGCTTTCCATATCGAGGGTTGGTTCTGTTTTGAAAAGAACAAATTAAAGAAAGTTTACTTAAAAACACAATAGAAAAGTACATTTTAATGAAGAAATGTACGTCAAATTATCGTTGCAACTTTTTGGTTTTCCTGCTTCTCGTTCATTGCTGTCTGATAATCTCGAGGTACTTTTTTTTAGCAGGTTTTCAATTTGAAACTTCCCTTCAATTTTGGTTCTGACCCAGCGAAATAGGCTCGGGACTTACATATAGTTTCTTGTTTCGTGGTCTTGCGATTCCAAAAATACTCTTTTCACAATTACAATTTTTCAAGGTTGAAAAAATGGCTAAGTTTGTAACGCTTTTTCAAATTTCAACGCAAGAAATTTTGAAAATAATCCTGAAGTACCAAAACAGCACAATTAGTTCTAATTTTTAAACCTCAAAAAACTCTTTTTGAAGATTATTTTTGACTTCTACTGGTATTCCCTGACACTCTAAAAATCCTGGACTTGAGAAGATACTACATAGATTTTGTATCTGTAAAAAGCTCTTTGAAAGGTTCCAAATCATGTATTTTCCCCGACCATTGTAAACTTATTCGAAAACCTGCATTTTTAGCGTGGTTCACTGTGTTGGGATTTTATTTTTTTTTGCGAATGAAATAAAACAGAAAGACCATTGTAGAAAAGTTTTTTATTTGATATTTTATTTTTAATTAAAATTTCACCAGGGCGCTGTACAGTAGTCTATAATAATAATTTTTAGTGATCTTGAGTTTCAGTTTTGCTTTGCAAAATTAGTTTGAGTGCATGATGCTTTCTTCAACAATAAGTCGAGATGCTTTTCTGGAAAATGTTGGAAAACAAAAGGGGAAAAAAAGAACACGTTTGTCTGTTTTATTTTAATGCGACGTTACCTTGTCATTTTTTTTTTTTTTTTTTGTAGCAGCAGCACTCAGACTCAGTTTTAATTATTACGATGCACATTCCAGTGGGTAAAAGTAATTGTTCTTATACAGCTTTTGCTCTTCCGTATAGCGTATAAAAGTAGTTTGTTCATTAAGTTTGCAGCGTGGCTTCGCGTATACATCTTATTATTTTGTAATAATTAGCATTGTTTGTGGCACAGTTAGTATGAAAAGTTGACTTTTTCTCCTACATTTATAGGGGTTACTCGGTTGAAATATGTTTTGCTTTTAAATACGCTAAAGTATTGCTGCATATGGCTGTGGAGAAGTTTTTTATGGTTATCGAGAGAATAATATTCTGTTGCCTACGAATTTCTGCGTATAATGTATCGTCAACTTTTCATTCATTTTTGTTATTAAGTAGAAATAATATCATTCTCGCCTGGTAAATCCCAAAGAGCTTTCGAGTTCATTTAATTTCCATATAGAAACTAACATTTCAAAGAGTGGTCAAATATTAAGCTTGAGATGGGTTCTCAGCTTTTCCCTAATGTCACAAGGTTCCTGACTGTTTCCTAAATCCATTTTCCCGAGCACCCATTTTCCAAATGAACAAAATTGGACAATTTACAATTCTTACAATTCTTTTTCAGTGAGTCTACATCCTTTATAGCTGAAGGTGGTGGGGGGTGGGAGTACATCAGATTTATTGTAAACGCGAAAGCTGATCAGTTTAGCTTCCGCTTCAGTTTCCACTTTTTTTTTTTCAATAGTTTCCAACTTTCAACTTTTCTTCCAGCTTCCAGTTTCATACTTCTTTTATTCAGTTTTCGTGGATCTTTTTTTTTCTCCACTTTTTAACAAATCCACTCTTCTCATTTCAAAACTCTACAAAAGTATTGAAATAAAATGAAATGTTCAATAATATGTGATGTGACCTGTGAAAAGGTATCTCAAGTCAGCCTACAACTTTTTGAGGAATTTGCAAAAAGTGAAAAAATCTTGTTTCCGTGTTTTCTTTTTATACATTTATTTGGCAACTCTTTGACGATGTTTCACACTACCAAATGACATTATAATTCTTATTTTGGGCAAATTTCGTCACTAAAGGACCTTTGTTTTGACCTTTATTCCTATTTTAACGATTTTTTTGCTGCTCTAATGCAAAAACTACCAGATTAATTTTATCAAAATTTTGCAAGATATGTCTAGGGTCAATTGGGTCATGTAACCGCATAAAAAATCTTGGGCTCATAAAATTTTTTCACGAGCATAGGTGCTTCTACAGTCCATCAACGATGAATATTATAATATAGTCAAAGGCTGAGTTCCAAGAATGTGTTGTAGAGCAACGTCACTAGCAGTGTCAGCTGACAAAGTTAAGATTACTGAAAAGAAAGAGGATAAGAAGGCAATTGTTGGTCAGTTGTTGCTGGTAGTAGGTTGGGGTCAAGAGTTGGCGAAGATGATGCAAGCAGAAGGGATGGCCTCTGGGGCAAAGCTCCTAGAGACATTTAACTGTTGGGACAATGACCCACAATCAGCCCGAAAAGTACCCTGTGCCAAAAAGTCTAATTTTTATCAATGAAAGAAAATAGCATTCCGTAACTCAGATTATGCAAACATGTAGAAGACATGGTAGACGTAAATAAACAGAAAATTCGTAATGAATTTATATGTACGAATATAAACTTTCTCTGGAACAAATGATTTCGAAAATATTTCATCTTGTGTTTACACAAAGTTATTTTGTACATATGTACGTATGCTATACGCGAATGATATAAGTATAAGCTGGCAGCTAAAATGACGTGAAGTGAAAAGGAAAACAATGTTCGTTGAGAAAAGTGTTTCCAACCTCTTGACGCGATGATTTTACAAGAGTATACCATTTTACTCGTGCACTCGTACGTTCTAATGCACAAAAGTCACGACATAGAGTTCGAATTTTCGAAAAACGAGGATGAAATATATTCGCATGAAGGGTTTTTCTTTTCATTTGTCTCCATTTACTCTCTCTCGCCCTCTCTCTCTCTCTCTCTTCCCGCAGTCTCTCACGCTTTTCCTCCCCTGGTCCCCCATTCCGTGTCCCTCGTGTAAGCTTTGTGTTTTTTTCCCTCCCTTCATTTTCTGATTTTTCCTCTCTTCACAATGAATGGAATTGAACGAGCTAAATGAACGTTGTGTAATGAAGTTGGGTGGAATTAAAATAGGACGATGACGTTTCGAAAATCCATTTGAAAATTGCTGAAACAGAAGCGATAATATGAGAACGACTTTTCCAATATCGTGTACCAAGTCGGCGAAAGATTGAAATTGACTGGTGTTTTTGCGAGCAGGAGGAGAAGAGACAGACAATTGCAACGGATTCGGTGAAATGATAATGACAAAGTGGAATTTGCTTTTACATTTCAGCTTTATATATCTTGATCTGAAAAATGCTTTGTTATAATTTTATCGAACGAAATTGGTTCAGGCGAATTTATTTTTAAATTGAATTTATACTGCAGTATTGCAGAATGCCCAGAAGTAAAAGTTTTTCTACGTCGAAACTTCGATTTCATGCAAGTTCTTACAGGGCTAATGTGGCACGGCGGGGGGGGGGGCAACGGGAACCATTTTTCTTGAAGTCTGATATTTTAGAAATACTGTTAGCATTGGCGCAGCCAGAAATGTGCTATAAGGGAGGGACTGAGTCTTGAATGCATCCCCAAAAGACGGAAATTTTGCGAAAAATCCGCAAACATTTTGTCTGGGCTGCACTACTGACTGACAGAGACCTCTACCAAAAAGTAAGAGGGCTCATGTCTTTACCGTCCATAGGGATGAAGCTAGAGGGCTTCATAACCCCGAATTTTGCTCACAGCAGATTTATGACTCTCTTAGGAGCACAGAAGATCTACCAGAAGTTATTTCTGGGATAAAATTAAAACTGCTTTTACTAGCCGCTCTTTTCTTTAATTCATATGATAATAATTCATTTCTCTACTATTCTTTCATAAGGGTCGTATGTAGGATTTGTTTTTAGAAATGTATGCGCCCATTGATGAACAATTATATCAACTTGTGTTTGTGTGAATTTCACTGGACGATGGTACCCCGTTGAGCTTCAACCATTTAGTGTAAGGCTTGTACGACTCTCAACTTTTTTCAGTTGTACAAAGGTTTCTTCACCCCCTCAGCCGATCTCACTGCTGCTGTAAAAATAACCTTTGTTAGTGAAATACGTATAATTTTGAAAATTCATCGCCTCATCTCTCTATGACCTGAAATCCGGTCAGCATATTTTTTTGTCCCGTAATATTTATCACTAAAAGGCAGAGAACTTATTATTTTTTGGCCTCAAAATCTGGGTCCTCAGATTATACTACACTCGCTTCACTACTCGGCATCAAAATAACTGCGATAGCTTTTTTTGTGTGTGTGTGTGTGTATGTGTGTATGTGTCTAAAACCGTTCTTTGTTTGAAATACTCTAGAGAATTTTTCATTCTTTCTGTTTCATTGTGAGGGCATAATATTTCTCTTTTTTGAGAGAGGGTGGGGGAGTTCATCATTTCTTTCTTCGAAGCAGAAAATTAATACGATTTGCAATGACGTTATGCGTGTATCCAGTTTGAAGATTATATTAGCTTTTATTCTCTGGAGATTAATTTTGGGTCTGGTTGCCTCGTGTATAATGAACGTACCTAGGCTTTGGAAAATCGTGTAAAAGCTATTTCTAACCAGAGTGTAGGAATATTTTTTCAGATAAAATCTCATAGGTAGTTTCTGAAGCCCCCGCATTTTCAAAACAGTTGGTTGATGAAAAAGGCTCTTAGGTTATTGACTTTTGGTACGAGAAATAGAAGATGAGTATCATTATATCATGTCCTCCTTGTCGTTGGGAAAGTATAATTATTTATTCATATTTGCGCGAACGCGGATGAATCAAGATAACGAAATTTTATCTTCTCGACCTATTCATCGTTTTCGTATTGAAAGTATAAAACGGAAGACAAACTGATGAAATGCTCTCTTTTTTATTTAATAACAAAAACGAAGTCAGAGTACATGAAGATTGCAAGTTCAGGCTTGCAATGAAATGAAGAAAAAAAAATACAAATATATTCGAATAAAAAATAAAAATTGAAAGAGAAAAAAATGAGAAAAAATAAACAGTCATGTACGCATTTTATAATAAAAGCATATTATTTAAAATTTATTATAAATGTGAAGTGAACTTTGCCACTAGATTTTTTTTCTCAAGCTGTGAGGTAATGTCGAATGAAATTTTTATGGCTATAGAAAAAAAGTATTTCCTAGATCCCCTCGCCACGGGTCAATAAATGATTTCGCACCCATATTAAAAATAAAGTGTTGATTAGAAGTCAGGCCATTATCTCGAACTGATGGGTACTGCATTTTTGTATATTATGAATCACATTTATCATTTCCACTTACACAGAATTTTTATCAGGTAAATGTTCGGTTGATAGGCAAATAATCATGTCGACTTATTTGAATTAAAGAGATAATGTGATCTGGAAAATTTTCACGATACTTTGTACTTGGAATAGAAATTAGATGTACGATTTTATTAAATTGTAAAACCATCCCTTCCCCTTCGATAAAAATGTAATTTTTGTAAGTGGAGAAAAGTGTTATGAAGAGGTTCATTGAATAGACCGAAAAATTTTCTTATCTGTATATTTGGCCGATTCGCCTCTTGTTTTTTTGGGTCGAATTTTCCTGAAACGGTAGTAAATTTTAAAAATGGCTGCAGACCTTCGTGAAGCTCGCGAAGGCTAAGATGAGTTCTCTTTTACATGATTCATATTCCTCCAAACAATGAATTACTAATAGACTGAACATAACAAATATGCTTCAACTTGAAAAAATACAACAATTTATAATACGTCATATTTCTGATATTTCTGCTTGTAGGGGAATTAATACTGACCTAACTTGGTAACCTTAACCTGAAAATAATGACATTGACTCTGAGTTGATGACCTTGGCCTGGAAAAAATGATTTTTCAGGAAACTTACTTCTTTACATCCTATACACCATACTTCTTCGTATCATCTACATTCTTTACCTCAATTCTTTATGTTCTTTACATTCTTTACGGTCAATTCTATACTTTTTTGTACTGCAATATAAACATAGTCTACGGATATACCTGGTCTGCATAGACGGAAGCACGGACATACGGATAAATTTTTGACTTTATGTCTCCTATAAAGAATTTATCTTTCATACATACGAGTACAAGGTGCTAAATAGTCTTTATAATCATTAATCTATCACTGATCCTTTTTTGTTCCAGAGTGCGATCTTTGGGGTTCAGGCAATAAAGTAACCTCGTACACTGAACTTTGACTTGTTGAAATCTCCTCCTCCCCCTCGCCCTTGCCAGTCGAACCCAGCTTTTACGATTATATTCGTCGACAAAATTACGACTAAAGTCAACCAGATGAAATCACCACCTAAATTTATTGAAGCGGAAGAACCAAAAAAAAAAAAAAAATGAAATTGAACGTTGAAAGGGAAAGTGGAAAGAAAATAAAAGTCTATCTCATTTATGTCAGCCCAAATGACGTTGGAAATTTTTAATCTGACGAAGTGTAAATCGGCTGTTTCGCGTTTTACGTCCTATTTAATGCCCAGGCGAAATACGACTGGCGAAAAGTTGATGTTGCCTTCTCCATAATGCGAATTGACATTTTTACAAAATGTTTCAACATTCTGTCTTCATAATCACCGCTGCTACTACCCGTTAATTTTTTGACGCCAAATTCAACGCTTTTTATCTCGCATTTAACAGCCTGTCAGCGTTAATATTTTTTGTTGTTGTTTTTCAGCCGCATTTCAGCTGCCATTCTTAAATATGGTACTGCTGCAAGCTCAACTTTTAATTCTGATTCGAAAGTTGTAATGTAGAAAATCGAAAAGGCATGTTTCTAAGCGTTTTTCTATCTGTCCAAAATGATTGAAAAGGTTCCCATGTATTGTGGTTTCGTCAATAAGTCTACCCTTTTTTTTGTGTGTATGTTGTAATGTTTTAATGAATAATGATGCTGGCTTAAGTACAAAACGTGCCAAGTCCCAAAAGAAATTATCACTTTTTTTTTAAATTGGCCGAGTATAAGCAGGTGTCAAAACATCATTTGAGTGCCAAAAGCTGGTTGATAATTTCTTTGGGACTTAGTCGGTTTTGGACTCAGGCTGGCAATATTGCCAACAATTGACGAGTTCTTTTTGGAGTAACATAAATGTAAACTTCCTCAATTCAAAACTGCTCGGGGTACGGCAAAGCCCTTAATCCGTTATTGGATTTTATTTTTAGCAGCTGTAAATATTTTGGCTCAATTTTCGAGTCAAAAGTCTGTCTGTCATATGCCCTTCCTATAGTAGAGGTATGGTCGCGAATATTTTTCTATTTTCACTGAAACATACTACAGATAGGTACATTTAACTAGAAAATACTTGTAAAAAATTTTAATAATTTAGCGTAAAATAAAATTAAATAACACGCGTGTAGTTACACGCGAATGCTTAAAAGTATAAAAAACAATAGCACTTCATTCTGTTAGATAAGAAGACCTATGTATGTCTAATATTTTAAATAAAAACGGAATAGAGAAAGTAACATGCGCCGAGGTAATACAAAATGTTAAGTACTTGAAACATAAATCAACAGATGGAATTTTTTTATTCTTATCACCCGTATCACCAGAGATATGGGTTTTTTTCAAAATCCAATACGTAAACTTTGAGACTAATTCAAAAATAACGAAAGAAAGACCAATGCATATTAATCCTAAAATCGTTCTTAGAGCGATTAAACCTGAAATATGAAATAAAAGGTGTATTAGAAACATGAAAAAAAAAAGTTCTTTTTCAAGATAAAATTTTTACCAGTCGTTTTTGCATCCGGAATTGAGTATGATAACTCTGACGCCACTTTTTGTACAATTTTAAACTTGTAATTCAACCAACAACCGGTCTCTATGCCAACACATGTGGCCAGAATGGTGGTAGTGTCAGTTCTATTGAAAAAAAAAAAAAAAAAAAAAAAAAAAATGAAATCATTTATTTGGAAACGAGTCTGAAACTGAGAACCAGAAATATCCAAGTACAAGTTTTGAGATTTTCGAATATCCAAGTTTTCAAAATACACTAATTCTCCTCATGTTGGGTATTTATGGTTTTAATGTCAAGGATGTTGTATATCTAGACTTTTTCACCCCATTTTGATTTTTCATTTTAAAAGCTGAATTCGGAACCGATTTCAATCAAAGATGTCATTCTTGAATATATCCCCCTCATACCTCTCGAATTTTTTGCAATTCTAAATTTCAAAAGCTTTTTTCAAGGGCCCCAATTTTCTATTTTTAGTAGATTTGGAAAATTGTTCAGAATATGGAAAATAGTCAATATCTTCTAATCACCAATCTTGGACTTGGATTCTCTTAGTTCTCAAGTCCAATATTATTTGAAAATGAAAAAATTGCCACCAAACCTTGAATGGGCTGTCATAGGGCCTTTTGGTTTGGGATAAATGGCAATGAGAAGTATGCTTAAAATTACGAGGATAAGTGGAGACAAATTATATTCGACGAGGCTGTCATCAATCAAATCCGTCCCGGGCAACAAAAAAATTAACAGCGAAATGGACAAGAAAAAACCGACAATCACGTCCTACAACACAAAAACATACAATAAATAGAGAATCTGTTTTTTTTTTTGTCATCAAAGTTTTCAAGAATTGTCTGGGTAGTCTTGCATAAATTCAATTATTTTGTGAGATGAATGCTAATTTTAACATTGATAAGTGGATAGGTGCTATACAAACATAAGAAGATTCATAAAAATGTACCAAAATACTGTGCATTCCCAAGTACAATCGACTGAATGAAATCAGAATACACCACACCAAAGAGATGATGACACCAACTCCTAAAGAAAACTGAAATAATAAAAAAATTTATTACTTATACTTAATCAATATTTGGAGGTATAAAATTTTGATACTTGAATTATTTTTCCTTAATTTTTTCTACAATATCCGTAGAAAATAATTTTGATGCTGTTGACCTTGCCGCATAGTAAAACCAACTAGAATTGCTTAGTCTTTACTTTCAAGCAGTGGATATTCGTGACAAATTAGTATTACGAGGAACGTTCACGACCGAAAACATAAGAATGAGGCCATGATGATGGGAAAAAAAGGTATTCACCGTGCCACCAACAGCGAAAAAACCAGACAAAAATTTTATTTTTTTCTTCTGTACGTACTTCATTATTATTCATAATTCAATAATAGAACACATTTTTGTGGAATGACCCATGCACATCAGTAATTTTTCAAAGTCGCTGTCGAAAAAGGATTATAAATTGCATTGGTTTTAGAGAATGAAATCGACGATACTCTTTGTCAGTAAAACAAAGTGTAATAACAATGAATTATAATTAGGTTGTTACTTGACATGAGAATAAAAGTGGAGAATGAGGTAACGGTACATGCTGAATTATTCATGCGACAATGCATATTCATTAGACGGAGACTTGGGTTTCAGTTAATACTAAAATTGTTGCCAAAAAATGAATTCGGTAGTGGATTAGATAAAATTTTCATAGAAAAAAATTTCATATCTTTTTTTTTTCCTGCAAAAAGTGGGTTTTATCTCTCAACCTTTTTTCAATAAAATAACAGCGGGGCAACAATTCCTACGAACTCATTGTGCGCATGCGCAGTTCGACTGAATTTTATTTGAATCAGATTTCTTTCTAATGAAAATTTATGTTATTTAGTGCTGCCAGGTGGCCGTATTTATGAAAAATATCCACAAATTTGAAGAAAACTCCAGATTTTTATTTAAATGCTATTTTACATAGTATTTTCAAATCAGAAAAGCTTCTATGAACTGTATTTAAATTGCTATCTTTTGATTGTTCTTCCAGTAATTCTTTCTTTGTTAAAAATCTGTTGGTTTTTACAAGTTTTTCAATTTTATTCCAGTCGTTTACTAAAATAAGCGAAAGTGGGCTATTTAGTGATGAAAATAGCAACTCCCTGGCCTGCAAAAATCGTCTCTAAATTTCCGGTATTTTGATTGCCGTATTAAAAGTTTTTTACATTTTTGAGGGGGAAAAAGTGAAACATTTTTTTGGGACTTTATAGAATTTATTTATCATTTTGTGAGATTTTGTAATTAAACAATTCTTACCAAAGGGTTTACGTATTGCGTAAGTGAAGAGCGAGTATTAAATATATTTTTAATAATTTCACATTGACTTTCAACATTTTTTTTTAATAATACACACGTAGCTAAAAAGAGAGAACAAAATGTGAAATGAGCACACGAGGTACATCACATTGGTTCCCTGTAATTATCATTTGCGCCATAATTTATGTTCCATATGTTTTGGCACACTTAGGCCATGCGTTCATTATGAATTTAATGGTTACTTACGAAAAACAAAAAATTAAAAGGCACAGCGCAGATAAAGTTTTGCATTTTTTAAAGGTCAAAGCTGAATAATTATAATTTATTTTTCAAATGAAGAAAAATAATATGTAACTTTTTTGTCCTGGGTTTCTCACAGCAACAGGTGGCAGGAGGGTCTTGAAGAATGATATTCCTGATCAAAAGTAACTTAAGACCTTCATGAAATTTCTATATGAATTTTTTTTTTTTAAATCAGAAAACCGATTTTTAGATAGATTTTTTCTGAATAAATACCTCATAACGTTGGTTTAAATAATAAAATAAACCAGCTGAAATAGCAGTTGATGCCATCGCATGAGTTGAAGGCATTCCATATTCTTCTGACCATCTTTTTTGCAATCTTATGACAGGAGGACATTCAGGTCTTGCTCGGCAAACAATTTCTTTTACAGCCTGTCCTAACAAAAGAAAAATTATTTCATCAATTTCTATGAAAAATACTAGTTGAAATATTTAAGTACAAGTATACATACCCACGTACATGATAACGGTCCAAATTATAACTAATTTTCTGGCTATAACTCCGTCCACATTCCAAAATATGAATGGGAATACCAAAGCATAGCCTATCACGTCTCCTAGATTGGTTAGAGAGATGAAAAAATAATACCAAAATTTATATCTTATGGTGTAATTATTGCTTTCAACTTGGTTTGAGTCGTGGATAGTTCCATTTTCAACATCGTGGACAGTCTTTTGGATCGATATATCTTTGGTATCATTTTCCCCATTAATTTTAGGGGCGGTAAGATCAGGAGAATTGGTAATTGGTGCTTTGGAAACCATACAAATACTTTCTTCCTTTGAATATTCATTTTCAGGAATCGATTTGAGGGGCGATCTTCTATTGTAAGTAACACCGAAGAATTTCTGGATGGCAGCAACATTGGATGCATCTTCAATAGTTTTAATGCACTGCATTATTTAATATTTTGCGTAAAATATAATATTTTTCACAGAGAAGGTAAAAAAATTGCATGTTAAATTACTACAGCACATGAAAAAATCATCGTGAGAAATAAAAAATCCGAATATTCGTCGACACTGCGAACTCGGTTGAAAATTTTTGAATCACATTTATGCACATTCAACGTTCGTGAACTTCAATTATGCAATAAATCATTGGCAAAATCGAACATTTCTGTTCAACTGCAGCTTGTTGCTTCCGGACGGGTGGTTGCTTCGTTGTCGATGCTTTAGGCTTTATAAATCAAGAACAGTGTTGCCAGTTGAAAAATACGAATATTCCTGAAGAATTTGATTTGATGAGATCTTCGCGAAGGTCGTGAAGAAAATTAATTTCATTTTTCTACGAAATCTTTTTCGAGACTATTCAAGATTTTAGGATTTTTGAATCTTGACTGTTATGAGGTTCTTCACTTTCTCTATCGATGAACTTTTCATTCATAACGTTTTTATTCCATTAAAACTTTGCTAGTCTACGTCGTCGTTTCGATCGAAGTCATTCGAATTTTGTTGATCTTATCAAAATATACTAAAATTAATATTACGTATTTTAAATCAGTGATTTTGATGAATAATTTTTAATTATGAATAAATAATTTATGAATTATTTCCGAAACGAAAGTAACCAAATCGTGTGAAAATTGTGAACAGTGAACACACTGAAGTAAATAAAATATTAGTTGAATCCGGTAACACTGATTTAAGTGGAAACAAAATTCGTGATAAGAGCTCAAGCTAACTCCGTAAATTCGAGTTGAGAGCTAAGAGCTTTAATGAAGATTTCGTGAATGAATTTTCACGTATTTTCTTAGCAATTTATCATACTTCTGCTCGATTGAAGCTTGCAAAATAATTCCTCGTGAATTTCGAATCGGATACTACGTCTAAATTTTCATTATATTCCCAACTATTTATTGATTTCAACTTTTGAATCGTACAGAAGTTAAGTAACTTCGTTGAAATGGCTTTTCCTATGCTGACAGCTAAAGTTTTAGTGAACGTGTTGAACAAAATATCATCGATTAATGGAATCAATGATACTGTGTAAGTACATTTTTCGTTCACTCGTTTTTTGAATTATGTATTCTCGATATACTCAACTAATCTGCTTCCTTATTTTTGTAATTCTTTTATCTTTTCAGTATTCTGAGCGGAACTGGAGAGGTACTTGCATATAGTGGCAACGATGAAAAGAATATCGTCGATATTCTAAGTGCTATTACAAGCAATATGTGGTTGATGCTCCAGAATTCGGGTGAAACTGTGCTGAATGAAGACAATCTAAGTTACGTGTTGATAAAATGCAAGGTACAATTTAGATTTCAATTCCTCTTCTCTATCAATAATGAATTGATGAAAAGTCTGTTGCTAGTTGTTACTCGAGTTGACTATGAAATGATAGCTTTCAACTAATGAAAATATTCATTTTTCCAGTAGGCACCATTTTATGAATGGTTAAGAGTATATTCTAGCAAAGATTTATATCACAAAGATTCTCTAATAATTAGAAGATTGAAAATATAAATTGCATAAAATTTGAAACAAATTTCATGCAACTTTTGCTTGCAGGGTGGCAGAATTCTAATCCGCCGTGTCGCCGAGTTTTTGTTATGCATTCGTGCTGATAACACTGTCGGTTTTGGATTACTCAAAAAGCAATCTCAGCTATTGGAAGAATATTGTCAGATGCCTTTGAATCGAGCTAAAAATTCTCTTGGTAATGGCCGTAGTTGAACTGTGTTTCAAATTTAATGGTGGATTTCGTCGATTTCGTCAACTCGAATTCGAGTAGTATGACCTTACACCTCATATCTTATAATTTGTCAACCTGGATCGTGTTTACCGAAAAATATTCTCTACGATTTCTAAACCAGACAAAAGAATTCTTTTATTAGATAGGTAATTGTATGTTTTGTTTTTTTTCTATGATGGATTTTCGGCTAGGAAAGAAAGTGAGAAGGAAGCAAATGAGTTTGAATAATAATGAGAATGTTTGTAACTTTCCTGAAGCTTAAGCACCCGCACTCTATACTTTAATTAAAGAGCTAAGTGCAAGATGTAGCTAAGTCAGTTTTTCAGTTTTTCTATTTGCAATAATATGATAAAATAATTTTGAACTATGAATACAAGAGAACATTTTTCCAACATCTTGGCAGTCAATCAACCCTACATAATTTTTTAATCCTTATCAAATTTGCTTGAGTAAAGAAACTTCATATTTCATCCCTTTTATATGTATTACTGCATAGCATTACTCTCATGGGAACTATGTGCACTGTGCAGTGTACTAGTTTCTTGATTACTACTAAGTATCAACCCGTGTGAATCGCTTCTATATAAATGATGATGCTTTTAAATTGTCAGCATATTGACTGAGCTACTTCGTGAAATCTGCTTGCCCACTTTGACAAATACTTTTTAAATTAAATTATTATCAAGTTTTTCAAATAGTCGGTTTTAATTCGTTGGGTTGAATTATGTGTATAGTTTTTAAAATTTATTTATACTTGTTTTTAAGTGATCATAATTTGGAGATGGTTAATTGCTTGTTATAAGTAAAATTTATAACGTTCATTTGCTGTGATAATAATTAAATTTGTTCCTATTTATTGAGAACACACAATTCATGCCAGATTTTTGTAGCTTGTACACTCACGTTCAAATTCTTGAGAATATTCGCTCGAGATTCTTATGTTATAATTTCCTCGCATATTCGTAAAAAAATTTGAAGGAGAAAAAATTATTCGCCATTTGAATGGAGTTGTAAATTTTGAAGAGAAAATTTAAATTATATAATTATAAAAAATATTCGTTTAATTAAGTCTTTTTATTCAAATTTCTGAGTGTTATTTTTCTCATGACTGCCTTTGATGAGTCATAACAATATTCATGCAACACGCTAGATGTATGTGTGCGTCTTCTATTTTACAACCGGTTTATTGCGACTCTCCACTTCTCTATAATATTCTGAATTTTGAACATGTTTCTTTGTTTCTGAAGAAATGAAAATCAAAGAAGAAAATACAAACTGTACAGTCGGTAATTTGATACGTGGTAAGACAAAACTGATAACATAAAATCTCTGCGATATGCTTGAAACTATTCATTTGGAAACAAAAATTTAATCATTGGCTAAACATTCAACGTATTAAGAAATACTAACATTCAAACACTTAATTCTATTTTCAACCTATCTATCGTAAAGACAGAAAATACTCCGGTAGGGGGATTCTCCCGCACGAAAACTATCACACAAGCGAGCTGAATGAAACCTTATGAAAATACGACATAAAGCTGGCTTGATTTACATGTAAACCAACTCGCAGACGAGGTGTTCAAATGTTACTTTTGATACTCTACAGGAAAGGGTTAGTGGGTGTATTATACCCTTATCCCTTCTCAGAATACATTTCAACCCTTTTTGGTGTCCACAACAACGTAAAACGTAAAATTCACCGCCGAAAGTAACCGAAAGCGGTGAAAAAAAGCTCAAAAAGGAAAAATATGTGCGCGCGCAAACTCATCTGAGAAGCTCCACATTTTCTATCGATGTGTATCGATAATTTTCTATATCGATGGCTACTGACCGCAGAATCGCGTGCGTGGGGTCCGGATGTTGGTCGTGCGCAGTTTCGTTTCATCGTGTTAGTGTGAAAGCCGAATTCAGCCGAACGAATCCGAACGTTTGTCAACGTTTTACGCGAGTGCTTCATGAAATTCTGCAGGTTCGAGTTTTTGCAACAGCCAACTGTCAAAATGAATCAGTCTGTTTCAGAGGTTCGCAATTTCGGTGTGTGTGCTTAATGCGAGTGTTCTGTGTTCGTGAATTTGGTGTTATTAAATATTATTCGACGATAATTAATTTATATTTAATTATTTGTTCGATTATTCGTTGTATAAGTTGATTTTTCGTGTTCCTCAATCGTCGAATTTATCGCGAGAGGCCACCATTTTGCGCTTTCGTTTTCCTGGTGTTCTACGTGCACTTCCACAGTTCTCCATTTCTTTACTCGAATATGTAGTGAAGTTGATTCGAAAATCGTGTGTAATCTGATCTGAATATTCTTGATGTGTATTGTCAAGTTATAATCATACATCTGTGCAAAGTGCAGTTCTCAATGGTGTAGTAAAGAAATTTAATGCTGATGGCTGCAAGTATTACTTTGTAGAAGATGAATGAACTTAAAACTTGGATATTTATTCGTACGTGTTTTGTAACCGGCATCCAATCGATAACATTCTTGCTCTAGTGTTTTTTGTACTCTAATAAGCCTGCTGTAAGTTCAGACAGGATAAATTCTGCGTAAATTATGTTCTCGAAATGGTGTAAATTTTCTTATTCGGTCGTACCGTGAAAGAACAATGATAACGTACCAAACAGATAATACGTGAAATCGACCCCTTTTTTGGGAACGAAATGTGTATAAATAATTGGAAAATGCATTAAGAAATTCGGGGATTACGATGAGGTCTTCGAGAACGTATCCGAGGAGTATTCTGTGCGCTGTGCTGGTGGCTGCGTGTGTCCTATGTTACCATAATAGCTGTAACTGCGATTTCGTATTCGACGATATCAGTGCCATAAAGGAGAATCGAGATCTACGACCGCATACCCCGATCTCGAATATATTTTTCAATGATTTTTGGGGCACACCGATGCACAAAGTGAGTACCATTTTGAGGTTCTATTCTTAGTTTTGCTTGGTGAAGGTGTAGACGAATAGCTTCGAGCAATTGTTTCACTGTGGCAATAAATTCTTTGTGTTTATGAGATATTTTCAAGTCACTTAATGGGTTCAAAAATTGCTTTGTAAAGTGCAAATTTATCGAAGACGTATTTTCACTCAAACTCCTGTTCTGTCATAAGTTCAAGTACTCTGAACCCAAAACAATCAACGTCCCGAAATCTCGACTTCTCCAGTATTTGTTTCCAATCAATTCATGGAGGAAAAATAGGAAAAATATGTATGAATGGAAACTTATGATTTATTTTTCTTGTCCGAAATATTTAGTTTGATACATCATCTTAATTCTCCGACATTTTTAAAAATGAATTTTTCTTTCATTTAAATGATGAAATATTCAGTATTTTTCTTGAAAATATTTTTTCCATAATATTCTTATTTAGGTACTTCTTGATGAAAAAAAGAATCTTTTTTTTTCTTTTCCTCATTCAAAATATTCAGGATGAATTAAAATCAAACTTAAATAATTTACTAATTCTCTAGTCTGATTTGTTATTAATAGCCTTTTTTTTTTCTTTAATAATATTTATTACAAAATATTTTTATTTACTTAATCGTTTGATATCTTACTCGGTGAGATTTTTTAAAAATGAAAAAATACATGTGAAATTCGAGGATTTATTTTTTTTCTCGTGAAATATAATATTCTTGTCATATAAATTTTTCAACCTCTCCTGTATTATTTGCTTGATTGTATTTTTTTCATCTACATTAATGCAGGACAGACAAGACAATTTTCAGAATTTTCAACGTTGTTCTCTTATGATCAAAATGCACTAAGATTTAGTAATTTTTTTCTGAGCAACAAGTTGATATTTCAATGTCACCAAAAAATAAAAATCAAAAACCCAAGGGAAAAATTATAAATACAATCTTTTTCTTCTAAATTCATCTCACGCGATATTTCAATTCATTCGTACAACTCTCAGCACTTTTCAACTAGTCGCTAGAGATGCAAAAAAAGTCACTAAAAGCGTCTATTTCAACGAAAAATTATCATCTTCTAATAGTTAAAAATAAAATTTATCCATTCCTTAACCTTTGTAATATTTTCGCTCTGTGTCTTATTTAATATTTTTCGACTGTATGAAAAATATTTCCGTTAATTCAATGCGAATTTTCCGTACTAGAATTTTTCTATTACTCGATTCCAGTTTTTTTTTTTTTTTTTGCATTCAGTCAAATCAATAAACAATTTTTAATAACCATAATTTTTTTTTTTTGAAAATATTTTGAGTATTACAATATTTGGGTTTATTCGTTAAATTTCTTTGTCTTTTTTAAAGTAGATGAAAAATTTAATGTTGGAATTTTTACCATGTGATTGAATTTTTTTACTTTAAATTTTTTTATCGAAGTCGAAAATTATTTTTCAAAAGTAAGAAAAAAACGAATTTATTTCTCCTCTCCAACGTAAATATTGCCAGCGCAACACACGTCAGTTCTGTAACCGCTCCAGTATTTTTCTGCTTGATAGTTGATGTTGATACTGAATTTCGCTTTTACCACATCACGAATATTTTCATTTTTTTACTGCTGTGGACTCAGCTCAACTTTCGTTGCTCCGCTCTTTAATATAAATTATTTTAGTACTCTCTCCAGAAAATAAAATATGAGGAAGGTATTCACAGTTTTTTTTTTCTTGAAAATATTTCCAGTTTATATTTTTTCTCAATCAGTAAACTTTTGATCCAGAAAAAACTGTCGCAGTTTTCTCCTACGTTATGAAGATAATTCACGTTAACTCATTGAACTTGTGATTAATTTTAGTTTAGTTGAGTTGGCTCGTTCCCCTTCCCATTTTGGAAATATTCTATTCTTTTAAGTACCCTACTCATTTTCTCTTCGGGGTGAATTTGTTCTTAAATTAGTGATATAATTATGACGAAAAAATAATGGAGATTGGCTGAAATATTATTTTATTAAAAATGAATCTTTATCATAAATTTCTAGTTTTCTCGGTTTTGGCTCTGAAAATTATTTTCACTGCAGCTTCTACAGAAAATATTTGAATATTTAAATTTGTTCCAAGTAATAAAATTTTTAGTCTCCAAGATTTCTGAAAACAAAATACTTAACTGAACATTTTTTTTTCTCCAATTTTTGCGTTGGAAACATTCTTAGACTAGGTTGATTATTCGATTTCTAAATAATTTCATTTACGGTAATACAAAAAAAAATTGGAATTTAAGAAAAGTATCATTTTTTTACTAAAAGAATGCCTTTAATTTTTATAGAATTTTCTGCCTAGTCATGAACTCAATTCGTCCTCTTCAGAAGTATTTTTTCAATTTCTCACAGCGTGAACTTTGTTCTGCGAACATTCGAATCTCTACTGAGTAAAATTTTACTATTTCTTTCAGCAATATTTCCCACAAAATATTTTTAAACCCCTGAAAGTTCACCAGAGCTGCTTAGCCATTTTTTTTCAACTCTCACGCCTTATTTCAGATGTTTTCATCGGATTACAAAGTTTATTTCCGAATTTATTTTCAATAATTTTTATTTGCTCTCCACATGTATTACACTTTTTTATCTCTAAATTTTTTCTGTGCCTTTTCGAGCCATAAACTTATCAAAAAAAAATTTTTTTTCTCAATCTTTTCCTTTTTATTACCATTGAAAATATTTTTACTTGAATAGGTTCTTATATAATTTTTTCCTCTCTATGAAAACTAACTAATCAACTAGTCATTTGTTTCACATTTGTGGCTCTCCGATTTGTCAATTTTCATATTCGATTTTCAGTTTTAATAACGCAGTTTTTTTTTTTTTTAATTTTTCCAAATTGAAAGATTTGTGATTTGATAGAATATTGAAGAAAAAGTTTTTCAATGTTATCTGCTTATCGGGAAAAAAATCTATACGGGATCGATACAGATTGCTTTTTGTTGCTTCGAAATATCGTCGATCTTGACAGGGAGAAAATCGGTAATCATCTGCTGAACGAAATTCTTTAGAATGTGTAAATAAGTGCTCCCACATATTTTTGTGCTTCATTTTATGAAGTATTGAAATAATTGCTATATTACCCAATATTTCAGTTGTTTTGGTACACAATGTTTTGGTTACCGATGATCTTAGCTTCTATCCCATGAGCGGAATAGAAAGTGAAATTTAGATGGATGTAAAAATCTTTGATTTTGATGTCTATTTCTTTAGTTGTGAAATTGGCTATCACCACGTATTCGCTTCTCAAAGACTGCATGAAATTGTTCGCTTTCCTTCTTGAGGTTAATTGCCTGGAAGAATGTTTTGATTCAGTCCTTAACAAAATAATCTCCTACTTCTAAACCGATTTTTGCATTAAGCATGTTTTGATTTTCGTACAATACATGACATTAATTTCACGGTACTTTACAGAAACATTTTCGTTCGTTGTTTTCCAATTTGGGAATTTTTTTTTCTCGAATAAGGCATCTCTTTTCTGTCGAAGTCAAACTCGGATTGGAATGTCAATGCCATCCTCCTTTGTTATTCTTTATATGAACTTTTTATGTGACTTCAACTGTTTCTAATAGTTGGACGGGGCTTTTTATTTTACTGCTGAACAAAATTACCAAAATTATGATAATTATATGTTCGTATGAGTAATTACGTACCTCTTTCAACATCTTTCTTCCCTCCATTACTGGCTCAAAAATGTATTTTTTTATTTCATCGCTATACTCTGTTCAACTTAAGAATGCCTAAAACGGAACGTCAAATTCACATTTATCAACAATGTAAAAATCGGATGTGTGATAAGAAACAAGAAATTAAAATCGGAAGTGTAGCCAAATATTGTTGCTGAATGTGAACGAGTACCTTTTCCTCTCCCCGGAGCCCTGCAAACTGCGTTCCGTTTTAGGCATTCTTAAGTTGAACAGAGTATAGAACGGGAATGTCGAAAATAGCATTAATTTTCAGAATAAATTATTGGCTGTCCGTTCTCTCATAGCAGAATAACTGATAACGATAAAAGCAATTTCAATATTCAACTGATAATCCGTAATCTACTTTCTCTTGTTATAATTGAAGATATTATACGAATTACGAAACAAAAAAAGCTAACGAAGTTCGATGAATTACGATATTACTTTTTTGAAATGGTATTGAATGGAGTGTAAAATTCAGCAGCCGATTCTCGTTTTCCAATTCCTCCGTCTTCTTTAGTGCTGGTGAGTAACCGTGATCGCGACGCGATGACGTTGACGCTAACCGACGAAAAAGTACAGCAGCTGCAGGATCTGGCGCACAAACTGCGCATCCATTCGATACAGTCGACGAACGCCTCCAACTCGGGCCATCCGACCTCGTGCTCGTCGATCGCCGAAATTATGTCCGTGCTCTTCTTCCACACGATGCGCTACTCGATCCAGTCGCCACGCGATGCAGCCAGCGACCGCTTCATCCTGTCCAAGGGACACGCCGCGCCCATCCTGTACGCGGCTTGGGCCGAGGCGGGCCTTTTTCCCGCCGGCGACCTGCTGAATTTGCGCAAATTCGACAGCGACCTGGAAGGCCATCCGACGCCGAGGCTAAATTTCGTGGACGTGGCGACCGGCTCGCTGGGCCAGGGACTGTCGGTGGCCTGCGGCATGGCCTACATGGGCAAGTACGTGGACCAGAGCGCGTACCGCGTGTACTGCGTGATTGGCGACGGTGAAAGCGCCGAGGGCAGCATTTGGGAGGCGGTCAACTTCGCCTCGCACTACAAGCTGGACAATCTGTGCGCCATTTTCGACGTGAACCGGCTGGGCCAGTCGGATCCAACCATGCTGCAGCACCAGGTCGACGTGTACGGCGCTCGACTGTGCGCGTTCGGCTTCAACTTGGTGCTGGTCGACGGTCACGACGTGCGCGCCTTGTGCGAGGCGTTGGAGAAGGCGGCCGCCACCAAAGACAGACCGACGGCGATCATCGCCAAGACCTTCAAGGGCAAGTACTTTCTCGAGCTGGAGGACAAGGAAGGTTGGCACGGGAAGGCATTGGGCGAGGAGGCGGATCGCGTCATCGAGCACGTGCGCAGCCTCATGAAAGACCCGCAGGCGAAGGCGACGGTCCGCCAGCCGGAAGGCAGCGTGCCGCCGGTCAGCCTGGAAAACGTGAAACTGTCGTCGCCGCCCAGCTATAGTCCGGGCGAGAAAGTGGCCACCAGGCTGGCATACGGCACGGCGTTGCGCAAACTGGTCGAGGGCAACAATCGGGTAATGGCCTTCGACGCGGACACCAAGAACTCTACGTTTTCGGATAAGACGCGTAAAAGTTTTCCTCGTAATCACGTTGAGTGCTTTATCGCAGAACAGGTATATATTTTTAGTTGGTTGTTGGGGTCGCTCGGGTCGGGTTTAGGATAATTTCCCTGGAGTTATAATCGGTTTCATTCAAGGGTATGCTTCACCACAAGTACGAACTGCGCACCCTATTTTGTAGGTTTTTTGCTTCTGGTAAAGCGTACCCTGAAGAAATGAGTGAGGCCGCAAGGTTCTGACCAATGGGGGATGGCATATTCGAATCGAATTTCTTCAATCATCTTCTCCAAATTTTGGTAACGTAATTTACTTCTTATAAAATATGAACACCGTTAGGTGTTGAATAATTCCTCCTATGAATATCAAATCAAATTTCATTTTGGTAATTTATGCATTTTATTAATTAGGAAAGCTTCGATGGTTTTTCCAAAAATTCCAAATCCAATATTTGTAAAAAAAAAAACGGGAAGTGCAAATGAAGGGATTCGAAACGAAATAATATTCGAACTGAGGTAATGTGGGCACTCCAGTCATATACAGTACCACTGTGGTTAAAGGATTAAATCGAGGTTTGACCCTTCAAAATGACTTGAATATTGTCTTTCCCTGTATCGCGCATTTGCCTTTCTTACCCACCACCACTGTCTCCAGTTTTCCTACCTTCCGACTGATTTCCGATGGTTTTCAACCTTTGTTTTCCCTCCAACCTGCAGAATATGGTCGGCGTGGCGATCGGCGCCGCCTGCCGCGACCGCGCCGTCGTCTTCGCCAGCACGTTCGCCACGTTCTTCACGCGCGCCTACGACCAGATCCGGATGGGCGCCATTTCGCAGACGAACGCCAACTTCGTGGGCTCGCACTGCGGCGTCAGCATCGGTGAGGACGGGCCCAGCCAGATGGGCCTTGAGGACGTGGCCATGTTCCGCACCATTCCCGGCTCGACCGTCTTCTATCCGTCGGACGCGGTGAGCGCTGAGCGCGCCGTCGAGCTGGCCGCCAACACGCCGGGCGTCTGCTTCATCCGGACGACGCGGGCCAACACGCCGATACTGTACTGCAACGATGCCAGCTTCCGGGTTGGCCGTGCGTGCGTGGTACGCCAGTCGGACGCGGACAAGGCGCTGGTGGTCGCCGCCGGCGTCACCCTGGGCGAGGCGATCGCGGCGCACGACATTCTGAAGCAGCAGCACGGAACGCAAGTCCGCATCGTCGATCCGTTCACCGTGAAGCCGCTGGACGCGGCCACCATCGTGAGCAACGCGGCGCAGTGCGCCAACGCCATCGTCGTCGTCGAGGACCACTACTACGAGGGCGGGCTGGGCGAAGCGGTGCTGTCGGCGGTCGTTGGTCAACCGTTCAAAGTGAAGCTGCTGGCGGTGGACGCGGTACCGCGCTCCGGTAAGCCGGAGCAGCTGCTGAAGGCGTTTAAAATCGACGCCAGCGCTATTGTCGACGCTGTACTGCGTATTCATTCCTAGATGCTATACATTTCTTTTACGGTTAAAACTGAGTTGTTTCTTTCTTCTTTTTCTTTATCGGGCAGCCTTCGTTGAGTGTTTTGGGTTCGATTTTTCTCAGTGTGCGTTTATTTTAGGATCGCAAAAAGTGGATTGTGGTATGCAGGGCTCCGGGTTAAGGAGAAGGTATTTGTAATAATATACATGGTGTTCCGCCTCGACGAGTTCACCGCCAAGTAACTGCAGATAGAGCAACACAAGTGATATTCATGTATCATACTTTGCATGCTCTCCGTACAGTCAGACATCCGATTTTATCGGAAAATCTCTTTTTTTTAAATCTTATTGCACTTAAAGAGCATTATCTTGAATAACTGAATGTCCAACGTGGCTCAATTCAGTGCCATTTACGTAATATGCCTGCCTTTGGCGGCGAGAATCATCAATGTTTTGTCATAAAGTTGTATTTAAACTATAAAATTGAAGCAAAATGATGCTGAGAGCACGATTAGCTGCAATTATCCTAGATGAAGAGGCGTGAACAGACTACATATTAGCATCTATACTTCTGAGGAATATGCGTAATAATTCTTTTGAAGAATTACGAGTATCTGACCATTTGGTTTAATTGTTCAAAATTAATTTTTAAATATTAATCATGACGTATAAAAGAATTCATTTTCTGCTTTCACGAGGTTTTATGAAGGCTACAGCTATTTTTTTTTTCAATTTTCATTGTTCACTCGACTTTTTTCATTTTTTTCTTTAGAAATTTTAGATCAAAACCGTAGGTACAAAGCTTACTGAATCATTGAAAAAATTATTACGAACATTATTGAGATTCATACATTATTATAAGATAGTTCAAGAATACTTTCAGTTCCTTTTCACTCGTTGTACTGAATATTTGGCAGCTGTTACTGAGAAAATATAAAAATTGGACTTTCCCAATATTGTTCACAAACCGTAGAATTGAATAAAACGGTGACAATTAAATGTATGTATTGGTCAGCCCAACTTGAACTGAAATTACTAGAATCTTTTAAGGTAATTAATTCGTTTCAAAGTCCAAAAATTATGGTGGTAAAAAGATGCCTTGAAAGACTTTTAATTACTTATACGAACAACTCGACGAGTCTCATTTCGCATTAAAATTGGAAACTTGCAAATCGCTTGGGTAATAAAAACAGATCGCACTTACATTACTTGTTACTTCTTGTCTAACTAGTCGTTATAAGTGTTGCAGACGAGTTGGAAAACGGGGGGAAAAGAATTTTACATGTATATATGCCCCGAAAGAAGGTGAATTTATGTGCATAAAATATGCAAGAACATCGTTAAAATATGCATAAAATATTCATTTTTTTTTCTGTCCTTTTCTCTCGTTTTTCGTTCGCTCGTTCTCATCGTTTTCATTTGTACGTTTTTAAAAGCGCCGGCTATCATTTTTACGCTCTCGAAGCTCGAATTTATGGCTGATACAACCGTTTTGGAATCAGTTCCATCGTTTTTCGTCGTAATTCCGATAAACTGCGAACATGTTTTAAAGGAAAGATGAGGTGAAAAAGTGGAGAGAAGGAAAAAAAAAATGAGGATCATAAATTAGTGTAAAATATTTTACGCCCTCGCGAAGCTGTTGAAATAATTAAAAGAGTAAGCTGGTATTTTTTGAAGTGGGTAGTTTTATGGATGGATTCGAATTTCGCATGCAAATTAGTTAATACCTGGGGGAGAAATTGAAAATTCGAGAGGTGTTTCGTGTTTGGCCGCTCGTATCAGCACTATAAGCGCGAAGCGATGAGGAAACGTCAGTTTGAGATTTCCATTCGACGTTTTCTCTTGACTTTTAATGATGCAGTTTGCAGTGTTGCCTCGAACTGGAATCTGTTAGAAGATTCGATGAGGTGGCAGTTCAGCCACCTTAGTTGAATGCCCTACACGTTATAAACCTGTTAGCTTTTTTATTTGCTTTGTCATTCAATGTTGCGTTGGTATTAAATTCCTTCAGGCTAGTTTCGTATCGCGTAAAAACGTGTGTGGTGCTAACTGCGATCATTTTCAAAATTATTAGTTGAAAGATTTTCCTCATATCTGAGTGGATTATTTTCTATGAACGTATAAGTTACTAGCCTGTGAATGAAGATAATGGTAATCTAATTGGGCATCATATTATGACGCCATTTTATTGTTTGCTCAACGGGACCTTTATAGTTGAATGTTTCATGATCTCAGAATTCCAAAAATACCCATCTCTCATTTTCGTATTTCTCTCTTTCATTCTTTCTTTCTTTATTTATGTGGTGGTAGGGGGGTTGTGAAAAAATCGACCAAATGTCAACCTCTCCGTTGGATCATCCAAATTAAGTGACCACAAAAGCTCATGTCTAAGCTCTTTGTAACTTGATCTCATGCATTATCGTGATGATACGCGGAGAGAAACGAATAGTATTATAATTACTAACAGGATTAGTGATTTTTCTCATCATAGTGAAGCAAATTATTTTTTATAGACAATCTTAATATTTGTAGTTCTTTTTACTGTCTTAAATAACAGTATTTTATCATTTTTCTAGTAATTTCTGCGACAAATCTTGAGTCTTAGCAATTTTCCTATTGAAATCGTAAAAGTTACTGTACCGAAATTTTTTTTCTTCATTATAATGAAAGCCTTGCCGTAGGTATGTTACAATTTAGTTTATATTTGTAACAAATTTAATTTCTCATATGGCGGACTATTTGCGAATCTTCTTGACGGCCCATCAATCATCATTAATGTTCAAGCATATTTTGTGGATGAGGTGAAATGATGAAGAGGGAAAATTTAATTTTTTGTCAAGGAATTAATTCTCATTCTCAAGTGGAACACTTAATATCCTCTCTTTCACCGTACCTGACAACTTAAATGAAAATGTAATCAGACGATGGTGTTGGGTACTTCAGTGATGAATTCAAACAGAACGTTGTTGAGCACCATTTAGTACCTATGCTTAAAATTAAATACATAGTTAATTTTTAAGGCCCGCGTCACTGTCAAAAGCTATTCTGCGTAAACGTCATAAAGTTACTAAAAGAAGCCCTTCATTTCGCATTTGTCTCTCACTCTCTCTCGCAGACGTTTTTCGTTCATTCGAACACCACCAGAGAGTAGCACCAAGCAAGTCTTGAAATTATTCCAGCAATGTTGCCTTGCCAAAAAGGGGTTGCTATGGGGTGTTTATTCTTTCGCGTTTTTCGTTTTGCCGCTGTGTGGGTTGTGGGTTGTTTACCAGACACCAGTGTAAGTCTGTGCACTGACGAAGGCAGACTTTGGTTGAAATCTCTAGAAAAGCTCCTCATTTTAAAGGTTTTAGCGACGAATAAAAATTTTTGAGCGAACGAAAAAAGACAAAATATTAAGGAATGGAAAATTTTTCAAATTTCATGCGAATTTTTAACTTTTGAAAGAAACGTTGATTGACATTTGTTAAAGAATTCAGCTTGCTCGCTTCTCATGCAAAGTTGTTTGATTTTCCAGTTTACTGTCAAGAGTGTTGTTCCACAGGCAAAAAATAAAGTTATTTTCTGGCTTTTAAATGACGCCGTAAGAAGATTTCAAATCGATTCAAACGCTTCAGATTATTTTAGAGAAAGAATGCTTTGAAACTAGCGTTTTTCAAAATTTTAAGAAAATGATTGAAATTTTATATCTTTATCCTGTGAAAATTTCTCATTTCTCAACGTTTCTGCAGGTTTCGATCGAAACAAGCTGAAAAATATAAAACAAAAGTAGGTCTTAATACATTCTTCCTTTTTATTAATCAGAAGAATTTGAAAGGATTGGATCAAAATTCAGGTCATGCTTGGAAATCTCGTGGAAATTCTTTCTGAAGATGGGTAGATTGAAAATTGAAATTGAAACATTGTTGGTAATTAAAATGAGACTGAACCACTTTTACTATCTAATTATTACGTGACTCTTAAAACTTTTTTTTACTGCTCTTAAATTTTTGTAAAAATTGAATTGGAAAAAAAAAAAAAAAGGAAAAATACTACAGACAAAAATAAAAACAAAAACCAAGAATTTTAAGGTGAAAAAAAGAAAATTCAATTATAATGGGGAATGGGGAGAGGAACGAAAGACAAGATAACTGAAATTAAAAATCACAAAACGGAAAGCAAAGCATACGAAGTAAATAATCTCACGTGAAAATCCAATATCACCCTCTTATAATAGGAAGAAACAGATAGATATGAACAGGAAAATTAAGTTTTTTTTTTGTTTGTTCATTCCAGATTTTGTTTTTGTTTTTTTGCTTTAATGAGCGGAAGGGCGATAAATTTGGTTTTTCATGTGTTTTGTTTTTAATTTTTTTTTTTCGTTTTTCTTATTTCTATGATTTTTCATCACACTTTTCGCCCTTTATCATAATGTTTCCCCTTATTTATTGACCTTTTTTTTTTTTTTTAATATTTTTTCCCCACTTTATTCTGAAGTTTTTTATTTAGTAAGGTGGAGTGGGGTAATTGCAACATAGAATATTTTTTTTCAACTTCAACACCACCTAGCGACAAAATTTATGAACCAAATTTTACGCAACTTGGAACATAAATACCTTGAAGTATTATCTTCAGGTTTATGTATAAGTTTTATGAGTAAAACACTCATGCGGATTTTCTGTCTGATTTACTAAAGTGTGTTGGTGTAAAATATTTTTCCCAGGAAATAGGGGTAATTGCAACAATTTTTTTTTACTCAATTAATTATGCTGTATTTTATATAACAATCCCCCAGACATGAGAGTAGACTGAATTACCTATATTTACACAAATAAATGGCTGCGATATCTCAATTCAGATTTGACTTATGAACTTTGTTTTATTGCATGAGCGTTTTTGAAATTTCAATATTGATAATATCTTCTTTATTATAGCCAAAAATATCGATGTAGATAGATATATATTGATATTTCTTCTTCAATATATTTATCAATTCGTTTAAAGCTTGTACAGGCTTGTATTTTGACCATTTTTCGTCAGTTAATTTTTTTTTTTTTTTAATTCAGGGTAAATGCAACATAAAGGGATGTCTTCGGGAAAGTTATTGGGACAACAATTTCTTGTCCTAACGTCTTGTGCGTCATTGAAAAAAGTTGTCTGGACACGGCAAGACACCGTCCCTGAACTACACCATGTAATATCATAGCATGTTTAGTATGTTGCATTTACCCCGAAATTTCTTAAATCGGGGTAAATGCAACAACTCAAAAATTTTGCAGAAATTTTCGTTTGTTGTACATTTCTTAGCCATAATATTAAAATTTATTGAAAAATAAGTAGGAATAAAAAAAAAATCATGAATTTACTGTATTTTTTGAATGAAATATTTCTTTACGAAAATACGGATAGTCACTCATAAAATTTGATAAAATTTCATCTTCAAGAAATTTGAAATTTTCATCACGATAGGAGGTCGGGATATTCATGCAGCCATGTATATCTTGTAGTTTAGTTGTTACATTACTCATACCACTAGAGAGAATTATGTTCCAAAAGACGACAGGGCTAGTAAATGGTCAATTGTTGCAATTACCCCGGTGTTGCAATTACCCCACTAAACCTTATTTTGTTTTCATTTTGTATTCTTGTATTTTAATTTTATTTCTCGGAATTCCTTCATCCTATGATTATATTATACTCGTATTATATCCATTTTTATTTTATGAACATCTTGTCATTTGAATAGTTTCTTTTGTCTGTATGTAAAACAGGCTCACTCGGTTCACTGTCGTTGCTCTGTGCGAATCTTGTTTTAGAGTATTCCACAAATCGCTGAAGTTGATGTTTATTCAAATCGAAAATTCACAATATCGACCCATTTAGTTGTGATTTGTTAAATTATTCTTTTATTTTTTATTTCGTTTTTGAGTGTGGGCGACCGAGTATACATTTCATCGGAAAAATGTGTGTCGTAGAAAATTGTAAAGTCAAAATGAAGAGGAGCAAAGAGAGAAAAAAAAGAGAAGAAAACACACGGAACTCTGCGAAAAAGAAACATGTTTATGCGAGATCTTGTTATTTTCCTCAATTTATTTCGGTTTGCGTTTTAACGAACTTGCGGCGGCTTGTGTGTGTATATATATAACTTTTTCATTCGAATATCTTTTTCACCCCCTCCCCCTATCCCTCCAACTCGTCGCAACAGCCCATCCCCTCAGTTCCAACTCACCCGCGACTCACCATTACCCTCATTTCTCAAATCGACTTTACTTTTTATACTGTTCCTCTCTTTGAGCCATTTTCGTGGCATTCGCATCGCGTAGGTGAAACGTCTGGGGAGGGAATGTAAAAAAGTGAGAAATATCGAAAAACTCGTTTCTCGACGGGGGCCTGAACCAAAAGAGAGTTCGATTTTGCAGCGAGAACCGTACATTTCACACGCGTCTACGACTTTAATCAAGCTGAAATATTTCGCAAAATAAAAACGAGGAAAAATAGAAGAAGAACGATTGCGGCCGCATTTAATCATGCCCCCTTTGGGGTGGCCGCCGGTGAAAAAGTGGTTACGACTGTGGAGAAAGAGGCAGAGTGGTGGGGACTAGAAGTGGAGAAGAAGGTGGCATTAGGTAAGAGAGAAAAGTTTTTATTTGCACCAGCGCATTAAAGCTACGGTTGTTGAATTTTTAAAGAGTCTGCTGGAAGAGAAGCGTTTTTGAGTGAAATATATTATTTTCTTCGTTTTTCACCAAACCGTTTGTTAAAGCATTCGTTAAAGTAACACCTGATGTACAACAAATTTGGTGGAAGCTATCGGCGAAAATGAGAGAGCTCGGTGTGGGAGAATCGGGTAGAGTGGAAGCAAAGAGGTTTCGACTTTTTTGCACTACTTGGAGCGCGGAGAGGGAGCGAGCTTGGGTTGAGTAATCTACCCCATCTTCATTTCTTCAGCTCACTAGAAAAAAAAAAGTAATTGGGGCGCCGAGTGAAAAGAACAGAGAAAGCGCGAGGAAGAAAATTCCAGAATAGTTTCGGAGAACTCTCGAGTACTGATTTCTAAGTGTACGTTATCTTATGGCAATCCGAAAAATTTCACTTTATGCTCAGCTTTTCCTTCGAAAATTCTATACTTAGAGGATTGCAAGTCAAGATGTGGCTCAAATGTTTTACCAGAACTAACTATTTCGTATAAAATTGATTTATTGTTAATCTGAATGTCGGCTCTTATCCTGTCATTGATTGTAGTACCATTTGAGCTTACGTCTGTATTGTCTCTGAGCTATATATCGTTTTTATTTTTGAGTTTCATAAATAGTTTACATGCTTTTTAGTTTAGGTACTTATCATTTTCTTCATTATTTTGGATTCGTTGTCGAATTTCGGTTTTTTTGCAGAAAACTTTTTCGCTAATTTTTAATATCGTCTATAATTTCCGTCCCATCTTCCTCTTACTGTTAATTTCAATGTCCCATCGTCGTGGAAGACCTAGGATGTTATACCATGACATTGAAAAAAATATAAATAAAATATACTCGTAGGAACAGTGATATACAAGAAGGCGACAAGTACACAAACCCTATATTTACAGTAAAAATATTATAACCATTGATGAGAAAATAGATTTCAAAGTTGCGAAGTGTTACATAAGAAAGGCTTTGTAATACGAGTACAAAGGTGTGTTTTTGCTATCCTATAAAATTTTTAAAAAGTAAACATCACATTCTTGCGTATCACTGTTCGTAGAATAAATTAATTTTTTTATTCATCTCAAAGGTACAAAAAAATGGACATAAAACCTTTTTGCTGTAAGATATCACGTCTGGCCTCTAAATAGAGAAATTTCACACGGATTTTAAGTCGACTTGAAATTCGCTCAGCCAGCATCGGTACCTGTGCGTAGCCGCAAGAGTTTTTCTTCCAGACTCGGTCGAACGATAAATTTTTACTCTTCATTGGGCGCAGCCATGCACAGCAAGTTCACAGTTTCGGGTTTCTGCGGTTAAATATTTTAAGTGGCCGGTTAAGTTCGAGGTTTATCTTCCTGCGGGAAAAAGAGTGGCAAATAATTTCGTTAATTTTTGGGGGAATATCGGTGCTCATTGTGGGCGAGAGAGATGGCAAGACGTCGTATTTTGAAGTAACTTTATGGCGTATAGAAGCTCCGTTCGTGTTGAGAGAAGCAGAAAACTTTGCTGCGAGACCCTTTGGTTTAAAGTGCACCGGCTGCTTGGCGTCGCAAAGTATATTTTTGAAGGAAATAGAAGAGAGTATCGAGGAGAATTTGTGTGTGTGTGTGTCTCTCTCTCTCTCTCTTTCATAGTGATAGACGAAGAAGGTGCAGGAAATAATGTTGGGCGGGGAAAAGGAGATAGATTTTGGAGTGAAAAGCGTTAGTAGTGGTACGCGTTTCTTAGAAGGAAAACTTCTCAACCTAATTTCGAATGCATGACCTTACATAACGTAGCTGACTCTGGGGTCGTCTCGTTTTTTTCATTTTTTTTTTTTTTCTACTATACACATTTTCTACCGCCCCTGACGATTTGAAAACGTTGAAAATTACGTTTCAAGACAAAATGTAATCGTGCCATTGAAAAGGGGGGTAGCTTTTTTCTCGTTGGAATTTCGGTGCTTTCTTGCGAACAGACGATGACTAACTGCCCAAATTTATTTCCATATTTCATTGCTCGAATACGAAAGTACGTTTCGCTTCAAACTTCGTACAACTATATCGACTTTTTAGAACGGAGATGAGCTGAGTTTCGTGAGTGTGATATTGCTTGAGAATCGCTTAGAAACTGGGACTTAGTTGCTGAAAATTCGTAGTCATGATGTATGTTTATAGTGATGGGACAAATATACCGATAATTATCTACATTTTTGCTGATTTCAAAGGAACCGCGAAACCGATGGTCATGAAATTTTTATCAGACTTCAATCTTTACAAGATTTACTTTGGTGCAAATTTCAGCCCTTTTGGTTCGGTACTTCCTCTGATCTCGTGTTCCAAAGTGAAATCCATGTAGGTCCTTCAACACTCAAATCGACTTTTCTGCAAAACTAACGAACGGATTGGCTTGCACTTTGGATCGTTAGAATCTCTAGACTTGAATTAATATTAGTTTGGTGAAAATTTCAGTTCGATCCGATCAGTAGTTTTGCTGTAATTATAGCTTCCAAAGTCGAAATTTACCATTTACATAGGTACTCCATAAATAAAGAAGTGAATGTTAATAATTATTAAAGAAACACCAAAATGCGAGATAGGTATTTTCGGAATCGTGATATCAAGAAACGAATAATAGTACAAGGGTCCCATGCCTATTTGCGAAAGTCAGACCGAAATTAATAGAAGGTTTTCTATCGAAAACCTGCTAAAATTGAGAATCTAAGAAATATTTTGACTATTTTAAATTGAATTTTTGGTCGTTTTTATTCGAAAAATCCAATACGGTAGTTCACTTTTTTATAAAAACGCATTGATCGCTGCTTAATTTATTAGTTTTGTGTCCGGATTGAGCGAGTGACGAGAAAAGTACGTCAAGTGTAACTCGTCAACTAGAACGCAACCCCGCATAACTTGTGCGTCTCGGCGGTTGTATCTATCCAGTAGCGTGTTTTTTCCCAGTGGCCCCCTTTTAAGTGGAGTTACGGGCGAAAAGGTATTTTTTATTAGTAGAATTTGAAAAATTGTTTTCTTAAATTTTTACGTACTTTTCATCATGAGATGGATAAAATTGAATTTTAAAAAAAGTGATGAACTTTTCATTCGTAAATTCTGAGAGGAGTACAAAAAAGTTCTCATCATTTTTCCATCGGAATTGATTTTGAGCTACATGTAGGGAAATATGTGCTAAGAATTTATTGAAAATATAGAAAATCTTTCAGAACTTTGCATATACTCGTAATATTGTTGGTATGCGAAATAGAGAAAAATGTTTGAAACAAAAGTTATACCGTTTCTGATTTACTATTGAAAAGTTATCATCATTTTTTCAAAAAATTTAATTTCAAACATACTCAGTATAGGTATGAAAAGTACGTAAAAATTTGAAAAAAAAATTTCAACAATTTTTCACGCTGAATCCGAATTTGCGGTCCGTTTTGCTCTACGTCGCGATTTAGACCCATTTTGGAACATTTTTCACTTTTTTTGGGCTGTATCTCGCCAGGCGAAAGTTGAAGCCATAAACGGCTACCGGATTCGTGTTCAGCGACCTCGAAAACCCCCATACCAGTGCTCAACGTACAAATTTATTCCCCCTGAGCAGAAATCAGGAAATGCAAAGTTTATGAACATACTCGTATTATATTAGGAGAAAATTTCGGTTCGATTGAAATATATTAGCAAATTATCGAATTATCTGTCTGTATAGATTAAATAAATTTGGTTATAAAAAGGCAGTGTTCATTCGGACATTGCATATTTCGAAATAATCTCCGTATAAAAATCAGAATCCGGTACCAGTCATCAAATTGACCCAACACAAGTGTGTAATGTATACAAATTTTTCAAATTCTACCGGTAATTTTTTTTATATGAGAAATAGAGGAAAATGTTTGAAACAAAAAATATTCCTCATTCAAATTACTATAAAAAAGTACTTTATTACTTTCTTAATAAAATCTAATTTTACACCACATACTCAAGTCAATACCATAGTCTCTCAATATGTAGAAATTCATATTGGAAAATACATTTTCCCCCGTAACTCCACATTAAAAGGGCCATTGGGAAAAAACACGCTACTGGGTAGATACAACCGCCGAGGCGCACAAGTTATGCGGGGTTGCGTTCTAGTTGGCGAGTTACACTTGACGTACTTTCCTTGTGAGTTGCATGAATTACCTTTGCGGCAGAAAATACATGGTTAGGGCTATATAGTTAATCGAGTTAGTAGATTTTGTCCATTCGCATTATCCGTCGACGGATTAAACGGCGCCTACTCCGTATATTTAATATCAATGTCGAAAATGGTTAAAGGAAAAATATTAATAACATGTCTCCCCGTCTAAAAAAGTATAATATGTATTCTCTCATCCGATTAAATATTCTCTTTTTCTATGTACACTCGAAGAATAATGTCGCTGAAAAAATAACATCAGATATTTTTTTTCGTATGAAGTTTGCCTCAATAATAATAGAAATAACAAATACCGTAGCTTTCTGCTCAAGTTTTGACGTATTTTCATTTTCATAATTGCTCCATCGGATCGGTATATAGTAGGTACTCATTAAGGATGCACCGTAATTTTCATTTATCGTTTAATAACCACCCACCGGAATTCTGTCATTATACATCTATACAATTTCCATGAAACATATATACCCTTCCCACGTGCAAATGGAATAGGATACTCGATTTTGTATTTTAAAACGTTTAATTGGTGGTTGCACACCTTCTCTGCATTAATATTTCATATTATTCGGCCAAAACCTTTTTCGACTATTTGTGGGTGGCGTACTAAGTGATTGAAACGAATAAGCTATCACCTCCATGCTCCTCTTGGCCACCATAAGAAGTCATAAGAATCTTATACTGCTTTATAATGAATCTTAGGTTGTTATTTTACAAAACGATAAAAATCCGAATAATCGTTAATTGCTCGTAAAACAAGCCAGCGATGACGGAGAACTGAAGGGTACAAAATACTTGGAAAACTTTCATCTCTTAAGGGTTGTAAGAAAGGGGGAAAAAAAATGAGAAGTGGGAAATTAGAAAACAAAGAAAGCCCGTCAAAAATGATTCTCTGTGAAAAATTTTACCGCAACGACAAGCCATATAATTAACTGCGTGAAACTCGCTCTATCTGTATTCTCTCTTTTTACTTGAGCAAAAAGCGAAGGGAAAAAAAGGGAGAAAAAATTAAATTTTCATCAAAATGGCGAAAAATTAATTTCCGTTTAGAGTTTTTATGTAGTTCCTTTATACAGAGGAACGCGCGAAAGCCCCCGTGTGTCTTCCTCTTTTTTTCTTTTTTTTTTTCTAGAAAACTTGTGGCGAGTGTTGATTGTGTGAGTGGTCGAAGGGAGGAAAGGCTTGAAGGTAAAAGGGCTGAAAGGGTGGGGGTGAGTAGAAAGAAGGTTTTTCCACGCAAATATCGTCGTAATTTGGCGGAAATTAATTTCATTTCGTCAGCGATTGTTATACGAATTTCGAGTGTTCGAATGTAAAATTAAGGTGTGTGTCGGCGGTGTGACGGGTTGGGGAGTTGTGGTCGTTAATTTTGAAAATTTGGGAAATTAAAATAGGATGACACGCGTAGCGGATATAGTCGAGTCAAAAAAAAAAAAAAAAGAAGGAAAGTGGTATAAAAATATGGAAAGTAGAATACAGCTACGTGAAAATACGTTGGAAAATTGCTGCAAAAAATGAGAAGAGGTATCACACCCGAAGCAGAAGTTGTTTTTTTTTTTATAGAAATTCGACTCCGAATGGGGCTGTGTAAAGATTTACATTTATTTGAATACATTATTGAGAATGCCGTGGCATTAGTTTTTATTTGTTGAAAATAATTCCTCGAGTGGATTAAGTAACTCTCTGTGGACTTGACTTTGTGGATTCGTTAAGAAGAGAGGCACATAGTTTATGCATTTATACAGTGTGTGGTTTGGTTACTATTTCAAACTATCAAATATTGTCATAAAAATTTACATTTTTAGTTTATAAATTACGGAAACGTGCGAGAAAAAATATCATTATAGGGATGCATTCATTTTGTGATTTAGCCAAACGATGTTGCCAAAACTGAGACGAGTTTTTATACATTTCTGAAACCTTTTCTATGATCGATTTTTTACTACCCAATTTGTTGGTCTGATAAAATTTCGAAATCGTTTGCTGGTATTTAATTTGGCCAATTTTTTTGTTGATGCTAAGCGAAACGTAATCTCTAAGAAGTAAATCATCAAACCATATAGAGCAGGTTTTTTTTGGGCAGTTTCAGTTTTATGATGTATTTCTTTTTTCTTTTTTTTTTTTTTTTACAAATGACATTTTCTACATTTCTTCGAATATATAGATGATTAATTAATTTTTTCTCTTTTCTTTTTTCAGGAGCAAAGCCACAAATCATACAGACCACTATGCGTGCTCACGTTCCGCTGGAATTATTTTTTTCACCAGCTGGATCCGATGGGCTATCATGTTGTGAATGTTATACTTCATACTGTTGTTTCGTTATTATTTTTCAAGTGAGTGAATCATTGAGAACCTTTAATTTCTAAGTTTTTTGAAATGATTATGACAACATTGAAAGAATTGTTATGGTATGGAGTTGAACATTCTTCGCTTGTAAAAAGACGATGTGCGTGTATTTTTTCCAGAACTATATTATAATGTTTTTTATACACTCAAAAATTATTATAATTTGCGGGTAGACATGATAATCATAATAATATTAAAATATTCCGCTTGACCCTAAATACATACATTCAAAAATTTACAAAATTATGAAGGTGAACGAGTAGAGGGAACACTGATGACGGAGTATGAACCGATACCAAAACTAGAAATGATTACATTAACTATCGAAATTAAAAATATCATGAATCCAGTTAGATCATTCAATACAACAGCAGGTTTCTGGTTTGATTTTTTATTGATATTCAGCCCACCGATTACTAGAAACAGTACTCCTACTCCAATCTGAAATATATAAGATTAATGTAACTTTTAGAATAATATATTGAACGAGAGTATCAATAATGGCTTTGAAAAATAAAAAAAATTCCAAGAGCCCTGTTGGTTGAGAATCGTTCAAAGTATTTCGTGTTTCTATAATTATTCATGAATAAATAAAGAAACAAAGATACGTATCAATGGATTTTTAGATTTTCAATTAAAAACCTACTGAAAAGGTTTTATCGTCGAAGAACAAGATCAGTCACATTCTCCAGCTGCTCTCAAAACTAATTCGGGTTGGGGGTTTAAAAAACTTTGATACTCATCGTTTTCAAATCTTACTCACTTGCAGTAAAATTGAAGCAGAAGTAAGCCACAGTAATAGCTTGTAAAATTGTAATTTATCTCCACTTTGTACCACGTATTTAAGTTGACTCGCGTTTGCTGTTAGTAGAGCGAAGTCTAACATTCCTTGTGCTACTGTTTTTCTGGTCGCATACTTATTGACGTCCATAAGTTTTCGTTTGGCCTGCAAACGAAGACGAAATTACGCAGCCAGTCTTTGTGTAAGTGGGTAGTATATGAGGTCTTATACAATTTTGTGAGACAAGTACGTACTATATTCGTACTATTCTGTATTAAACTACCCATAGAATTTTATTCAAAAAAATAATTTTATTAATCTAGCATGCCAGGGAGTAACAATATGAGTCGAAAATCATTTCTTCCAAACGTAGTTTTTCAAAATGAAAAAAATAGTGTTACTGGTGTGGCTGCTATTGGTAGACTATATTTTCGGATTTTTATGATTGTTGGGATTCAACAAATATTCCTGAAACACCTAAAATCATTCGAACCACCCAGTTTTTTCACCTTGAAAAACCTCTTTGATAAAATATCATTTTTGACTCATATACACTGTTGCTTTCAGACACGATAGATTTTACTCGTATCCGACATGGAAAAAAAAAAGTTGTAGATTCGAAAATTTCTTGCATACTGACAACATATTAGGTATAAACCATTTTCCATTTTTTTACCTCTAAAGAGAAATAAAACGTTAAAAATTCTTAATATATAACAGATACAGATAAACCCGGTAAGCTATACATCTTGGTCTGTATTTCAATGAAAAATTCTTATAAGTCACCCTCGAGTATCAACTTTTATTTTTTTTTAAATTATGTGAAAAAAATCAGTTACTTATTTTCTTCTCACTCACCAACTCAGCCTGGTTTTCTCGACGAAGTGTTTCCACTGGTGCAACCGATGAACTAGATTTATTTGATAAACATGAAAAACATTTGAAACGCATCGGTATTGACAGTATCTAGTGCATGAAATTTGGTAACTTTCATATCACCTTGTCCAACATCCAGTGTTCTGAAGGAAGTGCAAATGATTACCTACATATAGTGAAATGGTTTTCAATTTATTCGACCCGCATTTTGCAGGACGACCAGAAAATGGTAGCGCTTGTTACTTTTGTTATTTGACACCAAAATTATATAAGTGGGGGATGGCTGTTAAATCGATTGAAAAGTACTCAAATGTATTCCCGGTGGAAAATTCTGATACCAGCTTTTTAACCCTCATTCATTGTTATTTTGCTCGAATAAAAAATCGACTTACCTATTTACTCGTACTTTTTCTACCATTTGTGAAAGATTGAACATCCACGGTGTAAAGTATTTTGATTTTCATTCGTGTGTGTGTTTTTTTACGTATGTTTCAGAATGTGTCTTATGTTTTTAAATGAAACCTCGAGTTTTGTGGCTGCGTTGTTATTTTCTGTTCACCCTGTGCACACCGAAGCGGTAAGTTGGATATTTTATTCGAAATTTGAAATATTATTCTCCCCAGAGTGGCGTATATGTATACCTATATATATATCGGCATGGGAAGTAGGGTTCACAAAATTAAGTGATGACCTCATTTTCCTCCTCCGTTTTTTTGCTTTTACCAACTTTTAAAACATTCCATGGGACTTTCACAAAGTAATTTTTCATTTTTTTCCCCCTACCTTTTTACTGATTTATTTTTATTCGTCTTTCTACATACTGTAAAACTTTCTTAATCATTTTTGTTATGTCAAAAATTTCGCAGAGAATGTTTCTCACAACTCATTTCCCCTTGTGTTAACGACTTTAACTTTACCTTATATTTTTTTTCTCAACCCCACATGGAATATCAATATCTTTAACAATATTGCCTTTTTCTAGTCCCAATTTTCAATGTCCAGACTAAAAGTTGGTTCATGACTGAAGGCGGAGCCCTTATCTTGAGAAAAGGGAGGATTCGACTGCTAGAATCTTGAATTTTTCAAACTATGGAGCTATTAGTCAGGGCCTGAATAATCTTCTTAAATCAAAAAATATTTATGATAAAAATATTCTATTTAAAATCATTTGCCCTATTCTACGAGTAATAAAATAAGGTATCCTAGAATTTCTATAATTTTTCTCCAAACTACACCGAACGGACTTGTAATGGAGAAATAAAGTTGGGGAACGTTTTAAAATATGTGTTCAAGTTTATAAAAACTATCCAAGAAAGGAAATGGTGAAAAATACAGTTCTAATTTTTTTTATAATAGAAACTAATGATGGCGATTTCAACGTATTTTTAATTTCCTAATACTATCCACTTTGAAAAATGGGAAAAAAGATAACTTGCCCAGCAAAATTGAAATTCGTAAAAATTAATCTTCATTTTTTGGAACTTAGTCGCGATTTTGGACACGAGTCTGCGATATTCTGAAGGAAATATTAGTTTTTAATGAGTGTTTAATGTTGAAAGTATTCGCGATTGTTATAGACGAAGTGAACCAACCGTTCTCCTCTGTAACTTCATTGGCTCTTATCAACAATTCACTCTCCTTTAACGTTTTCTCCAGACCATTGTGGGGAGAATGGAAAAATTGAGAGATTAAAATGAATACCTACAGACGGACGGGCAGAGCAGACGAGTGGCGAGAGTGAAGGGAGGAGTGGAAAAAGAGTGCTCGGTGAATTTCTAAACGGAATTTATACGTTAGATGCGTTCGAATTAGGGAAAAAGGAAAGTTTGAATTAGGTTTTCCTCCCTTCTAGATACTCCATAGTAAAGCCATCCGTTCAGCCATCATTCGTACACCTCTTTTGGGCGATGATGATGACGGTCTCGCCATTTACTGCTCGTTTATTTGCTACACGAGAAAATATTTCGAATGCAGCCAACCGAAAAGGTTCAGAAGCTATAGTGAGGGTACTAAACACTTTTGATGTGTTTTTTCTTTCCTTTTGTACCTTTTTTCCATCGCTTTCCATCTTCGTCACGAATGCACTCTGCTGCATATTTTCGTGTCTGTAGTCTGGTGCAGGTACGATGCAGAATAAATCGATTTGTTAAACTTACCACCGTGCATTATCCACCCTCGTTTGTGGAGCGTATTTATAACGTTTTATCAACACGATGCACTTTTTCCCCGTATTTTTAAATACGCTTATTTTCGCTCGACTCGAAAGTAAATACGATGAAAACGCATCCAAATGCATGGGAATTAATTTTCTTTTTTTTTAAACTGGCTTTTCTGCAAAATTTTCGTTCTGATGCTCCGCTCCTTTTTCTCATGAAACTTCACATACTCGTACATCAATCGGTTTCGAAAATGATCATTTCTAAGAATAAGTCAACAGTTTATATAAACGCTGCACAAAAAGTGAAAACAAATAGAGCAATCTTCATAGGCCCTCGCTAGCAGAAAATAAAATTCAAATCTGTACATGCATACTCTTACATGTACTTGAATTGTTACAAGTCACTCTAATTAGCCCTGGAAAATTAGTATTTGAAGAGGAAAACATTAGTATCACAGGTTCCCCCTTACCCGTTTTGGTGACATGGGCTTCATCACAGAGGATTCGCCTCAAGAAGCTCGTGTATTTAAAAAAAAATTCGTGTTTTTTAATAATTGTATTTTGAAGAATATGCGAGATATATCGATTCAAATGTTGAGTGAATTTGTTTTCCATTTCTATATTGATTACAAAAAAGATCCCATTTGCTGGTGCCGTAGAAATGTTAGATACGAAGTTTGAGGATCTTATAAATGAAATTTGAGGATCGGTATATTTTTTAACAGTGCTTTATATTCTATACGTGTTTTTCCTCAGCAAAACTTGAAAACGTAAAGAAAGTTGGCTTCAAAAGACCATTATTAAAATATTCCTCATGTACCTACCTACTCGTAATTTGAAATATTTTTTTAAATTTTATTTCAAATAGGAAGGCTTCAAGTGGCAGTTTAAAGTCAAGACAATATTTTATAAACTTTCCAAAAATTTTTTTTCACATAATCCTGAATTTTGGTTAAAAATGTCGATAAACTGGTGGAGGGAGTGCTATACGCAGATAAATTGCCTTTTATCATAACAGTAGTAAGGGGGCTACTTGAGGACACGAGCATTTCCCGTTGAGAGGAGGCACCTTCCCAACGGGAAATTACTGCTCATTTGCCGCTCAAGGCAACAGCGGTGATCGTGATCACCTCCGTTGATGGATAGCCCCATCCTACTTTTTCATTTACGCCCTTATGTACCCCGGTGTTCCGGCGTACAGTTTCCGTTGGCAGAAGCCAACGTCATGCCCTCCCTATCACCGCCCTTATGTACCCCGGCTCTACCGGGGTACAGTTCCGTTGGCTGAAGCCAACCTCTGGGTATAATGTATATGGGCTCCCGGACATGTGAATATGCTCGTGAAAATATGGCTATTTTCTGGCTGAAAATCATCCGCCGATCAGTACTCCGATGATTGGCGTTCCACTTACTGTTGAGAGGTGTACTTACCCAACGGGAAATGTTCAGCCGAGCACCGCTCCTCAGGAAAATTAAGGTTAGTACCTTCATTTTTTCTTGATTTTCATGCATTTTCGAGATTTTTAGATATAATGGCGTAGTTATATGATATTATTATCACCCCACCCTTTTTTCTATTGGTGGGGCTTGTTGAGGACAAAAACCGGTTTTTGAGAGAATATGGCGTAATTATGTGAAATTACGATTACCCCCACCATTTTTCTATTGGTGGGGCTTGTTGAGGACAAAAACAGGTTTTTTGAAAGAATATGGCTGAATTATGTGAAGTTATGAAATTTTGTTAAAAATATTTTCACTTGTTAATTTTTATATTTTTGCCAATTGTGTGATTTTTTCAAAGGCATTTTCGAGAAATATTATTTATTTTTTCTCGAGACTGTACTTTTTTGTCAAAAAATCTAAACTTTGTCAAAAATTATTTCACTAGAAATATTTTTCACTTTGGATGATAAGATTATTATGAGAGTGATGAAATTTTGTCAAAAATATTTTCACTTGTTAATTTTTCTATTTTTGCCAATTGTGTGATTTTTTCAAAGGTATTTTCGAGAAATATTATTTATTTTTTCTCGAGACTGTACTTTTTGTCAAAAAATCTAAACTTTGTCAAAAATGATTTCACCAGAAATATTTTTCACTTTGGATGATAAGATTATTATGAGAGTGATGTAATTTTGTCAAAAGTTAGTTTTCGAGTAAATAATTTTATTTTTTCTCGAGACTGTACTTTTGCCTAAATCATCAGATATAATTTTTATTATTATAATGTAAATGAAGATAGAAGTTAGAAGAGAG
Source organism: Parthenolecanium corni (assembly GCA_038050395.1). Classification (NCBI taxonomy): domain Eukaryota; kingdom Metazoa; phylum Arthropoda; class Insecta; order Hemiptera; family Coccidae; genus Parthenolecanium; species Parthenolecanium corni. The sequence goes on along the minus strand of JBBCAQ010000014.1, from coordinate 4,357,454 downwards.
TTTTCGAGAAGATAATTCTTTATTTTTTATCCGGACTGTACTAAGGTAAAAAAGGTGATTTTCGAGTATAATTTTTTACTTTGTTAAAAATAATATTCGTCATCCCCTTTTCACCATTAGAGAGTATAGATGAATAATATACTTGTATGTGGCAGCAAACTGTTCCTCTCCAGCTGAGTATTCTTCTGTTGACTGAGGTTATAACCTTACATACTAATACAAACACCCGAAGGCAACCTTTTTGCTACCTGAGCCAATGCATTGCTAATGAGGTATACCTTTTTTGCAATGATGCGAGATTGTTGACAAAATAAGGTTTGCCAATAAAATATATTTTCGAGAATAATTTCTGTCTTAGTGAAAAATATTTTGAGATGATTTTTTCTCTAGACTGTACATTTCTCGTAAATTATTATTATTTTATGGGGATGAAGATATGATGCAATAAGTAAGATTTCGAGAATAATTTCTGTCTTGATGAAAAATAATTTGGGGATGATTTTTCTCCAGACTGTACATTTCTCGTAAATTATTATTATTTTATGGGGATGAAGGTATGATGCAATAAGTAAGATTATTTCGAGAATAATTTCTGTCTTAGTGAAAAATAATTTTGGAATGATTTTTCTCCAGACTGTACATATTCTCGTAAATTATTATTTTTATGTGAATGAAGATAGAAGTTAGAAGAGAGTTTTCATTCAGACTCATACTCGTACTCCGAGCCAGATTTAGAATCTGACTTATCAGATGGGTCCGAATCTTGGAAAGTTTCAAAATCAATACCACTGATCCAGTCATAACCGATCTGTTCAGCATCCTCGTTACACTTGATGAATTTTTTTATAGCCTCACCTGTCAAAACATATTCCATTATCTCAAAACGTTTATCATTACCTGATATTTCATTCACATGATCTATTACTTCACGTTTCATACCAAAACTTTTCACATAAAAAATAGCTGTTCCATAAAGATACTCCTTCAACTCCCTCACCAACTTATCAGTTACTGTGTTGTCACAGGGAAAAAAATAATTTTCCACATATGGGCGTTTGTAATGTGTGTATTCGATTTCCAAATATTTCACATCCATGGTTATACGTGTGAACAGTATGACGAAGGACAATGAAATGTGAATTTGATCCTATAATCCAGCTATTTATAGCATCCTTTTAAGTAAGATTTCTGTCTTAGAGAAAAAGCCTGATTTTTAGATGATGATTTTTCTCTAGACTGTACCTCGCCAAGTATATTGTTTGAAAGGTAAATGAGAGGTAATGAAAGGTAATGAAAGGCAAAAAGTGCCCTTCACTTGTGAAATTATGAAAACTATGGAAAATTATAATACATAATATAAAGAGAAGAAAATACAAATATAACAAAAAACGAATAATACAAATATACACGAAATAAATAAATAAATAAATAACAGAACAAAATATATACAGCAGACATTAATAGAACACGTTAATATCAATCCACCCGCAGAAATGCTGCTGTCCCCATTCGCGTCAGTTAGCTTGGATAGTTTGCAATTGCACCATGTGGAATCAGCTGCAAAAATAATATATTGTAAAAAGGAGTAATTTATTAAATTACATAATATAATTTTACTTACACTCATCATCATCATCATCATCATCATCATCATCGTCATCAGTTGTAGATGGCGTGCTAATGATCCCCTTTAGTGAGATAAGTTTTTTACAACCGTGTAAAGTACCCTTCACTTGTGAAATTATGAAAAATAAAATAAGAGAACAAATACACAATATAAAGAGAAGAAAATTAACAAAAATATAACAAAAAACACTGATATAATAAACAAGGCGAAATTCACAAAATTGAGCAATATTAGTACCAAGAGATCCAAAGACAGAATGAAGGCAGATTTAACAGGAAAAATAAATATTCGAGAAATAAGTAACCTTCGAGAGGGGCACATCATCAGCTGTAGACAGCGTGCTAATGATCCCCTTTAGTGAGATAAGTTTTTTACAACCGTGTAAAGTGCCCTTCACAAAAGGCAAAACGCCCTTCACGAGGGGCAAAATTTTTGCCCCTCGTGAAGGGCGTTTTGCCCCTCGTGAAGGGCACTTTCTACATTTTTGTGTAATTCTAAAAATTTATTCGAGAATTACCATTATTGGTCATAGCGAAAAGATGACTAAAAATATCTTTGAAAGTCAACATGTTTACAGCTATGACCTTTTTTATTTTTGAAAGTAAAACCTTTCAGAGTTTTAACGGGATAAACAAGTAAATAACGATAATATATAACATAAAATGTCCTGTTTTGGACCATCAATATTATGCACAGTACAGTCACACTTGCAGTAGCAACAACCATATGACTTACAACCTGAACATTTTACATTATCATTATGCGTTGGAATTTTTTTCTTTTTGCGTGATTTCAAGAACTTAACCATATCAAACAACGATGTCCGCAATTAATCTGGTCTATTCTTTGTTCCTGAATACAACTGTAATAAACGACTGATTTTTCACCAAAGTATGTCAACAATTCTGAGGGTGGTTCAACACCAAAAGAATCAAAATATTCTACAATATTACCAATTTTACGATATGCTACCCAATGAGTACCCGGTCCTGTTGTCTTATCCAGATTAACAACACCTGTCTCGGTTGCTCTAACTTTAGCTGGTAACCGGTCACGCATGAAAACGCCACGAAAATACGGTATATTTATAGTGGTCGCAATTTTTTCAATATCGATATTGGTCAGAGCGACTTTTTTTTTTTAAACAACTCCTTGTACAGTCCGTTACCTGTTGTTATAGTGTTAAATTTCTTAGGTTTTACCCTCCTACCAGTCTTTTTACTTGAAGATTTACATACACCTTCACCAGATACTTTTGGTTTTTTATTAATGTAAACACCTCCACCTTTTGGTATTTTATTAATGTAAACACCTCCACCTTTTGGTTTTTTATTAATGTAAACACCTTCACCTTTTGGTTTTTTATTAATGTAAACACCTTCACCTTTTTTGTTAAGACCAGCTAGCGATTCCATTGCTTTATTGTGTCTTTTACGTTCTTCCACCAATTTATCATTAGCTTTCTTATTATTCCAAGCATTAATACCGCTTGTTACAAGAGTCCCAACAGCTGTAATAGCTGGAACTGCTGCTGCCAGAGCGGGTAAAAACCCACCCTCTTTAACGCTAATTTCTTTAATCTGCGAGGTATATAACCTGACTTTTGCATCCTGTTCGTTGGTATGTTTCCCTTTAATGTTTCTAATTTGTTTAGCTGTTAAAGGGATTTTTAACTCATTACCAGCTGACTCTTTTGTACGGTTATATCGAAAAGTTACAGTTAAACCCTTACCAGTGTCCATGGCTTTTTGCAAGTTTTTAAGATCACACTCATCAAGGTTGGCTGGATGTAATGTGTACTTTGGTTTGGAGTTAGATGGTTGTTTCGGTTTTGTTTTCGATAAACCAGCACCCACGGCTCGTTTTACCTTCATAGCGTTTGATACCAACCACGCATTTGCTTTTTCACCTATACTAGAATCATTAGCTATCACACGTTTCCAAGCATCTTCTTGTAATTTATGGTCAGCCTCATGCCTTTTCTCAAGTGTATGATGATTAGCATATGAGATATCGTGATGCATTGCCGCCTCATCCAATTTATTCACAGGTTTCACCCCCTTTTCCAGCTGTAAATCTAAAGGTGTACCAGGACCCGCATAGTTATAACCAGGGAGGTGTAAAGGTACAGGAAGAGCATCTATTAATGAATTCAAAGACAATAGACCTTTTCCTTCTTTTATGGGGTAATGAGGGTGCTCTGTTGTGTATTCCTTACCATTTGATGACCCTGTCATAGGTTTAGGTAGTAACCATGTTGTTATCGTAGTATAACGTTGTTCACCGTAGTCAGTCATTATATTTCCTTAAATTCCTGAATAATATTCACAATTTCGTTACGAATACTAGGGTTTGTATTACCAGCTTTTAACTCACCGTATAATATATACAACCGTTCTAATAATTCGTCAATAGTATTCCAATAGACGTATTCAACGTCTTTACCGGTTACGATTTTACGTAACCCTTTGCCTTCTTTAATACCCTGTTTGCCCTTACTTAACCCATATATATTCATTATAGGTCTAATCACATCGCTATATTTAGAGCCTTTGATATTTTTCACCTTACCATCAGGGTCATTGTTACGTTTGTAAGCATATGTGTTAACCAGTATTTCACCATATGTGTTCAAGTCGCTTTCCTTGTAGTTGTCTTTATGAGGTTTAGTATTCGTCAACAACTCCCACAAACCTTTCGTACCAATATATCTTTTACCAGTTTCAAATATCAAATCATCACCCACAATGTCAACACGGGTATTACCTATAAAGAAATTACCATTTTCAGAGCGTATACCGTAATGTACATCGCTCTTACCCGATCTAATTTCTATCATATGTTTAAAAGCAGCCAAGTCTTTATTATTATCTTTAACGTTATGGGTATCAAAGGATGTAGATGGTTCGATTTTTTTATTGATATCAGCCAACGGTTCTAAAATAGGTGCAAATTTATTACGGGTGGTAATATCCTGAAACATCTTACCATATTTCATACTCTCAAATTTTTGTTGAAGTTCACGTTCAACACGTAGGAACTCTTCTACTTTCTTGTTATTCATAATGAAGGTCTGAATTCCAATACAATATTAATTAACTCGCCACGGAAATTTATAATTCTATTATCTTGATCAACTATTTTTAAATGTAAATCGTATAATATATCAGTATTCACACTGTAAAATGTTGGTATAGTAGGTCTTTCAACAATCTTTTCACCAGGAGATACGTTTAAAGGAAACTCGTAAAGAGTGTTGTCAAACAACCGAGTGTCCTCTATGTTGTTTTTTACTAGATTGCACCGAACACGTATCATATTTATAGGAAAAATATCTACAAGGTGAGACGATTTGTATGTTGTACCGCGTTTATAAGCCAACCGTTCAAACCCTAACGTTGGGCCTATGGATGTATCCTGTGTAAAATCAACAGTCAACGTGCTGTTTAATTCAATACGGAGGGTATTTTTATTGAGTTTTAATGAAAATTTCCTCTTACCCGATAACTTGCTCGTAATGTAAGCTGAAATATCATCAATCTCATATATACCCGGAGGAATTATTATATCATCATACGATGTTGATCGTTGAGCCTGCTCATTCTTTGATGAGAGAGAATCACTTTGTTTGTTTACTACTGCAGCAGTTTTTTGCGGCTTCTTCTCACCTTCTAGCAATAACTTGGGATCTATACCTTCATTAGCATCCAAGTATACTCCCGGTACTAAATTACCTAAATTAGATGTGGATGGTATGCTTCTCTTTGGCCTTTCTTTTTTCAACTTTTTTTTACTTTCGTTAGTTTTTGTATTATCATCCAATAAAATTATATCAATCATGTCCTCAATCTCCTCATCCTCCTCCTCCTCCTCCTCCTCATCTCCCTCATCATAATTATCATTATTTTTGGGTATTGTTTTATCATTTGCTTTAGCACGATAAATAACTCTCAATGTATTATTATTCTCAGTGATATTATATATGTTATTATAGGTCACAAAACTTTTTAACCCAACCTCGTAAGGTTTATCAAGCTTTAAACCCTCACCATATTCACGTGAAATGTCAGAAGTTCGACTGTTTATTGAAATATGAAACGTCATGATGACAATTTAATGAAAATTGTGCTGATAAGTACATACTTATATACAAATTTACAGTTAGCCGCGATACACCTACATGTCTAATAATTAAAATAGTAGTTCTCGCGCAAATAATCCCTGTAACGTGTTGACTGTTCTAAAGCACACCTCATCTTATTGTGGTAAGGGTGATAGAACGGGCAACAAAAGTACGGTCTTCGTTGCGATGTCTTGCTAATGTTTGGATACTCATCCATATTTACAATTTTCTCTGATTCACACCCTGTTAATCCTAATAGAAATTTTACTTTTTCCAACCCCTTTACATACACAATATGGGCTTCGCTGATGACTTTTTTAATAATTTTTTCCATGTGGTTGAGGTCCATGGTGCCTGCATACCAGGGTATACCGTGAATATGTGCGTAAACATATTCAATTGATTGTTGTGTTTTTGATGTAAAAGTATTGAGATTACACGGTGGTTTAGCAAGCATGTAACATTCATAATTTGAGACAACATCTGTAAGGGCTGCTTCCTTCAAAATCAGAACGTTACCATCCCCTCTGTAAAACTGAAACTCGGCAACAATAACAGCCATTATATCCGTTCAGAGAGAATGTCTGTAACAGAATGACTCCTTGTACACAGAGTAACCGTTATTTATAGTTTTCATAATTTCACAAGTGAAGGGCATTTTACCCCTCGTGAAGGGCACTTTGCCTTTCACGAAGGGCACTTTGCCTTTCACGAAGGGCACTTTGCCTTTCACAAACGTTTAATTACCCTTCAAATTCAATATTTCGCACTTTTCGGTCTCAACATTATTTTCTAATATTTCACTATACCTTACACACCTTTCAAGAGCACAGTACATTGATTTATGAGATTTTGTATTATATGGACAAGTGAAGTTGTTGTTATGTCTGTTAAAAGAATCAGTCAAAAACAGTTGATCAATATTCTTAATATTGACAGCAGGGTACTCTCTCATTAAGAAGCTGATATACTGTTCCTTAACAGATCCTTGAACAAAAACAGTATCAACTACACTCAAAATATTTTTTAGATATTCCAACACATCTTTTTGGTGTATGTAACCTGTATCCCACGGAATACCGTGAACAGTTTTAGTGTCATTATTAAATTTATTCATCAGATCGCATCTTACGCGTGATGAATGTGTTGGTGGTTTAATCATCCAATGGTACTGTTTGTTCGATGATAGATATGTAAGAGCAACTTCTTTCAGAAGTATTTCGTGTATAAAACTTTCAAAGAAAACAAAATCAACAAATACAACCACCATTATGATCATGCAGTTATGTTCTATACTTGTTACATTTTATAGTTCAAGTATGGAAAACATTACCTGTCAGCGGACTGTAAACCGCTTTATCGTCAACAATTGTTACACAGTGAATAGTAGTATTGACTGGTAACGGCTCTCGCCAGTTGAAAAATATTTTTAAATTTATCAACGACTCTTTCAAAACATTAGGTTGGTATGAACAATCAATCACAATCATTGGGTTTTTAGTGATAAAATCAGTATAACTCAATAAAGGTTGCAGCATGTCAATATCCTTGCTATAATACGATCCTTTGAACCGTTTATACATGGAGTATAATACACCTGCACGATGTTCACTCACAACCACATTCAATCTTTCATGAGGGTAGTATACGTTATTATTGAGTAATACCTGACAATTTTCCAAATCACATAGATCGAAACGTGAAGCGTCAGCTGTTTTAACATTCCATCTTCTGGTTTGAAAAGCTATCAAAATATATTTCGTTTTGGCGTAACTAACAGGTATATCCCAAGTAAAATCAGTTCCGGATGCCGGGGAAATGTTATTATAAAACCATCGTCTATATCGTAATTCATATTTACAATTTTTGGCAATCTCACTACGAACCCTCGTTGTGTGTTCCAATTCGAATTTAACATGTGGCATTTTAAAAACAACATCCCTCAAGTCTACTTTAGCTGTTACTTTACTGTAATCACCCACTGATTTGAATAAATTCAGAACACCGTTGGATGTTTTATAGAAAACCAATTTCTGACTCATATTGTAAATGTAACTTTTGTGGTCTTCAAAAAATCCTATGACTGTAGACATAGGAATTGTAACTTGAAAGTAACCCGAACTATCTATAGTATTCTTAGCCTCATCAGAATCAAAGTTCCACCCCGCATCGCAGTATTGTTTATCAGTTTCAAAAGATGCCAAACCTTTCATGAGAGAGGTTATACCAGGTTTCCGAACTGTATCAATTTTATTATCCCCAATAAAATAGTCAATCCTGTCAAACAGATGCAACCAACCGCAAGTACTGACTACAAGTTTACTGTGATCGATAACTTGTACAGCAGACCCATCTTCATCCTTTGCTAAAGTTACCTTTCCTCTTAACTCCAAAAGGCTCTTATTAGGGTGCGTAACAAGATCCTCATTATGTATAACTATACAGAAATCTCCGTTTTCTTCATTAAGATTTGCAGAATTCGGAGGACGGTAATCAAAATACTCTACACTAGCTATGATGTTATTCATGATGTATTATTGATTATTTGTCTCACATGTACATGTATTTATAGAAATAATTACATCAGCAGGCACAGTGCAGTTCAAATACATCTTTACATATAAATGTAAAAGCTAAAACATTAGTATTAAATTCGGCCAGAGTATTGTACATGACGCCTGCAATGTATTCGTCAAAATACGTACGCGTTACAAATAGAACAGCAATGTCACATCCTGAATGATACCGAATAAACAGCCCTTTTTGATTTTTATGTACACCTTCGTGAGCGCGGACAAATTTGTAAGTGGTGTATTCCACCAATTTGTGACTAAACTCATCAAGCCAACTAGGTCCTTGACTTACGCCCGGATTCCTTGACTCATAACAGTTCATCTTCTCGCGTTGTGTCATACAGTTACACCTACAGTGACCAAATGATCGACACTTGCCACAAGCCATACCGTCTACAGCATCGCCTATGATTTCAAAACACTTTCTGATACAGCAGTAAGACGGTATGTCGCTCAAAAAATTTTCCAAACTATTAAAGTCAGCCATTCTTCTAGAATAAAAAACAATAGAATGATATTGGTTATTGTCTTACTATGACGCTTATTTATAATGTTCCGTCTACAGACAACGTATAACCGTAAGGTCTTGTATCATAATCTGTTTGTAAGATACGTTTGTCAAACTCAAATGATAATGTTTTGGTCAACTCCTTGTTGACCAATTGCTTAGTTGTCGGATCACGGGTTATTTCATTATTAGTAACTGACACACTTGCAATTTCAGCATCTATCATCTGTTCAAGAGTATCACCGTTAATAATCTGTGCATTCTTATGATGTAGCGTGAATCCTTTTACCTTTGTTGTGATTTTACCCTTTTTTGTTACATAATGATATGATTTAGGACCCGTCGCTAACCACTTTGTTATATAATCACCATTCAACTCGTCAGTCCACTCACCCAGCATGTCACCTGTCTGTACTGTATTCTTACCATTATCCTTATACACTATACTATCTGTATCACAGTACAGAACATTCTTATCCAACCTCGACAACTGATCATACAAACGCAACCTAGCATTAGCTGTTGTGTATATAGCTACAAAAATGTTAGTACTGAAGTTGTTCAACGCATAAGTCTCACGCATGCGGTAATTTACTTGTACCATTTCATCGCTTACATAAAATACGTTAATGTCCTGCAGTTTATCATCCAACAGTATTTCATAAAAACGATGCGCATTTGTTACAAACTCTGTCACAGGTAGGTTATTACGTTGACCAAATTTACCCCACAAAGAATTAAGACATAATTTAGCCATAGCTCTTTTACCCGGATTATTCTCGATATTTCTGATATCTAACTGAATCCCCATTTTCTCATAAATATCCTTAGCATACTCCTCGTTAGAATTATAAGAGTGCGGACTGGTTTCTAGTTTTATTTTCATAAAATCTGTGATATAACCTTTCCATAGTTTGTTTGACTTTTCAAAGTCCCAAACTTCATACGTCTGCACTACACGGTAACCCATTTCTATAGCTCTATTTACTTCTACAGTTGTCCACGTACCCATGAAAGGTCTTTCAGCGTCACTGTGGCGACATATTTCAGACTTAGTTTCTGCACACTTAACACATAAAGGGAATAGTAATTTTTCAGCTTTTTCCGTAAGAACACGTACAGGTAGTACAGGTATATATAGGTCTCTTGGCGCTATAATTTCACACTTGATCAGACCGTACCATTTTTTATCATATGTTTCAGGATTTATTATTTTCTTAGGGTGAGCAAATGGATAGAAATCATAATACATAACGGAAGGATACAAACTGCAAACATCTATATACCTAATTAATTCTTCAAGCTGATCAGAGTTAGCTTTCAGTTTGAACACCTCAGTACGTCCACCATATAACGCATCCCTAGGGTTGAGTGGTTCGATAATCTTTACCTCTTTCGAATACTTTTTGTAATCAGCTGTTTTAACCCATTGACATTCCCACTGTTCTACAACTTTATAACCGTTCTGTTCTAGTAATTTTGTACGATCGGTAGTTTTTTGGTACAAATTGTCCATAGTCTCAGCATTGACATTATTTATGAAGTAAGGTTTGTAACATTTAGGACAACCATGCCAAAAACACCCGTGATACTGATACACTGTCTTTGTACTTTCATCATAACCATCTACTTTTGCACCGCACAGTTTTACTTCACCACCATTCAAAGCATGTCTGATATTGGGATCCTCGAAACAAGCCAGCCACGATATAGATTGTTTTGAATACTTCTCATAATACGGATCATCCAAAACAGCTATAGTATTACTTTTCAAATATCTACTCCTATAAATAGCCATACATACACCTGCAATAGTAACATATTGAAAAGGGTCGATATTTGCAATCTTCAAAAATTCTTTTCTCAGCTCGATACACCCCCTCCTTAAGATATCTACATCTGACTCGCAGTACTCCCTAATTTCTTTCACCATATCAAAAATATACCCTTCCTCCACCTTTTTGTTATGCCATTCTATGAACTCTTTACGATCACCTTCTTTCATCGTATCATAACCATAATATTTCTTCTCAGGTATAGGACCTACATACTCCTTATTTTCCTCAGTATTAAAGTAATGTGGAAAATATCCTTTTTTCAATTCAGTAAGACCGAATGTTTTAGGAAACGAGCGCAAGGAGGTTGCGACAAAGTTATGGCTATCTACTATACTTAAATCTATGGCACTTATGTACAAGTGCATTATTTTAGTTCCGTTATAGAGTGTATTAGGGCATAAGGTATTCGCTATACAATACTGTAAAATAAACTGAGCATCATAACCTTTGGCATAGTGCGCTATAGCTGTATAACCGCTATGTTTCTTATCAATTAACCACTCGCAAAATTCTTCGTTTGTATTGAAAATGTATTTACAACCTTCATAATCATGCGCTATAATTAAGTTTGGTCTATGTACACCTGTTTCTTGCCGCGCCTCATAGTCGAAAAAAATATATTTTTCAGTGTATCTGCATTGGTTGTTTTCTACAACAGCTGATGGGTCACATTTTTTACAGTAACCGCATCGTCCACCTTTAGCAGTCTTTCGCAACATATAACACTGATGGTTATTTTTTTCCACAACTTCGCGGCAGTTCAAACATGTAACGTATCCACATTTATGTTTCCTAAACGAGTCACGACGTATTAACACATTACATTTTCGACACTTAAACTGAAAAAGACAAACGTTGAGGCTATGATCGTCATAGCAATCCTGATTGAAGCAATAACGGTTGCAATTATTACAGAAGATTTTATCCTTAGTATATGATGGGTGTTCCGCTTTCATACATACTGTACACACATTTACACCTACAGTCTTGCAGACATGTGCCCTGTCCTTATTCTGATACGGTTTGTCACAATTTTGACAGTAGTATGAACTACCGTAAAAAGCACCCATATGTGTAATCACATCAAAGTGATTTCCCTGTTTATAGAGATATAACTTAATCGGGCAGTCACGCAGCCCTTTGTATATAATATTGTTAAAATTCTCAGCACATACAACTTTTATTTGCACATCCAACTCTTCCTCGCATGCTCTAATATCTTCTAATGTAAAACCCTCAATATTGAAATCGTTCAACCTCATACATAAATCCAGAGCAAGATCAGTTTGTAAATCACGGCCTTTACGAATGTACGATATTTCATTTTGGTTCAAAACTCTATCCAAAAACGTGTCAGTATGGTAAGTCATGGCTGTTACTATAGCCCTAGGCGCACAGAGATTATCATTATTTTTTATTTGTAGGATGCACCTTTTTGTGTGCTTATCCTTTTTTAAATTTAAGATGCGGCGTGAACCGGCACCTTTGGGTAAATTTACCACATGGATGGTAAATAAAGAGTCTGTCAGCGAAACTGATTCATCAGAGGTTAGAATCTGCATAACCTTATTCTTTAATTTACCAACCATGTCTGTGGAATTATACCCTGTGGAAATGGTGTTAAAGAACAAAGGATTTTCCACGACGATATTCATTTTATCGCCGTTGGTCCATCCTGTTTTTGTTTTACAGAACTGTATCATTTCGTGAAGGGCTTTTGTCACTAAATCAGCATTATTAATTTTAGGCAAATTTTTCTTAAAATTAATCTTATAATCCAAAATATGGCTGTTGAATTTTTTGATAAAACGTCTACCAACAGTCTTAACGTTTACATATTTCAATTCAACACGTTCTTTAGACTTTTCTATGACTTCATCATCAAAAGGAAATATCTCACCTATAGCTCCTCCACCAACTTTCACACCTTCAATACGCGGTGTCATATCTTTACATTGTTTACCTAAATATTCATCCATGAATCTCTGTCTTAGGTTTGGTTTAATTTCGTTATTTTTACAATTATCAGTATCAATGTTATAAACTGGTTTGTGACATTGCGCAGGTTTGACTAATGTGAATAAACTATTTTCAAAAGGGAAAATAGAACCCAGCCGTCTTTCATAAGATGGGGTGGGTTTTACTTTCTTTTGTTTAACTTTATACTTAGTAAATACGTCTAATTTAAAGGGGAAAATAGAACCCAACCGTCTTTCATTGGTTTTGTTGGGTTTTACTTTCTTTTGTTTAACTTTATACTTAGTAAATACGTCTAATTTAAAAGGAAACAAGGTTTTTAACTGTACATTATGTTGTTTTTTATTTACAACGCTTGATCGTTGTTTTCGGACATACTGGCCGTTACAACTCTCTAAAGCTAAATTTTTTCTATTCACAGGTCTATTTAACTCCAGCTCATGCATTACAGCTATGCTAGGTTTACCAACTACAGGTAGTGACCTCTTATTTACATCTACACTTTTATCATCAGCTGTCACTAGTGACACTGATTCGAGTAATTCGTCCCAATCCATATTGGGAGCTCTATATAATTCGTCTATCACTATATCCGCCAGATCGTCACTCAAAAACCCTTCAACAGTGTCACAATCATCTCTGAATTGAGCAGGTGGTGACAAAACAATATCAGGGTTTATTATCGAATCTTCACTGGGATGTGTATAATTTTCAAAAATATTTTTCTCCATATTCATAAATCAACCTTTTTGACAAAATGTTTTCTCAAAATTATGATAAAGTAGAAGAAATAAATTCTATAAATAGGTGTACTTACAGTGTACAGGTACAGGATCAAACGCAAAACTGATAAATAAATAAATAACACGTAAATACTGTGTAAAAACTGAATAAAATAACTCGAAACAGTAAAATACTGAATAACAACAGTAGCAGTAGTAGCTCGCAAGTGCAGCAAAAATATCGCAATAATTCACAAAAATTATATCAAAATAACTTTTGTAAGAGGTAGCTTTCAGGAAAGTCAAAGAAGTACAGAGCTATGAGAGTCAAAGCTTCCGCACGGTTCGAGAACCTGAGAGCAAGTGACAAAATGCTCTCTAACATCTCATTTTATACCCTTTGAAAATCCTCGGATTTGTGTGGGGGTATAAATCATCCCTCCAGATACTATTTTTACCCCCAGAAAAATATAAGGATGCTCATTGGTTGGCTTTCTGTGCTGTAGTATCTACGTGTATATGTATAATGATGTTTTAATAACATCATTTCTTTAATTGTATTCTTTCACCCCCTCCCCTCCACACCCCCCTGAACCCCTCACCCCCTCCCCCTCCCAAGTCTCGTCCGAGTGTTACCCCCCTCTCCCCCCTCCCCACCCCTTACCCCTCAGCCTGGGTCTTAGCCCCCTTGTAATTAACATATTAACGTATTTTTTCAAGGCCAAAATCGCCACTTTTAGGTACCACAGTTTTGGCGCAAAAATATACAAGTTAATTTACATTTTAACTGCCAAAAAAGTCCGTTAAAATCCGTTACAATTCAAACTGTCCAATAGAGGCGATATATTTTTCCCTCCAAAAATATAACTTACAGCATTGGCTGGTTTGAAAATGACGGTTATTTAACGGTTTTTTTCAAGGTTAAAATCGCCACTTTTTGGTACCTTAGTTTTGGCGGGAATTCTGCAGCTTCATTTACATTTTAACGTATTTTTCCAAGGTTAAAATCGCCACTTTTTGGTGCTGGAGTATCTGTATATGTATAACGATGTTTTAATTAACATCGTTTCTTTAATTGTATTCTTACACCCTTTCCCCTTCACCCCCACCCCTCTTGAAATAAGGATTTTTACATACGAAGGATGCTATAAATAGCCAGATTAATGAATCAAATTCACATTTCATTATCCATTGTGATACTGTTCACACGTATAATCATGGATGTGAAATATTTGGAAATTGAATATGGGAGTTGTGATGACGGATATGTGAAAAATTATTTTTTTCCCTGTGACAACACAGTAACTGATAAGTTGATGAGGAAGTTGATGAATTATCTTTATGGAACAGAATTTTTCATTGTGAAAAGTTTCGGTATGAAACGTGAAGTAATAGATCATGTGAATGAAGTATCACGTAATCATAAACGTTTTAAGATAAAGAAATATGTTTTGACAGGTGAGGCTATAAAAAAATTCATCAAGTGTAACGAGGATGTTGAACAGATCGGTTATGACTGGATCAGTGGTATTGATTTTGAAACTTTCCAAGATTCGGACCCATCTGATAAGTCAGATTCTGAATCTGACTCGGAGTATGAGTCCGACTCGGAGTATGAGTATAATAAGTGGGATTCTGAGTGAGATACCTTATGTCTGAAGTTAACCTTATATTCTTGAGAAATAAGTACAGTCTAGAGAAAAATTATTTTTCACTGACAGAAATTATTCTCGAAATAATCTTACTTATTGCATCATACCTTCATCCACATAAAAATAATAATGTACGAGAATATGTACAGTCTGGATAAAAATCATCCCCAAATTATTTTTCATCAATCTCGCATCATCGTAAAAAGGTATACCTCATAAGCAATGCATTGGCTCGTTTGAAAAACGGCAGTTATTTAACAGTTTTTTTCAAGGTTAAAATCGCCACTTTTTGGTACCTTAGTTTTGGCGGGAAAATATACAAGTTAATTTACATTTTAACTGCCAAAAAAGACCGTTACAATTCAAACTGCCTAATAGATGAGTCCCTCCAGAAATATAACTTACACCATTGGCTCATTTGAAAATGACGGTTATTTAACGGTTTTTTTCAAGGTTAAAATCGCCACTTTTTGGTGCACGAATTCTGCAACTTCATTTACATTTTAACGTATTTTTCCAAGGTTAAAATCGCCACTTTTTGGTGCACGAATTCTGCAACTTCATTTACATTTTAACGTATTTTTCCAAGGTTAAAATCGCCACTTTTTGGTGCAGGAGTATCTGTATATGTATAACGATGTTTTAATTAACATCGTTTCTCTAATTGTATTCATTTACCCCTTACCCTCCACAACCCCCCCTCCCCCCTCACCCCCTCCCCCTCCCCAAGTCTCGTCCGAGTGTTACCCCCCTCTCCCCCCTCCCCACCCCTCCCCCTCCACCAACACCTCTCCTTGTTATGGACTAAGCTTGTACAGGTTTGTGAAAAAGTAAAAATAATACTGGAGGAATAAGTACAGTCTCGAGAAAAAATCATCTCTTCAAAACTAAGATTTTTTCACTAAGACAGAAATTATTCTCGAAAATATATTTTTATTAGCAAACCTTATTTTGTCAAGAATCTCGCATCATTGTAAAAAGGTATACCTCATTAGCAATGCATTGGCTCAGGTAGCAAAAGAATAGCCTCAGGCATATGTATCTGTATATGTGCCTTAAAAGGCAGAAATTTGGCAACATCTGCCTTGTATATTCTTCTATACTCGTAAGGTAAAAAAGTATTCTCTAATAATACACGAGAATATGTACAGTCTGGAGAAAAAATCATTCCAAAATTATTTTTCACTAAGACAGAAATTATTCTCGAAATAATCTTACTTATTGCATCATACCTTCATTCACATAAAAATAATAATTTACGAGAATATGTACAGTCTGGAGAAAAATTATCATCCCCTAATTATTTTTCACTAAGACAGAAATTATTCTCGAAATAATCTTACTTATTGCATCATACCTTTATTCCTATGAAAATAATAACAATTTACGAGAATATGTACAGTCTGGAGAAAAATTATCATCCCCAAATTATTTTTCATCAAGACAGAAATTATTCTCGAAATCTTACTTATTGCATCATATCTTCATTTACATGAAAATAATAATAATTTACGAGAAATGTACAGTCTAGAGAAAAAATCATCTCAAAATATTTTTCACTAAGACAGAAATTATTCTCGAAAATATATTTTATTGGCAAAAACTTAGCTGTCAACAAACTTTTCCATTCAATCACACTTCTTTGCAAAAAGGTAAACCTCATTAGCAATGCGTGGGCTCAGGTAGCAAAAAGGTTGCCTTCGGGTGTTTGTATTAGTATGTAAGGTTATAACCTCAGTCAACAGAAGAATACTCAGCTGGAGAGGAACAGTTTGCTGCCACATACAAGTATATTATTCATCTATACTCTCTAATGGTGAAAAGGGGATGACGAATATTATTTTTAACAAAGTAAAAAATTATACTCGAAAATCACCTTTTTTACCTTAGTACAGTCCGGATAAAAAATAAAGAATTATCTTCTCGAAAACTCTCTTCTAACTTCTATCTTCATTTACATTATAATAATAAAAATTATATCTGATGATTTAGGCAAAAGTACAGTCTCGAGAAAAAATAAAATTATTTACTCGAAAACTAACTTTTGACAAAATTACATCACTCTCATAATAATCTTATCATCCAAAGTGAAAAATATTTCTGGTGAAATCATTTTTGACAAAGTTTAGATTTTTTGACAAAAAGTACAGTCTCGAGAAAAAATAAATAATATTTCTCGAAAACTGCCTTTGAAAAATCACACAATTGGCAAAAATAGAAAAATTAACAAGTGAAAATATTTTTGACAAAATTTCATCACTCTCATAATAATCTTATCATCCAAAGTGAAAAATATTTCTAGTGAAATAATTTTTGACAAAGTTTAGATTTTTTGACAAAAAGTACAGTCTCGAGAAAAAATAAATAATATTTCTCGAAAATGCCTTTGAAAAAATCACACAATTGGCAAAAATATAAAAATTAACAAGTGAAAATATTTTAACAAAATTTCATAACTTCACATAATTCAGCCATATTCTTTCAAAAAACCTGTTTTTGTCCTCAACAAGCCCCACCAATAGAAAAAATGGTGGGGGTAATCGTAATTTCACATAATTACGCCATATTCTCTCAAAAACCGGTTTTTGTCCTCAACAAGCCCCACCAATAGAAAAAA
This sequence comes from Parthenolecanium corni, assembly GCA_038050395.1. Lineage (NCBI taxonomy): Eukaryota > Metazoa > Arthropoda > Insecta > Hemiptera > Coccidae > Parthenolecanium > Parthenolecanium corni. The sequence goes on along the minus strand of JBBCAQ010000014.1, from coordinate 4,339,817 downwards.
GGGTGGGGTGATAATAATATCATATAACTACGCCATTATATCTAAAAATCTCGAAAATGCATGAAAATCAAGAAAAAATGAAGGTACTAACCTTAATTTTCCTGAGGAGCGGTGCTCGGCTGAACATTTCCCGTTGGGTAAGTACACCTCTCAACAGTAAGTGGAACGCCAATCATCGGAGTACTGATCGGCGGATGATTTTCAGCCAGAAAATAGCCATATTTTCACGAGCATATTCACATGTCCGGGAGCCCATATACATTATACCCAGAGGTTGGCTTCAGCCAACGGAACTGTACCCCGGTAGAGCCGGGGTACATAAGGGCGGTGATAGGGAGGGCATGACGTTGGCTTCTGCCAACGGAAACTGTACGCCGGAACACCGGGGTACATAAGGGCGTAAATGAAAAAGTAGGATGGGGCTATCCATCAACGGAGGTGATCACGATCACCGCTGTTGCCTTGAGCGGCAAATGAGCAGTAATTTCCCGTTGGGAAGGTGCCTCCTCTCAACGGGAAATGCTCGTGTCCTCAAGTAGCCCCCTTACTACTCATAACTATCCTTGAAGGGAAACTTCAAAAAGGATCACGTCCTCGAAGTTATCAATGCGCGTTCCAATCTGTTGATAAGAACTTTTGGTTATATTATCAATGAAAAAGTCAATATTGCTCTGCCCAACAATTTGCACTTTTCTACTCACTCAGTCTATGATTTTCTTTTTGCCAAATTCTACGTTGCAACAATATTTTCATTTAAGTAGGGCCTAATTTCCCTCTTAATGACTGTATCTTATAATCTCGAAACTTTGAAATCCCAATCCTGTTCTTGCAAAAAAGAGGGGAGTATACTTTCAACTGTTTGAAATCATCTACTAACCCTACTGGAGTCACGTATTTCTACCCGAAGCTACGATTTGCCGACAAACGATCTATGCGTACATAAAATTATACTCGTGTGCTCCTTATATTCAATCCCTGTCTCTTCGCTAACGCCTCCCTTCACACCCGCCTTCCCGAATCAATATAAATGGTTCTTCGCGAATGTGTGTGTTGCTGCTAAAAACTTTCGTACTTCGTATCCTTTAAGTGCGAGTAATTACCTATTCCCCTGTTGAATAAGCGAATGTGTGCGAGTATATATACATGTATATGAGGTATACCCGCGCGTTATAAATTACCTGTGCGCTTTGCCAGGCACTCAGGATTTTTGAAATACTTTTCAAAAATTTTCGAAAAAGATTTGCGAGCAAAGGAAGACAGCTGCAGCAGCAGCAGAGGCGCTCGAGCTAGCGCAGTTTAAATCGAATAAGTTCGTCTTACCAACCCCGGACCCTTTCCCGCTGCTGCTCATTCTTCCTGCCAAACAACAGCCCCCTTGACTGCCCTCCCTGACAACCTTTTTCCTTCTCTGATGGCTGGTGTGTGTCTCGTATACACCCGTACCGCCATCTCGACTTCTCTCTATTATATACCATTTCGGTTGTCTTTATTTTTCACCCCGTACTGTAAATAAGATAAGCTCGTAGAGCGCCAGCGAATTACTATTTGAGTTGAAACTACGTTTACTTGGCAACAAGTTTTAGAAGCACTATCTTCCATTAGTGGTATTATAATTTGAATGAAAGCTCGCGGAATCAAATTAATACTGATTCCGGTTTTTGTCTGAAGACTTTTCCCGCTTTTGTTGGCGTCGTTGTCGGGGGTTGAAGGCGGCGGAGAGGCGAAGGGCTTCGAGTTTGTATCGGTATCGCTTGAATGTATTATGTTGACTGCGATAGACGTGTTCATGGGGTGTTCCATAAATTATTTCTCGCCGCAGACGGTTGACAACAGTCATACATACTAAGGGGTGTGCTTCATCAGGCCCATTCAATGTGAAAAGTTGAATATTTTCTCCGATTGCATTTGTGACTCGAGTATCAAACAGAAAGTTAGGATTTTTTAATCATGTTGTACACAATTAATGTTGAAGTTACGTAGTGTTACATTTTTGATTTTCAGTTGCGGTGAGGGTTAAATTTAGATTTACCAGGCAAAACCCATCCGATTCCAAAAATATTGAACTTCGATTGGACCAATTGGATATCCAACAAACGAGAATTATTTTTGGATTGTAGATATCCGATATCAGATCAAAGTGATATCTAAGAGTACGATCCGATATCGGATCTGGTATCTGATCGTGTGATGGGAATTCGTTAGTTTGGACAGATATCAAATCAGACTGTCAGATATTTATCATCCGGTCTGACCGTTGGATCAAGAATATCCGATAGTCTGATCCGACATTGGATCAACTGTCTGATGGTATAATGAATGCCCGTTTCTCAGACTATTAACCGCATCAGACTATCTGATATTATTGATCCGCTGGTCAGGTTTAGATGATCAAGTCTATCTGTCTGATTCGGTATCAAATAAAACAAACTGATCCGCTGACGGATATCGAATCAATGGTACATTAGTTTAGTTGGATCAGATAGTCATTTATTAATTCTCAAATGTTGGATATTTCCCTACTTAAACGCAGCATACGTAAATTCAGTCCGATTTATAAGACGATGATAGACGATGAATGTATGTATTTTCGGAATACCCTATACGTATATAATGCTTCTCCGCATTAAACCGTGTATGATAATGAACTTTATTTGAGTAGCGGTTGGTAATCCACTCGACGATTATGCGACGAGAATATATACTGTGTATTTCGAAATACTGAACAAGGTGGTGAAACACACATGATCTCTTTTCGGGTAAAATAATGAAATTTACCCTCCTCACATTTGTTGTATAATATTCGTGACTGCGTGTGATATATACTACGAGTACGTACGTATGCAACCCTCACCTCACCCAACGATATAATAGATAATATAAGCATCCTACTTGTCAGTACACTCGTCGTATTTAGCGAATGTAGATGTCAGGAAAGACATTCCCTGAAAGTTTACGCGCTCCCTCTCTCCTAAACTTACTATTCTTATTTACAAAACGGGTGAAAATGTTGAATTGAAATACCAAACATGTGATGTGGGAGAAATCCTGGATGCGAAACGTACATTAGCAAAATAAGTGGACTATAATTTTGAAATCTGTGGGTAAGAAATGTACGATATGAAGCCAATTTTAAAATTTGGAAACTGCCACTATTAGCATTAAAAATTTATTTAAAATATAGAAAAATTATTTTTTAACCGTCCCTTTTATTTGATTAATTTATTTATTTACTTACTTATTTATTTATTTAGTTATTTGTTTATTTATTAGAAAAAATATCAAAAAGCATGCTGCGTACTAACTTCGGGACAATTCAAGTTTTATGTGAAAAATTAATACAATATATTACCTAATATTGAATTTTAATATGCAGCACGCGAATTTTCAATATTTTATTAATTTTAGGTAAATATTTTTTCTTATTTTTAATGAAATATTAATTATTCGTATCAAACCTGAATTGTCTCTGAGTTAGTATGCAGATCTTAAAATTTAATGTGCACTTTTCTCTCAGTGTAGTTGCTATGATCTTGAATACTTGTTGTAAAACGTTTCCCACGATTATTTCTTCATTAAAGGTCATTTTAAAGCATTTTGAAAAAAAGTATAGTCAATATAATTAAGTGCATACTCTCCTGAATATTTTCCCTAAATTTCAACGAACGAACATTATAATTAGTATGTGCTAATCTATAAAAAAAATCGTTGGAAAATTTTTTCTTCTCAAGTTTATAGTGAAATATATTTTTCTAAAAATCTCTATAACCCGAATTTATTACTAGCTTAGCCTCCATAACTCGAACTTCAATAATTCGATAGCCTGCGTAATTCGAATAAATTGATCTGTCTCTTCAAGTTCGAATTATATAGAGGTTTCGACGGTAATTGAAAATTTTAATAATATTTTTGGCATCATTTGCATATTATATACATGCTCGTGGCTAGTTAAAGCAACCCCTTTATGAAAGCAGCTCATTATACCGCCCCTTACCGTAATAATTCTTCAGTATTTTCACGTGATAACAGCGGCGTAAGTACTCCTTGAAATGAGGCCTTCATATTATCACCATCACTCTCCCTTCACCCCAAATGTCGTGTTAAGTACGAGTACATGCCCTGACACTGTTTATCCCAGTAAAGTTGTATTTTCTCCCTGGTTCTATAATTTTCGTAGTACAGACGTACCTACGTAGACTATACTCGTATTATGCGAGTAGTATTACGCTCATCTGGTCCCTCATTTTGCATTATTAATGTGTCGAGGGGCGGGCGGGGGGGGGGGAGGCTGTGTCGTTGGGATGATGCATTCGTTCAGCTGTAGGACGGCGATTGTGTTTTTGACGTTTTGAACGTTATCGACTTGTCGAGAAATTAATTTATTTTGCACGATTTTTTCAGGTCACCGGTGTGGTCGGTCGCGCTGAAACTTTGTCGTCGGTGTTTTTCTTGTTGGCGTTGCTGTTCTATGGTCATGCCACACGGAGGAGAAAAACCACAAGTGAGTCAAACTGACATATATATATGTGCATTTATTTTATATGTATTATGCATACCGTGGACCTTCTTTTTTTTTTTTACGGGGCTTACTCGTAGTACCCTATACCGCATATACATACTCGCTGTATAAATTCTCATTTCGGGCGAGAAAGTATTCGGCGGTGGTTTTTGTCGCGACAAACGTGACACATCGTCGACATTTTGCGGTGGTTCGCCCTTTTTTTTTTTTTTGTTTTAATGGCAATTCGTGTTCCAATATATGAAATAGAAAATTTCGTCGAACCGAATTTTAAGTTTATAGCGTACGAAATTTGACGCAGAGAATGTGGTGAGATGGTGGAATAATGTCTGAAAGGTTGCTGGTTGGGATGAATTGCCAGACGTTTTTTTCTAATTTGAGCCTCAAATACGAATGTATAACCTAATTTTGTATCCAACCAAGAGTCTAAGCGAACCGAAAAATGACTGCATCCCTTAAAATTTTTCAGTGAAAGAGAAGTACAAATTTAGCGTATCTAAAAATTATCAAGTTCCTCAAAATTTCTCACGGTGAAGAGGATAAAACAAATTTCTGCCTTGTAATTTTCGAACTCATCGTTGGAAGCGATGAAAGTATTTGAGCTCAGAGTTATTCCCACTTGTTTTTTGCAAACTTAGAGACTGAGACGAAGCAGATCTTATCTTCATTGACTAGAATATCTGACAATAATGTCTTTATTATTTTTTCCTCGATCGTCGACTTTTATGTCTACAGTAAAAAATAGATATACTCGTCTTCGATGATTTTGTTATAGAAGGTGGGGGGCATGTCAGCTGCTGGATCTCCACATTACCCATTTATCTACGCGCGGTATAGCCGATAACGTGAAATGGCATTCGATATTTTAATATACCTTATATCGGGTACGTTGTCCGAATTTATGGACATTCTGTCGCACCATTTTTCCAATAATAATAATAAAAAAATAAAAAGAGAGAGAAAACAATGATAGAGTGGTTGGAAAAAATAGAAAAAAAAAAAGTAATGGCGAAAAAATCAAAAGTTAACCCCTTGAGAGACACATTTCATTTATTTTAGTTCGCTTCATTTCCACAATTTATACGATATCGTGCGTTAAATTACCGCCTATCGGATTTCGCTAATGGTTTTGATGTCTGAAAGAATGATTTTCGGCCAAAGGTGGGAGGAGGCTTCGGCGCCTTTTTATCGCGTGAAGCTAGTTTTTATGACAACGATTTATCTGTGCATTTGGAAAAATTTTTCTCCTCCTTTCAAAAGTTTTTATAATCTCGTTGGAAGAGTACGTTGGCCCTGGCCGAAGCGTGTGTTTGTGAATTGATTTCCAAGATTTTGGCCACTTTTTATCGATTTAGTGAATACATCTTCGAATGTTATTCTGGGTATTAACATTTTGGCTCATTAATATGTATGATAAGGATTTATTTTTTTGGAGACCTCATCGTATTCTATGTATTTTTTAATTTTCAAATTACTTTAACAGTGTGTCTGTTCATCCGAGAATACATTGATTAAAGTTTGGTAAAACAGTTTCTTCATTTTACGAACAGACTGAAAATCATTAGAATGTGTTTTAGATGATTCCTCAATAGATGACGCTATTATTTATTTATGTCCAAATGGACTAAGTAGCCGTTCTGGAAATTTCGTTTTCAGTCAAGGGACATTTTTACAACCTATGCAGATAAGTTCAAAAAAATGTTTTAGAGAAAATAAAAATTAATTTAAATAAAAATTATCTGGAATTAGTCTGTGTGATTAATTTTTGAACAAAACTTGGGTCAAATAGACTAATTATGCAAGATTAAAACCTTCCTGCGCTGGGTCTTGAGGTAAAAAATGACATTTTATGGCTACTGAAAAATGAGAAGAGATAAGTAAATCAAAATTTGTCAGTTTTGAGTTCAGCATCGAATTATGTTTAAATTGTTTATACTTTGAGTAATATTTGACAGTCCATCATACTCCTCTTGATGAAATAATATTCTTTGGCAGAAAATTGTAAAATTCAAATTTTATGCTTCTTCAACTTTGTATCACCAAACTACAATATCTCAACCAATTTTGTAGGTGAGGAGCTGCAGTTTGCACCATTGAAATCGACACATTTTCCACAAGAATCTTTTGACTTGATTTTTGTCCCACCTAAACCACGAGGTACATTTTTTTTTTTAACGATACCTTTAATAGCAGCTCCTAGTCTGGGGCAAATCCTTTCAGTGATTATTGAATAAAATAATGACATTCTTGTTTTACAGTGAAACTCACTTTTGTAAAAATAACGGTCAGTTCGTTACACCATGTTCATCTACCGAAGTAACAAAAATTGATCAAAATTAACTTATCACATTTTGCAAAAACGTTGCTCAATTATTAGCTTAAAAAGCCAGAACACTGGTCCGTTAAATCCTTTTATTGCGTCAAAATATGCCAAAATTATTCCTTCAAAATTCCTAATCTAGATGATTATGAAAACTGAGAGTAGGTATCTACAGAACGCTCAAGTATCTACTCGTCTGTGAAATTCTTTTGTTATGCTGAAATACGAGTATATTCCAAAATTATATTCACTCCAAATTCCAAATCCGAACCTAAGAACTTGAAGAATCGACATTTGATTTGTAAACGCGTTGAACAAGTATAACGGTAGCCAGGTACAGTGTGAATGTAGCAACCTCTTACCTAAGAATTATTTAAATTTCGAGCCTATCGTCTGCGCTCGATTAACGTGGGCCGTTAAAACTCAACCTAAAAACTGTATCGCTTTCAGAGAAATATCTTCTTCACGGGGTTCTCGATACTCGAAGTTTTAGAAATCTCTATTTTTGATCTCACAGACCCCTCGCACCCACTCATCGTCGCCCCAATTCGCCCATCTTCTGCCACCCTCATTTTCTAACTTCGCCAAGAATTTCAAAACTCTGGTCGTACTCCCTTTTTCGCTTCGAGCAACCAGCAAACATCGCCGCCGTTCCGGATTTAGACGAGTCTAATTATTTGGAAAAGACTATTATATCGTCGTCGTTTCTGTTTTGTGTATCGTTAGCCGCGCCGTGTGACTCCTTTTGCCCCGAAAACTATTACGGAAGAATTTTGCTTTTCTGCCATTCTCGTTGGAAGGGGGTCCAGAGATAGGAAAACATTCGCCTTCTCTCGTGATTGCGTACACTGTATGTGTATATATGTGTGCGCGCAAATAGCTCGAAGGATTTGGGGAGGGGGGTTCAAAATTGAAAGAATTTATAGAATATTGACCATATACGACAGGAAAACCATGTTAAAGCTAGCCAGACCCTTCGCCACCCTCCAACACCCATCATCTTTTACTGCTGCAGTCATTTTCCAAAAAAAGAAGCGAAAAAGCTTGCGGGCAGCGAAAGGATCCGATGTTGTATGCGTGTACGGGTTCGAAAATAAAGAGAACTGCCAGCCATTTTCCCTTCGGCTCGCCATCGTTGCTTTCTCAAATGACACCACTGCCTCGCCCCCCTCGTGGGGAGGGGGGCTGGAAGTAATCTCAAAGGGCTAAGCTATAAATACGTGTCACTTCTTTTTTGTTTCGCGCATCATTTCCCACATTCCTCTTATCGCTGCAGAAGCTAAATCTTTTTCAGCTGAGAAGACTGAAGGGGGAAAAAAAGAAAAAGAAAAGAGTAAATTTGATACTTTTCGGAGTCTCCACCCCTCCCTTTCGCAGCGCAGTTTGTTGCTCAACCTTTTATTTATTTTTATTTTTTTCTTTAAAAGAACGCGGAACAAAAAAAGAAAATAAAAAGAATTCGTCGTTATTGTTTTCTTTCTCAAAAAGTAGACAATTATCCGCCATTTTCCCCCCTCCTCGCTCGTCTTTAATCTGTAGAAGCCAGTCTTTTTATACATTATTACATTAGTGGTGGTGTTGGTGGTCAATGTTCGTCGAGTGAAGTAGGCTGGAGAGGGTGAGAAAAAAAAGGTTCCTTGAATACAGAAAGGAAGAAGAAAAAAAAACAAAATCTTTTGTTAGCTTTCTGTTTTTCTCTCTTTTTTTTTTTGTTGTGTGTGTTTTGAATGTACTTTAATATTGTTTTTCTTTTTTATATTGTTACAGGTTGGAAATCGTTATCACTTTCGATGATTTCCATAGCAACGGCAATGCTTTGCAAGGAGCAAGGGATTACGGTGGCTGGTGTTTGTGTGCTGTATGAACTTTTTATAACGCAAAAGGTCAGAAATGTTAATGTAACATATTACGTCACCGAAATTTTTTGTTGATTTTTTTTTTAGACTTTTGTCACTTTTTCTCGTCTCTTTGTTTTTTTGTTTTTTTTTTTTTTTGTTATTGTTTTTTGTTCTATTTTTATTCAGCCTTTATTTAGTCCATTTAAGCGTTTTCTTCTCTTTCTTATAAGTGTTAATTATAACGAGGTTTTTCGTTATTGCGAGAAATTCGCTCTTGCTGTCCCCTGCCCCCGTCCCCCACCGACGCACTCGAGTCTATTCATTATTCTTGGGAGCGCAGTGTTCTACTTCATTAACTGAGACAACAATAATTCAACTTAAAATTTCTTCTCGACGTCTTTGTTTTTATCCACTCTTTTTCCTTTTCCTCGGGTTTTTTTTTTTTTCCTCTTTCGCGTTTTCATTAAGTGGGATTCCTTCATCTTGCTCTTAATTTTTTTTTGTCGCCATTTCTAGCTGCTCTTAGCTGTATATTTTTCGCCCCTTTTTCTTTCAGTCCGCGCGTTACAGTGTTTCTTTTTATACGCCGTGGATATAATATGTGCACGTTTTTCATCATCTTTTCATTCCAGCATAACTCGACTTCGTCGCGTTGTGGGAGAGAGCTTTGTTGAAAGGATATCCATACCCATGATTGGTACTCGAGAGAGTCGCTTTTCGTCGAAATCTTGTTGCGAGAGGCGTGAGAAACAATTGCGGCACTCTTTCGTCGTCCAGAGATGACGACGATTTAATCTTCTCTATTTTTTCTTTTTTTTTTTTTGAGGGTAAAAATGTATAGGTCTGCTTAAATGAAGTTATTGTTATAGACTCCACGAAGGACGAATTTTTGGCGAGAAAATGTTTGCTCAGTGTAAATTTTGATAATTTCTAGTAGCGTTCTCGCGAGGCGAACGTGAGAACGACTCCTTTACGATTGCTTTGGCACCGAGCTCGCATAAATTACGCGGCAAATGTGAGAAACGAAGTTATCGCGAATAAAATACCAAGTTATTTCACTCTGTGTGAGCTGTATAAGGTGAGCTAAAGTTATTAGGTGAAGGTAGTATTGAAATTGGGTTGTTGAACTTCGACGTTATCTGATGGCGAAAGTAGGTACACGTAATCCTACGAGGAAAGTTTGAAATACGCATATATCACACAGTCTGGCTGTACTATACTGTTCGTAAGATACTCGTACATTGAGAATTTAATTGCTGAGAAAGATAAGTATCTTTACGAATTATTTTTCAAAGTACGTATTTAGCGAGAAAAGCGAAAGTTGCGTAATTCTGCATTCCAGTTGGTGTTTTTGAACTGTCCTAGAATGATATTCGAAATTTCGACATTTTTGTCCAGCCCAAAGAGATTTTATATTTTATATTTCACTGTCCTCGGGACTCGGGTGGCGTTTTTCTGACTGCATTCGTTAAAATCTTAACGTAGTTCATCCTAAATTTGATGGCATTTTATGGCGGGACTCATGACTGAGATTTTTTTCTTCGTTTGTTTTCTCGCTTCGTATCGAAATCATTCATCTATCAAAACAAAACTAGGTACGCTATAATAATACTCGAGAGAAAAATATTTTGGAGGAAACGCGTGTAAAACGCATTCCTTCCCTCGAAGAACTCCGGCGATGTCGGCGAATCTCTTTTTTTTTTCTCTCTGTCTATTTGACGAGAAACTACATTTCCCTTGCGTTTACCGAAAGTTCAATTTTGCCGCGCTCTCTCGTACGTCGGAAATTTTTTTTTTTTTTTGATTAATGACCATCTCTCAATCTTCGTAAGAGAAACAAATGAAGTTCCCAGCATTTTCGGTGCTGATTTCGTTCGTCAAATCGCCGAAATTGCCAAGCACTCGCCGCTTCCTCGGTGGTGGTACTCGGTTTCAGTTTTTCGCCCCTGTTGACTTTCGCCCTTTCTTCTTCGGATGGGAGGATGGATGGAGAAATGTAATAAAATAAGTCTTAAGTGAAGGGTGAAGTTCGTCGATATGAACTTGTTCTGGCGCGTCGCTGCTCGCATTCGAATGCAGAAGCACAAAAAAGCATTTTCTTATCTCGTAATTTTACGCTTCTCCGTGCTCAAACAGTGGAGTCGTTTGTTCGGAAATTGATTTATTTTACGTTCGAATGGCGTCATTAATAAGCTCTTAATTAATTAACTTTTACACCGTAAAGGGTGGCATAATGGTGATGGTGAGAAGATATTGGTACGAAGATTCGTCGTCAGTTTATTCGTTGGTATCTATCATAGCAGCCACGTAGAGCAAGTTTTTGAATTTTGCTAAATAAACGATACAGTATGGGTATATTCGTGGTTACCCAATAAAATAATTAATTATTTCAATAATACTTCCTGCGCCCATCAACCCTCTTTTCTTAGCCGCCAAAACTAATCGTTTCCGGATGAGGTTATTGATTGTATGCCCGAGACCCGCCCGATAGTCGTGGTCGTGTCATTAATTACCGACGGCGTGGTGGTTCGTCGAATCAACACTGACGAACTGTTTCGGCTTTTCTTTTTTGGCAGAATGATGAAACCTGCCACAATCTTTGACTGCGTTCGAATGTCAAAAGTGGGGTGTACTGCGACAAAATTCGGTTCATTAAGCGGGCAGCGAGAAAATTATGTAAATCGTTATTCTCCGTGACGACAGAGTTTTTGGCGTCTAGCTACTCGCAAATTTCTACAACTTTTTCAGCCGGTTTTGGTACAAAAGCAGGCTAAATTAATATTGGTCTGACTTCTCATCACTAATAGGAATGGGACATGCATAGTTTTTCATTTCTTAATATCAGAATTTGACAAATACCCATCCCACATTTTCATTATCTGGTTCTATGCTAGCAAAAATGCGGCTAAAAAATGATGATTTTCGATGAAGTTTTCAAGGAATGGATTCCTTCGAGTTCTGATGGAATTTTTAGCGTTAATTGCTATTAATAAAGAAAGTATACTGCAACGATTTGGCTAAAAATTGATATGGTATGCAGATACAGCTTCTGAAATTTACCATTCAAGTTTCAAGCCAATCTGTTCGTTGATTTTTAAGGAACGTTGTTTTTGAAAATTCATAAACTCGAATTTTCATTCATTTTTACCGGCGTTAAAGAAAACCTGCTTTTCTGGTAGAGTCTGCTGTGCCAAAATATTTTTTTTAGATTGTAGTTGATGAAATTTTGTCGTCAAAAACAAACATAAATTATGTACAGAATTTCATCGCTAGGTGACGTTACAGCTGAAAATTATTAATTAAGTAGTTTTATGAGAAAATGTTATCTATGTGCTTAATATAAAGGCTTTAGTATCAAAAATCGACACGTCCATTCGATCAATTCGAAAGCGTCCTTACTTCTAACGTCATTGTTAAAATATTCAGAATTATAAAAATATGGACTCTTACGATGCACCACGAATAGTCTGTGGGTTACCTCGCTCAAATGGAGAATTGTGAAACAGTTTCGACTTAATTGAGGTTCCTTTATCACGTTAGTTGGTATTCATTAAGATCTAAATTCATTGTCAAAACGTCTACTTCGAATTCCACCAACGAATGCGAAAATAGGCTTTCCAGGCAGAAAAAAAATTCCAGAAACGTTTAGCTGAATTTTTTGTTCTGCTTCACGTAATCCGCCTTTTTGATGTAAATGTGAATGTGCCCTTTTCTCTTTGTGCATGGCTCTCTGATTCTCGGCGGTTTTTTCCTTTCGCCTTCGGCCAAACCATTTTAACTGATATAATTTCTCGTTATGTTTTTTTTTTTTTTATTCGTTCGTTCGCCTCAAACAGGAAGACCAAACACACGAAACTGAGAGTGGAATGCCCAGATAGTTGATATTATACTGGAAGAGGTTTAGTGCAAAAAAGCCAACCACATCGGATCGATGGATGGAATAGAAATACTGGCGAGAGAGAGACAGACAGACAGAGTGAAAGAGAAAAAAGATGGCGCTTTTAACATTTGATGTATTTTACGATACGACAAGCAAAATAGAAGAGAAGGAAAAAAAAAGTGAAAAACTGAAAAACTGAAGAAAGAAAAACGGAGAAAGAAATTTTTTTCTCTAAAGACGCAAAGGCTAGATAGGGAGAAAAAAGGCGCCCCGCTTTGGCCTATTTCCCTTTTCGCCTGTACGTTAAACGTCAACAGTTGGCCGGGCTGAGAATAAAATGTGTTTTTCGAAAATGAATCGACACAGAAATGGAATTACGTGGAACATTAAATCTCAGAATTTTTACATTAAAAACGAGTTAAGCCATTCATCTTCCTTTCGTTTTTCTTCCTCCTTTTCTCCTCTTCCTTCTCCCACATTTTTCTTTGGCTTCTTTTTTTTGTGTGTGTCGAAGATGTTGGATTTTTATTGAAATTTCTTAATCGTATTCGCATATACAGTTACTGAGAATGGCTATTAGAGCAGTAATAGAGTTTTAAAGTTACAAATAATCGGTGATTTTGAGCTCTGAGCATTTTCAATTTTTGTTTTTTCCGACTTAGTCGTGCCAGAATCAAATCAGTGTCCGAAACCAAAAGCACGCGTTTGTGTTCAACACGTCTAAAATCCCTTTAGATTCTATACATTATTATCTCTTGCAGAAATATGTGAGCAAATCCGAGAGAAAGATTTTTTCTAGAATCACTCAAAATAAGTCGTAATGTCTAAAGTACCATTTTCTAATTTTTATAGAGTCTAGTTATATCTGCATGGCTATAATCTAAAAAATATTTCAAAAACCCTAATAGAAGCCAATTATATTATTTACACTTTACCCCCGCGAGGGGTCAAGTAAAATGTAGAATATTTTTTCGAAATAAATAGGTATATGGTTCAGATTTTCATTTTTCTTGCCCAGATAGCATTCTTTAAAATTATAGAAGACTTTGAGAACTTTTATAACGAATCAGTCTAGAGGATCAAGCGACCAAATATCGGGCTGGCATGTTTTTTTTTATGCAAAATTATAAATTTTCCCGAATTTACCGAAAACTTGATAATAATTCTCAAATGTAGCTCTTTTTCTGTAGATTTTTTAATTTCAAATTTCAAAAACCTCCATCACGCGCAATTTTTGAGTTTGAGAAATTGCTTCTTAGATCTTCGGGTTCGTCATTCAATAAAAAATGTTTTAAATGTAAAAACAAAATTTTGATTCCCTTCTCCCGAAGGTACGATTTCTCAGATTTCATCCCTTATCAATTTTGTTTTCCATATAATCTTTAGTAAAGTTTATTAGAACACTTGGGGCTTTGCTCCCCTGAGCCCCTTGCTTTGCTCAGCTCTCCAACCACTTGGGGCGTAAAGGGACTATATAAATATGTAGTGTGAAAGGCTGATATTACCCAAAAATTCTTCAAGTTTTTTTTACTAAATAGAAGGATATAAAAGTGAAGAAAAATGTTAGGGTATGTCAAAATTTCTGAATTTTTTATCTACAGTCGAGGAAATAACATCGCTTTACTCTTTAAGTGCTTACTTTAACCCTTCCCTTCCTCACAAAAAAAATTATTTTTCAGTGTAAACACGCGTCCCTATTACTTTTATTCGTAATCGTTGATACGGGAGCATATTTCGTGCTATAAAATTCAGAGTAGATGCCAGTTATTTTTGTACAGTTGTTTGCTTTTCAATCAAATTATATTCACTACAGCTTACCACCTCTCGCCCAGTCCTCACCGCGCCACTTGAACATTCGAACGTCATTTATTTCTAGAAATACCTTCGACTATTCATCACGTCACTTGTAGAACTGAAAAATTTGTTAGTAATGTTTGGGGTGCTTCTTTTTTCTCCATATTATACCTGAGTTGTGGCTCCCAAGCCAAAATTTGTAGCTTGTGGCTTGTGTGTTGCGAGCGTTTTCTTTTTCTCCCTTTTTTGGCTCGGCTTGAGGAAGGCAATAATTCAAAGAGGATCGTTGAAAAGCTGGCGGAAAAAATCGCGAGCGGATGAGTTATACTTTTTTTCCGAATGAGTGAGAGTGTCGATGGCGGCAACGATGTGTGTGGCTTTTTTGCTCTCTCTTCCTCGCTGATCTTTCTTCTACTCTCTCTCACTCTTTCTCTCTTTACTCCTCTCTTTAGCTCAAATACTTTACCACAAATGCCAAAGGAACTTTGCAAGCCGATACTGTAAACGGGTGAACGAGCGAATGATTGATGAACATAATTGATGGCTCAAGTTTAGTCTGTTATACTCTTTTTTACTGATAAACCATGTTAACCAAACAGCATCTATCTGCTCTCTTTTTGATGTTTTTCTCTTTTCAACAGTATCTATTCGTTTTGCTCTTTTTTTTTTTTTTTCTATTTTTTTCACCCAGCTATGACTGCATGTGCGCGAACGAGTGCTTTCTTCGAAACTGTTTGAATAGATGGAAAATTGAGGGTTTAAAAGATGAAAATTATTGTAGTTTGTTCGGACTCTACCAACGGGCACCTATAAGCACCAGTTTCTTGGTTTTTAAAACGGGCGCAGTAAAAATGTGTCTGAACGATTTCAACTAAAAACTGAATAGCAGCTGTAAAAATGGTTCTTTTACGTAACACGTAACTGTCGCAATAAAGACTTGACTATTTCGATTTTTCTGAATTCATCAGAAAAATCTCACTTTATCAAATTAACATTATTTGTCAATCGATTGCTATACGTAAATTCAGTAATTCTTTTTTATATTTTTAAAACTTGAAAATACCTACGTGTATATCGTACTCTGATCGGTGATGACAACTCTCATGATAAACGAATTTGAAATAATTTCAATTCTTTTTATAGTCACTGAGCAGGATCTCATAGAGCTCCTGGTAATTTAATTACCAGCGACTGGTTCCTGTATAGACTTAGTTGAAGCGCTTAAACAGATTACTCGTTGACCACTAATTCCTGGCAAATTTGGCCCAGCAGTATCACCAGTACTGGTAGCATCCGAATCACAGCTACAATTAACAAAATAATTCTTATATTCTAGGCCAGTAGGTATAAGGCTTCAAGCTTTCATTTAATATGTTTGCAACACTTTATTTTCTCACTGAGGGCCAATAGCTACCCCTACGATACACTGAACACGTACTTTAGTACATATACGAGTATTTGAATTTTTCTGTTCTGTCAATATACGAGTAGTAGATATATGTTTTTACTGCCCCTATCAATCCACAATGTAAACTGAATAGACTCTGAAGTAGCACTATAGTCCTTTTATTTTGTGTGATGGCGCTTATTAAAGAAACCAATGACTGTCTGCGTCAAGCAGCAGTGTGTTAAAACTTCTCATTTTTCGTCGATTTTGAACCCGACAAAGCCATCTCTGTAATCGGTATATTCGAGATTTCGTTTCTTATAATGGAAATGAGAATCAGCGCCGGCTTAGAAGAGATATAGTAGACCAACGATTTTTCATAAGCCCTTCCACATTGTTGGCCGAATCAAGTTTTCAAGCTGAAAAAAAAGGGGGAAATATCGACCTTTTTTCACCTTATTTTACTGAGCAATTCAAAGACCAAACCTATTCCGTCTTCTCCAATATTGCTAATCTATTTTTCCCGTAACTCTTTGCATCTTCAAAGAAAATTTAAATATAATTGAGAAATCAAAAAGGTCAGAAAAGTTCATCCCTTATGATAAATAACTGGAGATTAGAGGGTGGTAAATGTCAACTATTTACCCGGTACATGCTGTCTTCGTTGAATCTTTGTTAGAAAGTTTTTTTCGTCGTCAACCTTTCTTTATAACCTTATATCTCCTGACCCAAAATGAGAGGACAAAATGGACGTGAAACGAGCCGAGTGAGAAAAAAAGAGCCCGTCGAAGGGGCGAATTCGAACCCGGCGAGTGTAAGCGAGATAGAGAGATGATATAAAGGTTCTAGGTGTATACCATTTTGTGTGGTGTCATGTTTGTGTAACCTCATATTCTCAATTTGCTTGGCAAACTTTTAACGCTATCAATCAATGTGGCCGAATAACATCATTACATCACAAAGCGAAAACTGAGTTTGCTATCGCCTCTAGTTTTTTATTCCTCCTCTTTGTATGTGTGTGTGTGTGTGCTTGTCTGTCTCTCATATACTCGTTTGTTTAAAGACTTCGAATCCATTTTTCTTCGCGTAAATACGTATAATAGCAGATATGGGTATACGCTGCTGTGCAAAACCTTCAATAACTTTTTGGCATATTCGGTGCAACCCTCTGGAGGTTTGGCGCGTAGGTATAACTCGTCGGAACGAATTGGGCGTGTATATGAGTGGGCTGATTTATGAAACTGATTTCAGAAAAAGGTGAAAGGGCAGTATTCTGGCGGGGCTCGTCAGTCTTTCAAAATTTTGGCACGTTGTTGGGCGAGGAGCGTATAAATAGTAGATGAATTTGAAAGGCGATGGGTTGGTGTCGTCAGAATCGAATAATTGATGTATTCGTGGCTCTGATGTCGTATAAAGTGAAGTTATTCAGCCGGTCGTGATATTAAGGAAACGCTCAGTTTGACAGGTTTTCAATTTTGACCCTGTAACTATTATCCTGTGGCTGTGGTAGATTTTATAAGTCACTGCGAAAAGCAAGGAACTGCGTATTTTCGAATTTCAAGTGTCATCCTATATGGAAACGGAACGTTGATACTAGAGCTATTTCGGTACGAAAGGCTTATATGGGCCAGTACTACAATCGCTAGTTCGGAAAATGAGCAATTTCTATGGTTCCAGTTGAATTGAACTCGGTTCAACATGTACAAACGTGTTTTGTAAAACTGTCCTATCAGCTCGTCTTTCAGAACCAATAACCAACTTAATTTTACACCAAGTTACGAATGCGATTGGTTCACCCTCAGTCTTGAAGTTTTTATTATTTATTTATTTATTTCCACAAATTTCCCCCTGCATCCCCTCCCTCTGCCAACAATAGTAATACGCAGGTTTTTGGCACGGGAGCAACGTGTTTACCAATAAGTATAGGTACACTGAGAAAATAATGGGCAGTATTAATTAGAAACGGAATTATTCACAGTTGTGAAAATGACTAGATATTTATTATTAATAACACAATATTTTTAGTACTTTTTACTATCTTAGATAACATAATATATTTCTCTATTTTCTGTAAAAATTCCAGCTACAAATCTTGAATTGTCTCAGTTTTCCTATCCAAATTATAATAACAATTACCATTGAAATTTTTCTCAGTGTGCCGTATTTTTTGCATTCATATTGTATTTTTTCGTCTAATTGCGTCGGATTATTGATTGTAATTTTAGTAATCGTGCACATTTTTTCGTCTGCATTTTGGGACGCATTTTAATTTGGCACATTTGTTCTCGTCCGATCCTACCGCAGTCGCTATTTCACAATTTTTTTTTTCTCGAAATTCAAACGCCACTTACGTAATATATTTTGTGTACGTAATCGTACGTATAGTATGTTCTAATATGCGTCACATCACGGTTTTTGTTTTTTTCGTCGTCCGTCTGTGACCCCTCCTTCCCCCTCCATCCAGCTGAAGAGCCGGCATTTGGTATGTGCACAGCGTGTCGTGCTAATTGCATAACCGATTCGCCGTAAATACGCACTTACCATTCGAATGCGTTTTCGTTATTTCTACTATTCGCCCACCAGACTGTCTCGTTTTCGAAATTTCGACTCTTTTTTCCTCGTTTTCTTTTTTTTTTTTGCGCTTCTGATAGCGGGGAAAATGAAACCTGACAGGATGATTGAATTAATGTTTGCCGAAGAAAATCGCTTTTAATTCGTTTGTTTTTTGCGGTCAGAACGGCGGCGCCATCTTGAATCAGATAATAATAATTTTTGCGGTATACGCACAACAGTGGCACAGGAAAGTGGGTTTTATTTGTTCAGTCGACGAAAAGAATTTAAATTATGCTTTGTTTGCTGGGTGTTTACATGCATGGCGAGTGGGTTGGGAAATTGCGATCGAAATCGAACTGTAGGTATGGTAGTGCTTTATGATCGAAGCGAGTGTTCAGGGTTTTTTGTGGAAAAGTATTGTTGGGAAAATGAGGAAAATTTGAATATTGAAAGGTTTGATTCGAGTATGAAGAGTTGAACCAAATGGTGCGGGAGCCGTTAACACTTATTCATCATGAAGGAAACACTATATATACCTCCCACTTCATTCAGTTCAAAAGTAAAATACGCGAGTTTCAAAGCCACTCTTCTGGGGATTCAGTCTCACCCCCCTCTCTGCAGTACTGCTGCGGTGTCTTAAGACGTAATTAACTCTTTACCGAGGGTCTAGACATTTTACATAGTGGTTAATAAATTTCACATGCTGGATCGCGAGTAATATTACATCATCGGTCTGTAGTTTACCAAGTACCTAAACTCTTGGCAAAATACATATATAGCTACTTACGAGCACGAAAGATATACATATTGATTTTGAGTTCTAAACGCACAGTCACTTCTTAGCTCTTTCGTAATAACTTTCAAAATGAAACAACTCTATATATTACCTAAAAATTAACGCTGAGGGCAACACTATGTACCTATATAGTTAGTTGGCTGGAGGAATCGAAAAAGCTATTAAAATTTAATCGCCGTTTACTTTGCGTACCAGCCCAACCAAGAATTTAATCAACTCGCAAGAAGTGAGCAAAATTTTTCGCCGACGTTTTCTTTTAATTACCGTTACGGTGATGCGTGAAAACAGAATGAAGCTTTTGCGAGGGTATATAAGCACTATACGCGTACGTACACATAATATGTCGAGCCTTAAAAACGGCTCTTTGCTGTGTGCTAGAGAAAGAATATATATATATATATTCTCTATAACGTTTGTATATAAAACTGTTTTCGCATCCAGTCGAGTGTGAAAAAAGGCGACATCGAACATACGAACCGAAATAGTATATAAAAGGATAGGCGAGGAATTACCTGAGAATTTTCTTCGTTGATAAATTTCGTCTCATATTTGATACAGAGATATATATACACATATATAGAAGGTATATTTTGTAGCTTCGTATAACCTATATTATAGTGTACACAATTTATACTAACATATATCCTATAGAATGTATACTTTCTGTTCGTTTCGTCTTTTACTCTCTTATTTTTTTCGCCCTCATTTTTCGACTCTATTCGTTGGTATTTCTCCTTTATTTTCTTTTATACTTACCTTTTTTGCCACGTTTTTTTTCTCTCCCCTTTCTCCGCCCTAAAAATGTACTCGTATAATTTATCGCTATATTTGAAATGTCTCCGCCAACAGACGGAATAATATCATTTATTTCGCACCTACAAGTGGTATTCGCGCCTCGTGATATACGATGTCGGAGAAGAAGTCGTAATCACTAAAAGGGGTGCGAGGGAAAAATGAAAAGACGAAGGTAGAGAAAAATTGTACGAACGCTGGTGCCGCGTATAGACCGGATTTTATTGTACGGTGCGCAGACATTTTATAAGCTGCGTATAATGTACATAAGTATATGTTACTTGTGAAGAAGGAAATGAAAGCGAGAGAGAAGAAAGTAGAAATGTGCTATCACTGTTCATTGTTACATTCGCATTGTCATTATTAATGACAAGTGCTGTTAAAAGTTAGGTGTCTTTATTATGGCGTTACAGTGTGTTTTCTTCTCAGTTTAGATGATAGCGTAGTTGGTGGCAGAAGTACGTTAAATGGGGTAGTGTGTCTTTTCCAATTGGGAGCGCCATCTTGAAAGCAGGTTTGTACTTTTTTTTTTTAGTCGTTTGGTAACAGTGAGGAGACAATTTCTATGACACGTGCACAAGATTCTATGGAAGAGCATTCTCTAAGAAAATTGTGGGAAAGTCTGATCCGTTTGTTAGTTTTGTAGAAGAGTCATTTTTGAATGTTGAATAATGTGAACTTTTGATTTCCACATACGTTACCGGACAAACCGCTGAATCATTAAGGCTGAAATTCGCACCAGAGGTCAACTCGATGAGTTTTTGGTCTGATAGAAATTTAATCATGACGATCGGTCTTGTGGTTTTCTCGATATTATTGCATATAAATGTAGCCAAAAAACGATGATATTTGATGACTTTTTGAAGGAACGGAATTCTGCGAATTTTCACGGAGTTTTCAGATTTTGAAATGCGAGATAGGAAGAAATATTTAACGAATAAAGCTGAAATTTGCAGCAAAGGTTAATCTAGATAAGATTGAAATCTGATAGAAATTTCATGATGATCGGTTTTGCAGTTCTCTTGAAATCAGCAAAAATGTTAGCAGAAACGATAAATTTTGATGAGATTTTGAACGAACGGATTCCTTCGAATTCTTACGCAATTTGTTTTCACCGTTGAAAAATTGAGAAAATTGTCCACGACAATTTCTCGCATTCGAAAATAATTTTGGTTGTATTTCCCGACAGCCATTTGCAAAATGGTCGCTGGCAAATGATTTTTTTTATATTTTCGGCTTTCAAAAAATTGGGCAAACTGTCCCCTATCCTTTTTACAGAATCCTAAAACGAAAATATGATGTACCTAGTTCATATGATAAATCAATCGAAAACCTGCTTTCGAAAACCTGCTTTCGAAAAACTATGAGGGTCTCATGCCTAGAGTTGTGAAAGTCTGACCAAAATTAATGAAAGGTTTTCTGTTAAAAACCTGCTAAAAATAGTTTGACAGGTACTAAAAAAAAAAAAAAAAACGAAAAAAAATGTACTGTTATATTTTTGATTCTTCATTCAAAAATTCTCCATTCAATTCATTTTTCGGTTTTTTCACTCCTCCATTAAGCTAATTTTCTTCAGAATAATTTTCTCTTGTATCTTAACTATCGGCTTTCAATTGTAAAGGTGAAAATTTCTGCAGCTGCGAAGGGCGCGTTTCCAAAGCCATAAGCGAATTGGAGATAGAGGGTAAAAAAATTAAAAGTACCGATAAATGTTTTAAGAAATGCTTCAGGGAGAAGGAGGCATAAAAAAGAAGAAAAAAACCCGCGAAGTAAAGAAACTTGAAACGTTTAAGTTATACGTAATTCAAGTTGGAATTATAATTAATAATAGTCAAGAGCATGTGACAATATTCCCATCGCGTTCGGTTGCTGAATATTTAATAATCATTCTATTTACTCGAGTTTTTCGGGGTTTCTCTGTTTTTCTCTCCCCCTTCTAACCTTTCGGCATCCCAACTTCAACCTCATCCACCCACCTCAGTTTCCACCACCTTCACTTCAAACCTCTTCTTCTTTTTCTTGCCCACCGTCTATAATTAAGTTTTAATACGCAAAGGACGCTTGTGCCTTGGAAAAACTTTTCCCCCTTTTTTGACTACGAAAACATTTTGTTTTCACGTTTTATCCTAACATTCATTTTTTTTTTTTTTGCAAACTTCACCATTGATGTGAATATTTATTAACCCACCCTAACTCCTCTGGTGCTAAGTAAAAAAAAAAAGATAGAAGAAGACGCTGTGAGTTAACGATGGTATAGAAAACGTTTATTGACAGAAAATTGTTTTTCTTTTTCTCCCTTCTGTATACCAAAACATACTTTTGTGTTTTTCTTCAGTATTTCTTTGCCGTGTTTTTTTTTTTCTTTCCATCGCGATTTACGATTTGGTTTATCAAATATTAATTTTAACCTTTTTTTCCCTTTCTGTTTATTTGTTTACAGTTGCGATTCAAAGACATTCAGCATGCTGTAGGATGGACGCTAAGTGGCAAGTCTGGCTTCTCGTCGTGGCCTGCCGAAGCCACCAAACGAATACTCGTCGTGATTGTTACAACGTGTACATTATTGATTATAAGACTGCAAATAATGGGTTCTAAATTACCCGTATTTACTAGGTTAGTATTATTGGCACGGATATACATGTATAAGTTCTTGAATAATATATGCATGACATACAGGGTGTTGCGTTTGTACGAAAATATTTGGGATTTTTGTTTTCGTTGTGAAGGTGTCTCTTGGGCGATGAATGAGCTAAAAGTGAATTTTTTTTCAGTTGAAATTCAACGAGAAATTTAATTGTGAAAATTTTAATAGTGTCCCTATGATACATATCAAAACTAGAACATAAAAAAGTACATGAAAGAAGAATCAAATGCGAAGTAATTCAGTGTCAGATTAACTCTATGGGCCTGAGGGGTCAGATCCCTGGGGCCGGTGTTCTCTGGAGGCCCAAAGATGAAGCGAAACGATTTTGATAATGCAGAATTTCGTGTAGCAGACTTATAAATCGGTATATACTTCCTGAAAATAAAATGAAAATTCGATTAATATATTTTTCATTTATTTTCAATTATGAAAGCAAAATGTTTTATGGCCGAGGGGGAGGGGCGTAGGCTATCAAGCAATGTGCGCCGAGGCTCATAAATACTAATCCGGTACTGTTTATTATGCATTTATAATAAAAATAATAAAACCAATACACACGTGAGAACATGATTAGAGGGCAGTTTCAAATGCAACACCTTGTATGTATGTTAAGGTTATGGAATTATGCTGTAAGTATACCATATCGGTACATATAAAAGGTTCGCTGAAATGGAAAATGAGGAATTTTCGTCGATGAATTGTTAACGAGAAACGTGAGGTTGTCGCATGTGCTTTTTTCTTCTCCTACCATTTCGCGGTGCTGTTGGTGTCTTTTTACTCGGTTTCGACGGAGCTGTAGATATACCGACGCTGCCTCGCGGATGGGACGGGCTCATACCCATCCGTTTACGTCTGAGTTGATTATTTTACGTAATTGACGTGGCGCGTGTAAACGTAGACTATAATTACATGTGAAAAATTAACGAGCAGGATACGAAAGTGCCATTTAGTATAGCCGGTACGTTAGAATTTAGACATTTCTCTGTCGTCTTTGGGTATGTGTTGCAAATTTGATGGCTTTCAGCGCTTCACGAAGTGTGACGATCCCAGCCCCAGGAGTATGCAGTTGTGTCGTGTATAGCGGTCGGTGTGTAGTAGGTACGTGTATCGTCGAGTATGGCAGTTTTGATTGGTTCCTTTTGCTGGTCCGAACGATTTTCCATTTAGGTGAATTCGCCGTTTCGCTGGGTGTTCTCAAGGACGAGCAAACACGCATCAAGCGGTTAACCCCTTTGTGAAGCTTCGTGAGAGGAATGGTGAGAGACTGTCTGAAAAATTTAGCAGCCAGCAGATATCGGAACGTGTATTCTTGTAATTACATTGAGAAAGCGTTGCGGCGATGTCAGTGACTTGTAATTGCGAATTGGAACTCGAGGTGAAAACGTGTGAAAAATTCAAGAAGAGTCTGAAAAAAATTCGAATACAGTTCAGTGGTTCGGAGGGAAATTCATCATTTTCTTAGTCTTGGAATTTTTTTCCCTCTCTTAAGATCTTGATAGACGTGAGAGTAACGACCCGGAGTTTCTGATAATATATTTCTTGCTCCAGAATAATCTCCGATTTAAGAAACTTTACTGCAGCTCCAGATTTGATATATTCTCAAAATTGGAGCTGTGAGTATATTTTAGAATGTTTTGGAATACTCCATCAAATGGCTTTGGAATCGATTCGTAAACTGACTCCAGAGTGCTCCGGAATTATGGAATACTCTGGGGCTCTTCTAATCGGCTTTGTGAACGCATTATCCGTTGCTAATCACCGAAAAGTGGCTTCAGAGTTTATTAAAGAATTCCAACACGCTCAGAGCATGGCTATCGATGACTTTGAGGAAAAGGGGACATCTACGAGTATACATATATTTTTGAAGATTTTCAATATTTTTATTAATTTCTTCTATACTTACATAAGATTTTGTGAAGAACCAAATCAGAAAATATTGAGAACATTTTGAATAACTCATTTTCGATTTCCACTATAAATTTCAATCATACAGCGTGCGTGGCGAACATTGTAGAAGATACACTTTTGCTGCAAGAATGAAAAAAAGTAGATTACACCTTTTTACTCTAGTCCATCGATATACGAGTAATTATGCCTCAGGATATGCCTCACTCACTGGTAATCAGGCAAGTGAAAATGGTTTTTAAAAGTCATGACTTTTCATGCGTATCCTGTAAATACCAAGAACTTGTTTTTTTTTTCGTGCCTTTGGTAGGCTTATTTGAATTTTCTCGCCCCATCTTAGTTCTACATACATTAATGCAACCGAGTTCTGTAAAAAGAAAAAAAAAACTTATCATCAATGTCGAGGCAAACTTCCACCCTAAAAATCTCCATTATGAATTTATTTCAAATGTAACCTGAGTCATCATTTTTTTGATTAAATTAGTCAATAGCAGCCTGGCGTATAAATATGTATTTTACTGAATTGAAGGGTTTTTCGCCCGTCTACTTTCACTTGAGTAGCACTCGAAAAAAAAAGAAAAAAAAAATCGAAAAACGTAGGTACTAATCCCTTTCCGCTGAATATATATAATTGACGAGCGCAGATGCGTTTTATTTGTCGTTTCGACGTGTACTTAACTCATCCGTGGGAGAGATTCGGCGAAAATATTATAAATTTGTCAGGAAAATTTCCATTTCAAAAACGTGCACAATGAAGCCAGCGAACTATTCACAGACGAGCAGACAGACAGACAGACAGAAAAAGTTGAAAATGTCTGCAATAACAAACGTATCGTTACTGTTAATCTTTTCATACAAAAGACACCCTTCGTTTGGCTTCGTCTTCATTTTTTCATCCCTCTTTTATTTTTCGTTCTTTTTTTTTCTCCCTTAAAAAGAAAGTGGCGTTAAAATTCGATAAAATTTTAGACAATGTTTTTTTCTTTCTATTTTGTTCGTTTTCTTCTTTCCACTTTCATCCGTTTTCTCATTCTGGCCTTAAAAATAATAAAAAGAGAAGAAAAGAAAAAATGATGAACAAGCGTGGTACGAGATGTTGCAAAATTTTAGGGTTACTATATTGGAATGAACACAGAATGAGAAAAAATTTTTTTTAAAAACTACCCACAAAAAATCTTTGCATTTTTTCCTTCTGGGCGCGCTAGAAAATTAATCAAAAAATAAAGTTTTCCAATTTACATTGCTGGAAACTGGGAAGAAAATATGAAAAAGTAAATCGTAAGAAACTGCTGGAGAGTATTTTGAGCACGAACTAATGCTAACAGATTTGTACACTCTGTTTGCAAATTAGAGGAAATGTTAATTCTGCATCGTTCGAGTCGATTTTTATTACGGAAGGTTTTTATTTTTCCGTTTTTCAAATAATTCTAGAAATTTTCATTTTCTCGGTTGAGAAAAAAAAAAAAGCGAAATGACTGTTATTACTTTGAATGGTCGTACATAAGGAACTTTGAAAGGAATTTAAGATGTATAGTCTTTATTCTCGAGTAATTGTTTTTATTCTCAATTTATTGTTTTAATATTTTATTATGATCTAAATGCGAAATGAAATGTTCCCTCTTAACGGTCATATTTGAATTCCATACAGAGCTAGCATCAAAACGTATGACTCTTTTAATTCTTTTTTTTTTTCTGTTTGAACTTTTTCTCTTCGAATGACGCTAGAGAAAAGTCTAACCAATGGGGGTGAAAATTTTTCACAGCCTCCTACTGTTGACTGGAGTACATAAGTAGATATAATATATTTTCTTTCATTTGAATCTGAGCTAGAATTTCACTGTAGTACAGTAATATCGATATTATATCGGAGCCAAAAATATTTACTATCGCAACATTTCGATATTTTGACATTGCTAATTTCTATATGGATTCTCTTCATTTCCGCATCTTACGAGTATTAATAGCTTGCTATTTTGTATTGTTATAATATTATGACCCATGTGATCCGTCTATTTTAGAAATCAGCTGAATGGCAAAATTGAAAATTTCGACATTTGTATCATCAATATGGTTACAAAGCAGAGTAGTGATATATATTTTGTAAGTGATGATAGTCCCTGAAAATAGTATACTTACCTGTTACTCGATAAAATTTCGCAACAAAATTCCACCTCTGCTGTGGAGTTCTATACCTTCTCATTTTTCTTGTTTTTTGTTTCCCCCCCTTTTTTTTTGTTTTTTGTTTTTGTTTTCTACCCAAGAATGCTCGTTTCCGAGTATCGAACAATATGTTTTATTCACGTTTGTTGTTCGTCTTTGTCTGCATTGCAGATTCGATAACCCCGCGTCGGTGTCGGAATGGCCTACCAGGTACCTTACGTATAATTATTTAGTTAGCGTTAATTTGTGGTTGCTGTTGTTTCCCTGTGATTTATGCTGCGACTGGACAATGGGCACGATACCGTTGGTCGAGAGCGTTACCGATAAGCGAAATTTGGCTACGTTGGCCTCCTATGTGGTCGTGCTGGTGCTCGTGTACGTGGCTTTGGTCTCGGAAAATCGACAACAAACAAACAATATTATTATGGTAAGTTTGGCAACGGTAACTATCTACTGCATGAAATTTATGTGCCGCAGAGAAGCATAAGCTGGTTGCCTGTAGAATATGGCTGCAACGTTGTTTTGGAACGTATTTCCATAACTAAATTTTGTACTTATTGGTTTGTGAGCAAATATGACAAAGTGGCTGATAACTGGTCTGATTTTTGCGGATATGGGAGTATTTTGGTACACTGCGTACTTTTTATGAAAGAAATAAAGAGCCCAGTTCCAAAGTGCGTCAAGTGCAAAAATATAACATTTTCAACGAATGAGAAAAACGTGCTGCTCTCAACCTGTGATTCATAAAATGCTCGTTTCGAAGCAGTTTTTTGATTCACCTATCCCTCACCGATTGTTTTTTTTTAATTTCAATTTCCAGTTTTGGCGACAAAACGTGGACTTGGAAAAAAAATTCATCACTTAGCGCACTTAGCTCACTTTGGAATAGAGATTGTGCACCAAGTACAGGCACAGATATGGGTATTACCGAATCAAACTCTGATTCTATTAACGCACTTTGATTGGAATGAACATATACTTCGGTTTCTGATCCACACATGCGCCGTATACTCGTCAAGGAGGAAGTGTTCGTGTCGAGTATCTATAGTGTGTGCTTATTTTGTGGATTTGAGGTTTCTCTGTCGAAAACCAGCTCAAAGGAGCTGATTATAGCTTTGCCTGGAGCAGCTGTAATAGGAATTGAAATCGAGAGATGTTCAAATGTTCGCTTGTAGCGGTTTTTGGCTGTGGATATGGTGGGATGCATACATTTTAGTAAACAGCTATTTTGTGCAAAAATAATACACGTGTGTGACTTTTCCTGTGTGTATGTCATCTTCGTGTGTCCTGAATAGAAGTGCCGAGTGTCGAATGTTTTATAAAACCTCAAAAATCGAAAACAAAGCACACCCGCACGAACCGCAAACGTTATAGAAGAATTTGTAGAAGACGGTTCTAGTATCATATTACAGCCGGTGCTCGGTGTTACAGCTTGCAGCGTATAAAAGTGGATTGAATTATGGAATAGGGCGAAAATATTTTCGTCAGCATATGAGTGGGTTGAGAGAGGTGGATGTATTTTGTGAAAAAAAACTTTCACGCGTGGAGAGGCACTTTTGATTCAGCTAGTATGACGCCTGTGAAGTACCTGTAGATATAAAAAAGAGGAACATTTATAACTGAAAACTCAAATATTATATAGGGTGTCCCATAAGATCGATAAGGCTATGCATCAATGTGTAATTGCGGTAAAAGAACTAACAGTACTGAAAATTTAACTAAAATATTAGGTACATATTTTGAATGTTTTAACTGATTATAAAATTTACGAAAATCGTCCGACCAATTTGAAGTTCAACAATTCGCACCACCAGATGTCCGGCACTTTGCTTCTAAGAGCTGATAATGATTTGTTTTTTCTATTATAGTTTTTAGCCTTAAGTTATTTGCAGGTTTCAAGTGAAATTAATCCAATCGTGTCTTATTTTTTGGTTTTCAGAGCTTGGGTTTACTTGTCTTTCCTTTTTTACCTGCTTCAAACCTATTTTTTCCGGTTGGATTTGTTGTCGCCGAAAGAGTGCTGTACATGCCGTCGATGGGATTTTGTATGTTGGTCGCGTATGGCTTCGGTTTGCTGATGGAAAAACGGTTAGTAAAAGTGATCTCTACTGAAGCAGGTAGCAGATATTTTATTTAACGACATACTTCGTGTATTTGATCAAATATCGTGGCGAATTTCAGTGGTGACTGGGGACTTCTTGTGTATAGCCCTGATTCCCGAGCTCTACCTAGTTTAGAAAGGGTGAAGCTCATCCATACCCATAGTGATGATTAGTTTTTTTTTCGAGGTCAAACTTATGTCTATTATTTTTGGTTGAAGGTGAAGATTCCACGGAAGTTGATAAACCCATTTTATGTCTGTTCTGATTCTTAGAAATGAAAAAATCTAAAAGATAGAATAAAAAAATGTTAACTTTAGTCGATTTTCAAAGCAAACTTTCGAATGCTCATTGTCAAAAGTTCTGCGTCAGACATAATAATTCTCATGTTCTGCGCATCCGGAATGCATAAGAATCTCGGCCATCCATATTATCGGCCTCGTAGCTCCAGTCACTAAAAGATAGTTATTGTCCGGCGTGAACGTAAATTTAGTGAATTGCAGACAGGTGTGAAAGTTCACAATACGTTATCTCAGGTCTTTATCGTTTCGCATACCTGAAACTACCCCAAAGCCAATGGACCCTCAAGTCCGAATGCAGTCCATCATGCTACTCGAGCCAATTTCTCTTTCGTAATTTCAACCCTGCCGAAATTCTCGAACTCTTCTCCGCACCTACTCGCCGTCTATCTCGATCGTATGTCTTCCGTAGTCGATGATGTCCGATTTCAGCCCACCCGCTCGCTTCTGGTGCGACGACTCTCGAAGATATTTATGGCGCTAGTTTAATTGCGGCCCCAGGGAATTCCGCGGAGCAACAATTGATCGTTGTTTGCTGGCGAAAGAACTTTATATGTTTTCAGTGTTACGTTCCAAAGCACCAGCCTCAACGCATTTCAATCAGTTTCTCCCTCACCGCCGCACCCTCGACCCCCTCGAAATGGGTATAGTTTAATGTACTTACATGAATGTGTGTGTGTGTGTGTGTGTGTGCGTGGGGCGAAAATGGGGCTCGACTGGCGTACACATTTTCTGGACAAAGTTTCGCTTCGGAAAGACGGACGTGCGAAAAATTTTACGCGAAATTGGCAAACGAAAGTGGCGGCGAGGCGTCGGGGACGAGGGTTTGAAACAAAATTGCTTTTCTTCGTCGTCGCGTCGAAAACAACTACAGGGCAGCACGTACTTGTTTCGCTCGAAGCTCTCAACCGCATTTCAGACTTGGCGCACATTTTTGCCGCATACCGCTCGTTTTCTTTGAGAAAAATTATGATAAATCTTCGTCATCGGCTTCGCCTCTGAGATAAAGCCCTCCAGTTGAAGGTTAGATATAGGTCGTTCGTATGTCGCGGTTAATTATTAAATAGTTTTCAAAAATTATTACTCCGGTTCGCTCGTATTCCAGTCGAGTGATCGAGCTAGAAATAAAGTAGAATAATTTTGAAGCCTTTTTTTTGTTTATTGGTTGTTTAGTTAGTCGAAGTTTTTAAACCTAATTTTGGTACAAACAAAGATAGTTTTTCGTTTCGTGATCTCAAGATTCCAAGAATACCGATCACGTTATTTCATATTATCTTCATTTCATGAATTAATTTACTTATTTAAATTTTATATATTTATTTAGCTGTTTGTTTCTTGATGAAAGGGGGGGAGGGGTATGTTAATCGCAAATTTCAACTATCGAGCTTGATTACCGAGGAAGTATTCAACCGATAGAGCTGAAATTCGTGGGATGTAAGATTTGAAAGTGTATAATTATATTGTCCACATTTCAAGTCAATTTGTCGTTTCGTTTCCACGAAAAGTGTTTTGGAAAGTTTGTAAAAATGTATTTTTTCCAATTACGGTGCACTTCTACGGAAACCTGCTTTTTTAGAAGGGTTTACCTACTGAGCTAGAATAAAATTGTTTTTTCATCCCTTTCCCCCCTTCTAAGAATGTTTGATAGGGTAATGGTGTTGCCACCTTTCAAAGTATATATACCTAGAATTGAAGAAAAAGACTCGTTATTTAATCACCAAACTTCGTAGTATGAGTGAATTTATTCGTCACAAAGAGCCGTACGTATTAATAAAGATTGGACAGGCGTGTGACGAAATCTAAGGGGGTTCCGTCGCGCATAAGTACACCAAAGAGTGGAATATAGATCAAAACATTTTATTAGGTAAATTAAATTTAACAATAAGAAATTTAATCACAAACTTTATTTCGAGTTGATTGTTTAATTCTCTTCTCTGGCTCCTGTGGAAACAAAGAATTTTCCATCAGTTTATTCTAAATTAATAAATGTGAGAAGAGGAGCCAAAGTTGCCATAAAGTTTTAAGATTTCAATGTCATTATTTCAAAGTCCAAAATTTATAAAAGGAAATTTTGGGAATACATTTAAGTTAGAAAATTGCCAATCATGATTAATAAAAGAAATGTTCAGACTCACTCTTGTTTTGGGATTCACCATTTTGAAAATTCAGATTCCAAACAAGCACCAAGAAACCAAATAACAGCAAATAGCAAGTGAAGACAAAAGCACTATGGTTTTAAATTAATTCAAAAGACTGAATGACAAACAAATTACAGATGCGACAAATATTGAGACGATGTAAATTACTATCAACATTTACGTCGTTGAGAGAAAGTTAGCCCTTTAAGAACAAAGGCAATTGGTGGCCGCATATTCTTTCATCGGCTATCGATGTATATTATAGCCGATGTTGAGAATACGAAGCTATTTTCAACAGCGTGTGGGCACGAATTTCGTGGGCGGATAAAACTGGTCGCAGAGGGACCTCGGCGGAGTTGGGCTCCATTCTTAATTTTCGTTAAAATCCGAAAGAAAGGCTGGCAGAGCAACACGCTTAGGTAAATATAAACGAGGGAACGTTGAAAATGATCGAATTAATTTCGCACCCAGACGAGCGTGCATCGAGCTGAAATTCTTGGGTTTGGGATGCGCAACGGAATCGTCGTGGCGTTTTTGTTTATTCGCGGTCAAATCGAAAAGTTTTTAAACTCCCATCAGTGCTGCCGCCCTCGCCCCCAGTTCTGTAATCTTCTCCTTCCCGCTGCCACACTTAGTTCTCGCATTCTTCGTAAGTCTCTCTGTCTTTCCTCCGTTCTCGTCTCATCTCCGTTCGTTGGTTGGTTCCATTTCGGCCGCGAATAAAAGCTTCATAATTAGTAATTTAGTGCTCGGAGACGAGCATCCCGCCTCGCCGTCGGACAAGACCTCAAAAACACGTCGGCGAAACTTGCGCCCTGCCTGCTCCAGCTTCCTTTCGCACGATTCGTGCATTCGTGCGAATAAAGGAGAGGATGAGTAGATAGAAGAAAGGGGCGAGAGCGGTATGAAAGGGACCCGACAAAATGTGCGACCATTGTCACCAAATTTGGATGCCATTTTCTCGACTTCAAGAAAATGAGAAGGGTGGAAAGGGGTACGATGAGAAGTGGAACAAAAAAATTTTCGGGTCGATCGCTAGAAATTTGAGGTTTTGAAACCGTTAGGCTCGGAAGAGAATCGAGTGCTCTGAAAGCGAGCAAAGGTGCGGTATATAAATTCCAACTGTTACAGAAAAGGTTGCATGGTTCCCAAGTCCAACTGATTCCACAAATTCACTTGTTAAAATTTATGTGAAACCATTTTTGGCCACCAGAATTACTCGCTGCAAACAGTTTCTGGGAATGTGGTTCGATAAGTGGTGCTATTCTGTGTGAAAATGCTTCGAATCAGAAGGTCAGCATTTCGTACGACGAGAAAGACTGGAAAAAATCATTAGTTCATGTTCCTGACTAGAAACACGTTAAAATAGAATTTAAAAACAAAAAAACCAAAAAATAAACAATCCAAATAAAAAATTGGAAAAATTTGAAATCTCACAACGCACCCGTCAACGACGAAAATATTTTAGGTTTAAAAGTAGTACTAGAAGTCAGAAAAAATAAAAGCCGAATTAATTAATTTGCGTAAGGTCGAAAAACTGTTTTGGCGAAACTTGAAAATTTCGATTTGAATTCTACCGATTCTATTCACAGATGTTGCAATGCAGATACGGAATTTGGTCCATCGAAACTTTCGCGAATAAAAAAAAAAAATCGTTCACGTATTTGCACCCTAATTAATTGGAGTCGAATCCCTCCTTATCCTAAGTAAGGGTAATTAAAAAATAAGAAAAATATTTGAAAAAGTTTCCTAATCAAGTAGAGCCCATCTGGAATCGTATATTTTGACCTTTCTGCTCTTTAATTTTGAACATTTTTCTGATTATACACTATACTTTTACTTTAGAATTTTTTTCCCCCACGTTGAGAGGGTTAAATATTGTAAAGTTTTTCCTTTTTTCTTTTCTTTTTTTGAATTTTATACTTGTTCATTAAGTTTTCTCGAAATTAATATCTTTCGGTTTCTAATTACCGAAGTATCGAATTCATTAGTGTCGAGATTGGAAGTTCGAATTGCGTTCTTTTTTCATCTTGTCTACTTTTTTTTTTTTTAGTTACTGTGTAAATTTTTCGAAAAACGAACGGGTGTAATTAACGATTGCAGTATGAATTACAAAGTATATATAGGTATCCCAAAGTTGGTATATATTATGTCGGTTTTATTTTTTCTCGGAAGTTTTTCCCTTTGCATTACGATAATTGTATCATCTTGAAGAGGGTAATTATTAATGTTCGGTTCCGCTTTGAGTAATGAAAAATTTCATCGTCGGTGCTCGAGTTTTTTTTTTTTTTTTTCCTATATTTTTGTTAACCTTTATTGTGTAAAAAAAGAAAAGAAAAAAATAGTTAAAGGCAAAGTGCGACTAAATGAAAAAGTAGATCCTCAGTCATTAAAGTCGAAATAAAAAACGGTGTATCGTGCTCGAAAAAAGGGTGGAAAAAAGAACTTGAAAAGTATCCAAGAGTGCAGCTTTTTTTCCTCTTTCAATTTTATAAATAGCTGGCGTATGGTGTGGCGTTAAGAAAGAAGAAAAAAATAACTGCAGGACCAGAAAAGTATCGAACTAGGTGTAAAAAAATCAAAAGAACTGTCGATAATTCGCCGATTTTTTGCCGTTTTTAGTGAAAATTACTTGGCTGCAGTGATTTGTTTCCTTTTAACGCGCAGAGGTTTAAATTCTATATATATATATGTACGAGTCACCCTTTTTTTTCCTTTTTTTTTTTTTTTCGAGAAAATATTCATTTTGTATCGCACCAGTTTCCAAACCAAACTAATGTCGTTTTTTTTCCCAAGCGTATGTGCTTTTGGAAAAGTTTTTTTCGGTCACAAATTTAAAATGTGTCCTTGATATATTGAAAGGAAGCCAGTTCTACCATAATTTAAAGTATTGTTAGGGAATTAGCCGGCAGCATACATGCTAGCTGAGGCTTTTGACCCAAAAGTTCAAGTAGCTCTTTCAGTCACTGTCATAAAACCTTTGCACTAATTTAGTCTATAATGTTTTGGATTAAATACGAGGGTAAAAATTATGCGCGAGGAGGCAATAATAATATCCTGTTAGATGCTAACACGAAATTGCGAATTCCGGTGAAACAAAATAGCCGTAAGTAATTATTTTGTGCACGCATACTGGGTATATTGGTGAGAAGCGAACTAGCTGTGATTGCTTTTAACATTCTCATTTATGTATATCTGATTCAACTCCACGAATCACGAATTTTGGTAATCATTTTCTCGATGAATGGCCATACCCCTACTTATTAAATAAAATTCATTATATGGAAATCAACATTTTCATTTCTAATGGACCGAGGGGAACAAGTAGCAAAATGTATCTTAGTCTAGTTAAACCAGAGCTTTGCCTCATCTGGCTATTACTGACATAGGGTCCAGGGACATTCGTCTACAACGAACTCTATTTGGGCCTGAGAAGCAGAGTAATCAAAATACAAATTTAGTAATAAAGCGATATTGGCTGTTTTCAATGTAGTTTATCTTTTATTTTTATTCTATGAGCTCTGACCTTCTCTTTTTTTTTTCTAATTTTGAAAAAATGCCTGAAATTTCCTTCTATAGCTTGTTAGAAATTTTCTATTTTCAATAGGTCAAAGTGAATAATGTGAATTATTAAAAATTAAAGAAAAGAAAAAAAGGGGTCTCAAGACATCCTTCCTGCTAAATAATCAGAAAAGTTTGATTGAACATGATCAAAATTTAATGCGTGATTTGAAATCCCATGAAAATTCTTTTATAAGAGAATTCGACAAGCCCTTCAATTAAAGTAATCATCTCGCAAGTGCTGCAAAATTGATTTGTTCTGCATCCGTTATTTTAGATTTAAAAAAAAAAAAGAACTTATAGTTTTTAGATAGATAATTTTCTAATGTAAATTTCAACACCCTAGTCTAACGTGGTACTTCTGCTGTTACAGGAATCGAAAATTCTGTTGGACGGCCATGTTGCTGTTGATTCTCGTTCACACCATGAAAACGTACATGCGTAATTTCGATTGGAAAGACGAGTACAGCGTGTTCATGTCCGGATTAAAAGTTAACCAGAGGAATGCGAAATTATTCAACAACGTAGGACACGCATTAGAGAATCAAGAGCGTTTTCAAGAGGCGTTGAAGTATTTTCAGAAAGCTGTCTCGTAAGTAAATCTTTAAAGAAAGAAGAAGAAGAACAAAAAAGGGAAAAAAGTCGACTACATAAGAAGGTATAGGGGGCAACTCGTGCTCCAGTTTAAATGGAAGTAATATCGTAGAGGACGCTTTGTGGATGATTGCATAGTGTAAATTGTGGAAAACTCGTTAAAAAAGTCGTTTAAAAATTTAAAAAAAGAAGCCATCCGTTATCGTCGGATGTGTTAATCTTTCCTTTATAAATGCCGAGGACCCCTTAAACTTTTTCGTTACGCCGCCTGTCTGTTTGCACCGATGTTAAATGGCTTATTGAAAAAGTTGGGCGCGAATATTTTACATATTTTACAGATTTTTGCTTTTGCAGGGTTCAGCAAGACGACATCGGAGCTCACATTAATCTTGGCCGCACCTATAACCATTTGAAAATGTTTAAGGAGGCTGAAGAAGCGTACTTAGAGGTGAGTTAAATGCAAACTGATGCAGTGAAATGGTTGTTTTCTTAGTTGATGTAACTTTTGATGTATAGCCAATTTAAAACCATAACTGGATAATGCAGGAGAAGAAAAGGAATTTTACATAAATAATTATTTAAAAAACAATAATTTATAATTTCAACAGTCTGTGTAAGTATAATTAGAACAGGCAGAAATCACAAAATTAGGACAGAGCGAGAGAAATAAATAATGTGAGGAAGTAATAAGGAGTGGGTAGAAGGAAAACAGTACCTAGTAAAAATGTGTAAGTACGTAGTTGTGTCGACGTCATCTCAGGATCTGTTTTCTAAGTGAGAAAATTTTCGAGTTTAATGGAAACAGTAAAGATGAAAAATTTCATTAAATGAATTTAAAAAAAAATTTTTAATAATTCAATATTATTAGTAGAAATCTTTTATATCAAAATCGAATAAAACCTTCTGAATTGGTTGAAAAATAACCCAAATTTTTCAAGTTGAAATTTCAAATTTATCACTCGTATAAAACGCATTCTCCTCTATTTTTGATGATCGCTGGTTTTTTAATTTAAAGAATTCCGAGCTTTCACCACATTCATAAGGATGCTTCGAAATGTTACTTTTTAACTGTACGTATTTTTTTCTGAAAAATATTTCATCGTCTTTAAGATCTTACCCACAATTATATTCTTCTAGCAAAAATTCTTTCCGTATTACTGACAGCCATAAAATCAAAAATCCTATGAGATAGTAATAAGCTTCTTCTAAGTTTTTTTTTCTTTTGTTGGTGATCTGACCTTTAAGCAATTGATATCAAGACCTTAGATTTACGTGACATTTTAGATGCCCTTTATAAAGGCGAGAAAAAAAATTTATGTAAAAATATATTTCAAATAATATAAGTATCTTACATTTTATAGATAGCTTGACTTTTTTTTTAGCTTTTTGCTCTCAAAAACTGACTCACGTCGTCTTTTCTCTTCTGTAGCATTAACCTTTTATTGCCGGAACAGTTTACGACTTTTTTTCGTGTTTCATGAGAAAATAAAGAGAAACTTTTCTCTTTACGCGCGTTTATATTTCGCAACTTTGCTCGCGTGATTTTTTTGTGCGAACGTTTTTATATACTCGTACTTATTTTTGTTTCCCGCAGGCTAAAGCTTTACTACCAAAAGCTAAACCGGGGGAATCGTATCAAGCTCGTATTGCGCCAAATCACCTAAACGTTTTCCTCAACTTGGCCAATTTAATCGCGAAAAATGAAACCAGATTAGAGGAGGCGGACTTTCTATACAGACAGGCCATCAGTATGCGAGCGGATTATACCCAAGCCTACATAAACAGGGGCGACGTTTTATTAAAACTGAACCGCACGAAGGAGGCGCAGCAAGTTTACGAAAAGGCTTTGTTTTTCGACAGCACAAATCCCGATATATATTACAACGTGAGTATCTTCTATTTTTTTTTTATTTTTCCCCCTCTCGCATATTTTTCGCAACTTTTTCATTTTATGAGTGTTTGCCTCAGTTTTCTCCCGTCCCGCGATACTTATTCCACAGTTGGATTGACACTTTGCTGCGGTATCATAAAGTCTGTCTCGTCTGGTGTGGCGGCGTGGCTGAAGCGGAGAAGGGAGGAAATATAGTGCAATTGATTGACAGCGAAGTGTCATATAAACGACAGCTTAGATATAGGTGGTGAAGGAGTTTTTCATAAGGATTTTGAGACGTGTTTATTTTTTAGTAGAACTCGGACGTCGATGTGAGCTTTTTTTTAAAGGGACTTTGATAGAGGACACAATAGTACGGATCAAAACCCGATCATGTGTAATTTTTCTGGACCCACTTGAATACTGAAAATGTACAATATTGCGCAAAAATCGGTTGTATTTAAAGTCAAACTCGCAAATATTGCTTTAACTTGTCTTCGGCGAGCGTGGTTTTTTGAGTTTTTCTCATCTCAGAAGTTATTGAAGAATTTTTCATCATACTCGTATGTTTTAAATTATAGACAATTACTTTTCATTTCACGACGTGTAATTCATAAATTATTTAATAATTTAAAAAATTTTATTCGAAAATATTTACCTATTGGTTTTTCATAATTATGGGATGGTGATGAAAAATTTACAGTCTTCTTCTTCAAAATTCATATTTTTGATACAATTGTGCTATAGCGCTTCTACATTCTTTACCGTCTCGGTCATTAGGATATTACAAACTTGTTTTCGATCTATCATAATTCTTGGTGAATCCGACTGAAATTTAATTTTCTTGCGTCCTAAAAGTTATCAAATTGTTTCACTCAACTCGGATTTTGTGTAAATATTGATTACTCTAGCTCGTGTCCTTATTAATTGATGTAAAACCAATTTAATAGTCTTTTTTATTTTTTAATCAATTGTCATTTTTCTTCGCAGTTGGGTGTTGTATTTCTGGAGCAAGGTAAAACATCACAGGCTTTAGCATACTTGGACAAAGCCTTGGAATACGATCCGGATCACGAGCAAGCGTTACTGAACTCGGCGATTCTGCTGCAGGAATTTGGACAAGAAGAATTTCGAAAAATAGCTCAGGAACGGTTGCTAAAGCTGTTGCAAAAGGTAAAAATTCTATTACGTTTGTAAATTTCGTATATTTTCTCTATCAAAAATAAGATACATACGACATTGTTGATTGGTCGTCGTACTAACAGTCGTGCACCCAAGGGGGAGCTAAGGGGGCTGAAGCCCGT
This sequence comes from Parthenolecanium corni, assembly GCA_038050395.1. Taxonomy (NCBI): domain Eukaryota; kingdom Metazoa; phylum Arthropoda; class Insecta; order Hemiptera; family Coccidae; genus Parthenolecanium; species Parthenolecanium corni. The sequence continues at coordinate 4,301,367 of JBBCAQ010000014.1, read as the reverse complement.
TGGGCATAAAATTTCATCGAATAAAGTCGGAATAGAATAAATTTTTAGCGTGGATTTCTTATGGAATTTCTGTTTTATGGTGATCAATTCAAGACCCAGTCTCTCTTTTAGCAAATTTCTTGGTGCGCCGCTGGGTACGAAAATCAAAAATTATTCGTTTAATTCAACTGGTTGCGAATTGTGAATTACGTTCTAATAAAATATACGTTAACCGCGTCGCAATTTCGACGAGATACAAATTTCAACTTACGTCTGTCGAATTGCTATCCATCAACTTATGCCAGTTTGACCCCTTACGTTTTCAATGAATTTCAATTATTTTTTTTTTACTCTTAGGATGATCGTAATGAGAAAGTGTACTTTAATTTGGGCATGCTGGCGATGGACGACAACGATCTGAAAGCGGCTGAACATTGGTTTCGTAAAGCCATTTACCTGAAAGATGATTTTCGTTCGGCTCTCTTCAATTTGGCTTTGCTGCTAGCCGATGACAATCGACCCCTAGAAGCTGCACCGTTCCTCAATCAGCTCGTCCGTTACCATCCGAACCACGTTAAAGGATTAATTTTACTCGGCGACATTTACATAAACACAATCAAGGATTTGGATGCTGCAGAAAATGTAAGAAATTGATTGTAGCCGCAAAATGCAGTAATACTTTAAAAAAATATTTTGGTGTTGAAGCCGTTTTTTTTTTTGGCTTTTCTTATTCATTTTTAATTTTGTGACTGGAAGAGCATATTCGTCACCTTGAAGCGGAAAGGGTATGCCTTTAAAAGTAGATTTTTAGAATGAATTTAAAAGCTTACCATGATGTCAATAGTGATAGTAAAAAATGCTAAAATGTCAAAAATCTCATTTTCGAAAATTTAAGACGTACAATTTTTTCGCTTTTGAGATAACGAAATTGTTCAGTCTGCTTCTGCTTCATCCTCGAATAATTTTAAAAAACTCTTCTAATCGATTTTTTTGTGCTGCAATTTGTTAGTTTTGAAAAATTTGACCAAATCTTTGTGGAGAAAAAATTCAAAATTTTAACGCGTCTTGATCGTTTTTATGCGCAGTGCTACAAAAAAATACTGGAACTGGAACCAGAAAACGTGCAAGGATTACATAATTTATGCGTCGTGTATGTCGAACGAGGCAATCTAATCGAAGCTGAGAATTGTTTGAAACGAGTTCACATTTTAGCTCCAGACGAAGATTACATTATTCGACATTTGCAAATCGTACAAACGCGTATTGGCAAAAGTAAAGTGCAAACGAACTCGTCGAATGTGAGTAAATCGTTGTAAGATTTTTCAGATTTACACTTCTCAGATTACACTGCTTCTTACGCAGAAGTTGACGATGAGGTTTCTTTTCTGTGAGAGTGATTGATATTTCTGTGTGGAAAATTATTTTCATTCAGTCACGTAGGATATTTGGTTTGAGTTTCAATAAATCAGGCATTCCAAGGTAATCTTTGAATAAAATTGATGAAGAATTTTAGTTGATGAATACGAGTACAATAAAATGATTTATTCAACTTTGTGTTGGGGGGGGGGGGGGTAATTGAGAGTAACAGTGAAACAGTCATCCGTCCAAATGAGCCACAGAATATGGCTGCTTGACTGAGATTTCACACCTGGTATCAATGCCAATTGCCTACCACTTATTGAAAAAATGCGTTTCATCAGTTTGTATGCAGGGCCATCCATTTGAAACGCAACCAAAATTTGCCTGAATAAAAAATTCATATTGGGTTTGACCACGAGACCCTGTAGTCTGTTGACAAAATTTGGCCGAAATATATCCCAATAATAATATGAACTACCTTGAACATTTTCATTTTTCACACTGATTTGTCATTTTTAGTTGAGAGAAATTTCTCTTCAACAAAGTTTTCCCAATGAAGGGCGAGTTGGAACTTTCCTCTTGAAAATGTTTGTATGAATTTGTTCCGCGACCGTTTTAATCGAATTAAAAAATATCCTCGTGCTAAAGTTTTTCAGATTAGAAAAATGCGAAGTGACAGGGGGGAAAAAATTAAACCTCTGAAGCCTTTCTTTTTCCTCGTCTCATAATTCGCTTATCTCTTGTTACGATTGAGGCCAATTAAAAATATACAAGATACGTCTATTGAATAAAGACTTTTTTTTTTTTTCTGTTTCAGTCAAACAATATCACAGGGAAAAACGATTCTCTCGAAAGTTCGAATAATAACGACGGCGGTGACGGTAACAACAACAGCAGCAGCGCCAACAACAATAACAACAGCACATTAAGAAAACGCATTCGAAACGACACGGAAAATAGGACGGAAAAAGACGTTGTTATACCGAAAAATATTGATAAGAAAGTAAATCCGTCGTCGTTATCGTAGGGATCGAATATTCCTATTTTAGATATACCTGCACCATACTTCTATTATTTTTTCTCTTCTCTCGATGGTAAATTGAGAGGGGAAGGAAAAAAGCGGCTGAAAAAAAAAAGAAGAATAAAACACGAAGTCGCGCGAGAAGAAATTGAACCGAGTTCTTATGCATAAAAGCCCAAAGATACTTCTGCAGAGGATGGAATGGAAGAAAAAAATAAAAAGGTACCGACGTAATTGTTTCTTTTTCTCTTTGTGTGCATTGTCTTCTATATCTTCTCCCAGCCTATCTCGACTCTCTTCTTTCACTCACTTCTCTTTTTTTGAATAAATCCCATTTTTACGTAATCATTTTTCGACGATTTTGCAAAAATCGTATTACCTTATTTGAAAATTTTCCTCCATTTTTTATATACGTAACTTTTATATAATATTTATTATAAAATTTCTTTTTTTTTTCTTAGTCAACAGATTTTGGGTTTTTTTCTCTTTTTTTTTCCAAGAATGAAATTACCGGACTGATTACTTCCTATATATGTACGTAAAAATTGAAGGAATTGATTTTCTTTTTTTGTTGATACGTAAATGAAAAAAAAAATTAATAGCTTTAATTAAAAGTTTTCAAAACTAATCCCTTGGTAAAATACTGAAACAAAATAATGAAAAAAAAAAAAACATCTTTAAAAAAATCTTAAATATTTTTCCAGTTTGTTTGATCTCAAAGCATGAAATGCGTTTAGTCCGAGCTCATGACTTAACTTTTTTATTTGATCTTTTTTTTCTAATTAACTTTCCATCGAAGGCGTTGAACTTTTGTACTCCTACTTTCTTTTCTTTTTTTTTTTTAATCGCTTTCTATACCAAAGATTCTGTGTGTTCTGTAAAAGATTTTCTTGTGTATTTTTTCGTTTTAGCTGAAAGAAAGTTCCTAAAATTCATGTTAAACTTTCTCGTCAACATTCCGCGCATTTATTCGATAGGGGCTCAAGCTAGAAAGGAGAAAAGAAAATTTAGTTATTTTCTTAATCTTGTTTAGCTATTGTTTTGTCGAGTTGGTTTGCCGTTAATTTCACTTTTGAAATGGTAGTCAGTCAAAAGAACGAAAAGAGAAGTGCAACATTTTCTTTTATCTTTTGTTCGTTCGTTATTTTCTCTTTTGAAAGAATTTCGACCTTTTGGCAACTCAACTGCTTGCCGAGAAATTTTACTCAACTTGCGAAAAGTGAAAGTTATATGTTAGTGGCTCGTTTGAATTCTTTAGTTTACTTTTGTTCAATTCGAGGAATCAAGCCGAGTTCTGATTTATTTTCCCATCGCAGACTGCTTTTAAGAAGGATACAGAATAGAAGATTATAAATAACCTGTGGCGAGGTTACTGCAGGTTATAAAAGAACTTCCTCAATGTTCTGATATTTTATTTTGTCTGATTCTGGCTCTTATTATAATTCGGGAAATATGTGAATTTGTGACCCTATCTATAAAAAAGGACCCAATGTTGGCACTTATCAAATTCGATTTATTGGTCGTACATTCACAGGAACATTTCAAAGTGAAAAGAAAAGTGTGTAACTCAAAAATTCAGGAATGTATGAATTTTAAAGGATTGAATGATAAATCCTTTCCCTTAAAATTTCTTTTATTTCCCCTTCAATCCATCAGGACTCTTTTTTTTTGTAATTCCAGATTCTAAAATTCATTTTAAAGGTTGAGTGTTAACACAGCAAGCTTTTAAAAGTTTTGAAGCTTCAATTTTTTCGTACTTAATTTTTTGATAATAAGTACTACTTTGCTTTTAGAATATCAGTTTCCCTGCAGCGAAGAGTCTGAATTAAATACCTTTTATTAAAAATAAAAATGGTTTAATAATTCGACGTATTTCCCTGCGCGACCAAAGTATAGTTATTGATAGCTTACGAAAATGGTTGAGCTATTGCTCTTTATTCTTAGAAAAACGAAACACATGGAGCTCCACCCGCAATTAAGATGATAAACTTTTTTTTTGCTAGAAAAATTTGGAAAGTGGAACAAATTTTTTTTTTATTTCTGTTAATTTTTTTTCTGATTTTCTTAAATACCACCTCATCATTACTTCAGCACACTGCGACCGCAAAATCCTAAGTTGTTTACCTCATTTCAGAAATAATTCGTCTCGTTTTGTCTATCAGTCTTTTTTTTCTTTTTTTTTAGAATTATTACAAATCACGTGAATTTATTATTTTCTTTGACGACTGCTAGGTGTCGAAATGTTAGCCTCTTTTTTCTTTTCTTTTTTTTTTTTTTAATTTTTTTGTAAATAATGATGAAATGGGGCATAGAACGGAAATGGGAAAAAAATATTTTTATCAGTGCCTGGCAACAATTTAGAGAATGATGAAAGGGGACCTAGTTTTTATCGTTGTTTACTTAATTCCCAGCAATTAAGAAGAGTATTATATGGTAGAGTTGCCAGCAGTTATTGACTTCTTTTGACATAAGATTAGATTAGCTTAAGCTAAAAATAAAAACAAATCGTTCAAAACGAACCCAAATATTTCCTCGGTGAACTTTGAGTGGAATCATTGCCCATAAAAATGCGATGCATTTGAAATACTTGTTTCTTTATATTTAATTAACTTATTTAACAATGTATCTCCAATTGAACTGATTGAAAAACGATATCCGACGTTATTTTATTGTTTCGGCCACGTTAGAAGTCAAAAACCTTGATTTTAGTCTCCATTCGAAATTTTTATGTGCATCGACTCCCTTTGAAAGGAAGGAAAAAAAAATACACATGCATCTTAACCGTGTGTTTTTCATTTCAGATTAATTATTTATGTATTTTGATAATTAAGAATAATTCGAATCCATTTAATCATGTTGCTATTTTTACTTACATCTACCAAGAAATCAGTGTGTTAAGGATTATAGAGCTTGGATTTCTACTCCAGTGAGGGAAGCCTGTTCATTTTGTGGAGTTAAATTACTTTCCACCAACGTTCTCCTTTCAAACTCGTATTTTTTGGCTTGATAAGAAATCTATTGGTGGCCATCTGTAAGGCTAGTGATGGGTGGCATTTAAATCTGACGTTTGTGTGGGACGCCATTACTTCTATTTGATTTATAAATTTAGAAACATTTTTTTCAATCAACTGTTATAATTGCGAGTATTTTCATCGTTTAAAAAAAAAATGAATATTTTGATATTTTTAGGAAACATATTTTTTTTTTTAATTGAATATATTTTGCGTAGCTCAAAAACAAATTCGAGAAACTGCCGAACAAATTTATTTGTTGCTAATGACTTGTTTTTTTTTTTTTCTTCGATCTATTGGATCCTTAGTCTGTATGCATTTAGATACTTGTGCTCAACAAGTATTGAGTGGTACAAAAGTTCAACGCTTATGAACTTCCTACTAATTATTAAGTTAAGAAATTGATTATTTTCCTTGTTTTATAATTGTTTTTTTTCAATATTACTTCGGTATACAAAGTGTGGCATTTACATGTGTTTGTTACGTAATCTGTTTTCTAGCAAACATGATTGAAGAGATAAAGCTACTCATCGATTTTGAGTTTGTTAGGAAAGTATTCGAGTGAACTTTCTTTTACTTCAGTTGAGACATTTCAAATGTTATTGAAACGTCAAATGAGAATAATCCAATACTTTACCGATTTTGATTTTTTTCAAGTTAATGGAAAAAATGTATGGTCTATTGAAAAAATGAATGTGCCAGTCAAGTACCTATAGCAATTACTGAGAAAAAAATAGACTAATTCATGTCTCAAAAATCTAAGATAAGTATTGATTCACTTGTAGATATGGGAATTTTTTTAAATAAAGTTCGAAAAACTTCATGAAGAGCTTGAAAATTCTAGTTCAAGAGATTTTATAGGAAACTCTTTGAGAAATATGAAAAAAAAATTGTGACAAATTAATCTGAGAATTCACAGTAAGTATATGCTAAATTGAAAAGTCAGAGAAAGTTTACTCGAGATTTTTTGTGTTGTCAGTTTCATGTGTTACAGTTTATATTCAGTGTTTCTTATTAGCCAATAATGTATTACAGGAATGGATTTATCTACCCCTGTGAATGTCTGACTACTGGTATAGTGCTAGCTGTAAGCAGATGCAGAATGGTCAACTCCTTGAATCTGATAATGAATTCGTATTGTTTCTATTTTCACTTCCTTCCAGGTACGACTTTCTTTTCATTATTTTCCTGGACTTATGCATTATCGCTATTTCCTTTTTGTTGTCTTAGCCGACTCTGATTTTGTGTATCTGAGTTTTATAATTCGGATGACTGAATGAATCTGTATGCATGTGTTTATCTTTTTCCGTGTAAAGTTGTGTGGTCTTTAATCACTTTTTTTTTTTGGGGGGGGGGATTGATTTTTCTGAGTTATTTTAACAGAAAAATATAGCTGCGCTCTAGGCTGGATCTGATTTGCGTGTGAAAACCAGAGAGTGGGGATAAAAAATGGATATCCAAATTGCGGCCGCTTCAGAAATAACGAATCCATAAGTCCAAGATTTTACTCTCTAACTTGAAAATTCACTGAGATGTGACCCATTGAAGTTGAAAAATGAAAAATGTGATTTAGAGAAAAATGCATTTTCAAGTTTGAGAATCTTTTCTCCCTATTTGCGATGTTCGTGTGTCAGGTATTTTCCTATGGTTTTTTTTTTATTTTTTTTTTTCATTGGACCACGTCACTAATGACTAAATCCAAAATTCAAAAATTTTAACCTTCTGACTTGTTTTTGGGTCCACTGAGAAGTACAGTGATGAACAAGAAAAATTATGCTAACAGTCTGTTTCTTTCAGTGTGGCTGGGGGGAAAATTAGCAGGGACCGCAATTCGAATACCTCCATTTTTTTTAGGAAAATATAATATCTTCTGAACATTCCATTCTTGCTCTAAGGTACTGTGATTATCTTTCCATGCGAATAGATGTGTTGATTTCCTTACAAAAAACCTGTTGAAAATAACTTTCTCCCATTTTTACCGATTCGATAAGATGATTTCCTTGAATAAAAAAACTGCTAAAATACACTTTCCTACATTTTTACCAAATCGTTGAAATGATTTCCTCGAGAAAAAACTGCTCATACTTTGCTCCATTTTTACCAAAAGATAATTTCCTTGGAAAAAAAAAAAAACGGTAATAACATAACTTTCCCCACTTTTTTACCATTCCAGCGCATTTTGAAATGCTACCCATGCCACACTTTGCATATTTTTTATTGGTATAACATCTAATTACTTAATTACTGAGTATTTATTTTATTGTAAATTGTAATTTTGTAACGCACTTTACTTCGTACAGTTTTATGTGCCTTTGTACATTTTTAGTAACTGTGTTTACCTATTAATTTTATTCCTTTTTTTTTTTTTGGTTTGATTTTTAAATGTTTTCCCTATGGTTTTTTCCACTTCGTCACCCCCCCGCCCCTAACATTCCCCTAACATTCGCATTTTTTTTTTTGTAAATATGTTGATAATATTTTCATTTTTTAACATCGTTGTGTCTGTGAATAAGAATATTCTCTTTTGATATTTTTTATGTGTTAGTCGACTATGGGGAAAAACTAAAACAAAAAAAATGTGATGTCAGTGTTTTAATGTTAACAGTATTCGATGATGATGATGAAAAAAAAATTTATAATTTTGTTTATGAAAAATTTGTGTACGTTTTTTCCGCGTCTTTGTTCGTTGAAAGAAGAGTCGAAACGCAAGGGAAGAGGAAACCATTTAGTACCCTTATCGCATCTACATTGCACCGTATCATCACTCTCGTTAAATAGACCATTAAATATACTGACCACATAATTTTAAAACGCAATTTTCCCTCGATTTTTGGTCGAAAATTTCGAGTAGATTGTAAATCAGACGGCTGCCAAGTGATTGCAGTTTCCTTGAAAAACGCGCTTGTCATTGAACTCGGTGGTAGGTGCCGACATTTTTCTGTCTCTCTCGCACTTTGAAAACCTGCCAAAATATGAAATCATTCACCTTTCTCTGTGGCCTCCCCCCCCACCGTCAGCCATTTTTCATTTTCGAGAAATTATTATCTAGTTACTCGATGCAGCAATTTTTATAAATCGCAATTAGCGCACGCACGAAATAATTGCGATAGCATACGCCTAAAATGAATGTACTTTTGTATGTATATGAAAGCTGTTCGCCGTCTGATGATTGTACTTAATTTTTGCAGGATGAATGAAAATTACTGACTCGAACGAAGGTTATCGCGATAATGTATGCCCGCAGATTTTCTAAAGATTTCCTCGAGATTCCCTTTCGGTTGGGTGAATGAAAATGAATGAAGCAGATAAAAATAGAAAATCAGTTTTATTTTAAGTTCAATCATATACGAACTTATGGTGCAACATTTACAAAGTTCACATAATTTTGTAGTCATCTCTAACCCTTGGAAGGTAACATGTTTATTAGTTTTGAGGTGACAAACTCGAATCATTTTATTAAAGGTTTACATGTGTAGAAAATTACACACCTACAAAATCGTCAGGAGTTCTAAGACAAAACATTTTTTTTTTAATTTTTTTCATTGAGAGTAACATGTGTAGAATGTTACAAACTCACAAGCACTTGCTCGTGTGTGATTTTTGTACACGTTATCTATTAAGGGTTCAGTAGTTTCTGAAGATTTTTAGCAGAGATTATTCGTGAGGTTTTTATGCTCTTTGACGAGCAGTTCGTTTGGTTTTTACAAAATATTATTTAGGAACAATATTTTTGACAGAATCTGAACAGTGATATGCAAGAAAGAGATGTAAGTCCACTTTTTTCAACTCTTACAGTGGAGCAAAAAAACACTTTGAATGTCTCATAGCCTTCTCACGTGGCATCTTAACTCTGAAGTCGGTTTTCTCAGCGATGGTTACATTTTGGGATATGATATTTCTACTTAACTAGGGTTTGATGTGTACTGTGTACTATGGAACCTTAGAAAAACTCAATTTTCGAACTTATCCCCTTCTTGCATATTGCTGTTCATCTGAGTGATTTGTTTTTTTAATAAGTTTTTTTTTTTTTTAATACATCATTCAATAGCAAATCCAATGATTCAATAAGCATCTTCCTCGAAAATCAAGTGTGAAAGAGATTGTTTTGATCAAGTTGGAGAAAAAATTTCCAATTTTGAGGAAAAGTGCTTTAAAATTTAGGGACTTGGCATTATTGTTTTTTCTGTAGGTTCAAGAAAAGTCAGTATTTTCTAGGAAAAAAAAATTTGCCTACCTGATGTCTGGTTTTGAGCCATTGTGTCGGAAAATATCATTCAATGATTTGATTTTTCAAATTTCGTCACATGATTAGATAGCAGTTTCTAAACCAGATGTAAATAAAATACACATATAAAAAGTTGCTCTGGAGCTTGTCAAAGGGCTCTAATGCAGAGCTCTTTGTGCATGTTATCTAGTGTTCATATAATTTAGTCGCTTTTGCCCTCATTTGAAAATGGACTACTCCAAAATGAAGCTTCTGCTTCTCTCGAAAAGTGCGCTTTCAAGTACCCAACTCATGGCTCTGCTTTCAGCTTCGAGTCCATGTAGTGACGAGAAGCGAAAGAAAAAGAGAAAGAGAATATGGCGTAGATATTGGGGTAATTTTAGTTTTTAATTAGTTTAAAAAATGTTTTACTCATTATTGCTGAATTTTTCATTTTCTTCTTTGTTTTTGTTTTTTAATTACCTACCTATGTTCTTATTTCTTCGAATATTCTATTTTGGTTTTTCACTACCCCCTCCCTTTTTTAATATTACTTTCTTGGTGCACTGATGCTTATACCGTTTATTTTCACGTCCCAACTCAGTTTGACATACGAGTACTATTTATGGAGTTTTCTTGAAATGCATGTCGAACTAAATCATCTTGTGTAGTATATTATGTAGGTATTCTTAGTTTCTCACTATTGAAGTTTTCTTTTCTGAATAGTCTTCAAAACCCTATCTTATTGCTTTCTACTCGTATAAACTAAGAAAACTTGATAAATTGGTAGGACTTCTTCAGCTTCGAACCCACCATCAAGGTAGATATAACTGCTCGTACCTTAATAAATTTCAACATAAAAATCAACAATGCCCGAATTATAACATTCTAATTATGTACAAATGTTTTCTTACAACTTGAGATCATTTCAATTTGTAATTTACATCTCGTAAAAATTCACCGTGTAGCTTAAGCTATATCTCTATCTGAACTCAGCCTTTAGAAAAAGAATTTCCAGCTTATGAAAAAAAAAAAAAAAAAAAGCTTCGTGAAAATATTGCTTCAGAATAGAGTGAATTTCCGTCCTTGTAGACTGGACTTTTTCTTCAATATTATCGTTGAGGTGCGATGTGAGTCGAATTGCGCAGCTCCCAAGTGCCCGAATCGTATTTGCGCGGCCCTTGATGGCCTGCTTTAGGGCTAATTCCTGCTGGACCGGCTGATAATGCCATTTGGTCTTTTCTTTCATAGAGGTGTTGGCTTAAGGGCTGCCGCAGTAGCCAACCATTTCGTCTATGGAACAACCCTTTCTGCAGCATTCGTCGTAAGCACCGCGTTTGTAGCGGCTCGGGTACTCGGAGCGTTGAAAAATGGTGACCACGCTGCGCTTTGAACGTAACTGAGGAATTTTCAAGATGGCGTCCCCAACTGCAAATAAATGATCGTATAGAAGGCAGAGTAGGTACTTGCAAGGTATTAGTTTAGACGAATTTTAAAAGTGAAAATCGGTGAACCTAGGAGTAGTAGAAAATTCAAAGGCTTGTATTGATGGAAACATAAAATAAATATTTTTTAATTCTTGCTCGTAGGTGACAGAGGCCTTCTATTTATTTGAATTGCTAACACTGAAATAGTTTTTCTGGGCAAAAAACTATACCAGATGCACCAGTTTATAAAAAATAATGTTTTTCTATAGTAACGTTACTACACTTGTTTTTGAGAAAAATCCAAAGGAAAAAAGTGGCATCTAAAATAACTTGGTTATACGTCGCGTATAATATACTGACTTGAATTCCCAGACTGAGCTGTTGGTGGGCAACAATTTTAATAATAATGTCTAATCTACTGTAGACATCATTTCGTCAATTTTAACTACTTTCATGTTTACTCAATATTTACATTTATGTATAGAAAATATGATGTAACGATCTGTTTTTATTGAATAATTGTTTACGGAAAAGTTTATTTATATTTTCAGAAAATTGACCTAGTGGTATTCGTAATAATATGTAGTTACCAAAATTTGGATTTGGACAGCTGGAATTCACCTCGGGAATGAATTTAACGTCAGCTTATTACAGTGAGTACTGTTTTTAGTTTAAGTATATTCAAATTATAATCACAAAGGTTGGCCAAAATGTATTCCTAGCTGCGATAAATTTCAAATTTTAAATTATTTGGTATTTTTCTACCAAAATAATCTTCCATTGAAACCGAAGACTTACCATCCTTTGAAGGCATATTGTAATTATAAACGCCATCACAGACCATTGTGAGTACATTCACGAGATTTCGTCCACAGTATTTGTTTATTTTGTTGGGTGTGTTGGCGCATTCTGTTTCAGAAAATTGCTGAATGCAAACAGCAATTAAGAATACAAAAAGTGGTAGTAAGCCCCTGCTCAAATTCATCTGAAAAATACAAAATCCAAGTATCATAAATAGTTAGGCTTTCGTTTCAATCATTTTAATCGTCTCATTGCGTATATATTCTCAATTTAAGCAAAAATGGGGTGTTATAATAATGTAAGCAGATAATAACAAATTGCACTGGTTTTGTCTCGTTAAGGTCACTTTGAAAGTTTGCTACATACCCCTAACATGGGGAGACTTTACATTTGTAAGGTGACTCTACGTGGTCTCATTTTTTCATCTTCAGATAAATGTTTTCTTTTTGAATTTGGCAACCCTAAATTTGGTTTTGTTTGATAGAGAATAGTACCATAATTAATATTACGCTGAAATAGTTTATCTTGGACCTTTATATTATTTTTAACCATATGAATTTTCATTCGATTTGTCAGTCGTTCTGAAATGATATTGCTGGCCTTTGTCCAAAACCTGCTTAGTTCCAAACAGTGAAATTTTTCGTTTCACTCACTCCGGCAACAATAAACTCTGATACATAATTCTAGTTTAAAATCCGACCCGCTCCCTCCCCGCCCCAAAGAATTATATTAACCTTTTCAAAATGACGTCTGACCAAAAACTATTTAGAATTACTAGGTTCTAAAATATCATTTAAGCGTACAAAATTGGGTATTCTTTTCCAGTAATTAGTCTTGAAAATTAAAATTTACGATCTTCACGCCCCCACCCCTTTAAGATCATAAAACCAAAAATTATGCAAGTCCCATACCTATTTTCTTGAATCAGACTAAAATTTTTGAGGAAGATTTTTGTTGGAAACATTCTGAAAAAATTTTTTGGCTGTCATCCAAAATGGTTGGCATTTTTTTAAATTTTTATAATAGGTACATGGATGTAGAAAATACTGATTTGATTACCTCTTCTCGTGATCGGCTCTCCAAATAATTACGGCACAACCACTTTCGAAGATGATTTTTAATGAAAATATAGGTGCACCACAATCTTTGGCCGATCAAATAACCTTTTCCCCTACTCCTCCCCCCCTCCCCCACCAACACCATCAAAGAAACGGATCCTGTCTCCAAATTAATCGCCTCTGACTGGTAGTGACCTCGCATTATTAATTCTATTATCAATTTATTGTCGTGAAACGCTAATTATTCTTATCCTCGTATAAATTTTCCATTCATAAAGCACCGTTAAACCGGTAAAAGAATTTCTATTTTTAGCCATTGAAAATATATTTTTACAAGCAATGAAATATAGTTAAGATAATAACAGCGCAGGCATGTATTGTATAGAAAGAAAATCACAAAGAGAAGCGAAATAAAAATATTTTTTCAATTATAAAAGCTTTAAATGGATATAAAGAGTGGGTAAAAAAAAAAAAATGAAAGTACATACCATTAGATCTAATTTGCGCTGTCCATTTATTAATGATAAATGCGTTGAAAAGTGATCGACGAAAAAGACCTTTACAGAATGAGTTCATCGATGAAACTGTCGCAAAAGGCAACTACATTGAATGCTTTTTGAATTTCGAACTGACAGAAAAAAAAAAAAATGTTAGAAGAGGATAAAATTATCCAAGTCCAATCGTATATCCGGCCTACCCTCTTCTATATTTTTTCTTTTAGTTCGTTCATTTTCTCTCTTTTTCCTTCTTAAACCAAACTGATTGAAATTGTGGTCCAAAGCTCTACCAAGTTGAAGGAAACGGTTTAATAAATTCGGTCGTGATTGAATTGCTCGATTTTTCTAAGGTGTAAGAAATATAATTACGAACAGCAGACGAGTGGTCGCCTCGATATAGACTTGTTTACTGCAATTTTTTTGCATTCTAGTCGCTGCTCGGTATGGCGATTCGAGTTCCTGAATTGATAAGCGAGCAGAAAAGTGGAAAACAAACTGGTTCGAGATGGGGGTAAATACATACAGAATTAATATTGACCGGAATTCGTCGATGTGGGATCTAAAAGTAGGGTACAAAGTTGAGGGTTGACTTATTAAAAGGTTCTGATTACAGTCAAGAAGGAGTATATTATATTGTTTTTGTTTTTTAAATTCTTCGTCATAAACAAATTTTTGGGGAGTGACGGGGGACTTCATCCCAGAACCGGTTTTTTTCGACCCTGGCAAGGCTGCAAAGCCAGTATCCTTACAGTTTTGGCTTCGAAAGCCTGAAGTTGAAAAACAAAATTTTCGAAGCTAAAAGCAGAAGAAGCTGAAGTTAAATTTTTGCAGTTTTTTAAAAGTTTTTCAGAGTTTTTCCCCTGCTTTATTGTTTTCCATTTCTGCCTTCAATTTTTCAAAAAAGTATAAATTTAGAAGTTGTAAGCCAAAAGCTATAAGCCAAATGCATGTGTTTTGACTTTAAAAAGCTAAAAGTCAAAAACTAGAAAAGTTGAAGCTGAAAGTCAAAGTCGAATTTTTATTTTTGAAAGTCATAAGCGTAAGCTGAAAGCTGAAGTTTTAAATTTCAGCTTTGCAGCTCTGAACCTTGGTTGGTAAGATACTTAGCCGGGGCCCCAAAGCCAAAAGGAACCTCATTGCCCAAGGGTGCTCACGTGAAGGAGTCTGTGGCCAAGGTGAACTTGAGAGCGTTTATTTCGAAAATATGATAATCCAGAAATTTATGTACTTATTGAAAAAATGCTACCAGGAGTGAAGTCTGTGTTGTGTGAAATTTCTTTAAAACTGCTTCAGAATTTAGCTCATAAAATGCTGATTTGTGAACGAATTGAAAAAACCAAAGGTAGATTACACCCTTAGTGTAGAGTAGTGGGAAGACATTGAAACCCCAAATTATTATTTCCAAATAAAGGTAAAATAGCTTTTCTCCAAACATGTAGTTCAACTTTTTGCAAAATTGCAAACAGAATGAAAAGAGTTGATATAATGTGGAAGATAAAAATTAGCTTCAAGGTGCTAATGAAAGCGATTTAATTAAAATACTCTTGTAAACTTTGGAAAAAAATAATATCTAAAACTAATATTATGTAGTTTAATTCTTACAGACATACTTTAATGTAAAGTTTATTGCATGTTTCAATTTAATTTTCTATCTTCATAAATTTTAGTCAACTCGTCTTAAAATATTATTTATGGAACTGGCAACAGCGACGAATCACTTGTAAATTAGCCTACATTTATGTCTTGTTTCTAAAGTATTCGATTTATTTTTGAAGAAAATGGGCTAAAATATGTCCTGGCACGCGCGCAATTCTTTCAACTGTCATGTTCCTCTTCGCTATTTCCTTCTTTGTCATTCTCCCCATTCTTTTTCTTTTCATCGAATATTCTTAAAACAATAATTACCGAGGACAAACAATAATTCCTTATCATATTAGAAAGGTTATTACTACAAATATAATACCTATACATTTGGTAGAATAAAACTAAGAATCATATTGAACATGCTCAAATAAAAACTACAGAAAGTTAATCTTCCCTATTACCCTGACATTTGTTTTGATTGTACGGAATTTTTATAGTCAGTTCCATATGTATTACGTATTATCATCTCTTAATTATCTTCTTTTTTTTTATAGTAAAGGTTGTCTATAAAAAAAAAAAAAAAGATTTGAACGATTATTTTTGTAGTCTGACATATTTAATTTTCTATTAATTCTCATCACTGCTTATAATTATAATCTCATGCGAGGACCATTATTTCAGTTATAATTTTAATTAGGTTCCGAGTGTTTATTTTTTAAAGAATTTATTTCCCAAATAGGACGTCTGTCTGATGATAACTTTCTGTGAATTTTCTACCTTCTCCCAAATTCTGTTCGAATTTATTTCTATTTTACAATAATTACAGTCGAACCTCGATAACTCGAAGCTGAAAGGAAATGAAAATTTCTTCGAGTTGTAGAGATTTTCCCAAAAAATCAAAGGAAATAGAAAACTTAGACATGTATGCATAAATGTATGCACGTATTTTGAATAGTATGAAAAATTTGAGTTATTAAGGCTAAATAAGCACAAAATTTAATTTCCAGAGACTGAATAGATTATGAAATCTGACTTGTAGAGGTTTATTCTCTTCAAAAGACTTCGACTTATAGAGGCTCGAATTTCGAGTTACAGAGGCGATTTTTATATGTGTGCAATGGGAGTGAGTAGGGAAAAATGGGAATTTTTTCGAATTACTGAGGTTTTCGAGTTAAAGCAATCGAAGCCAGCAGAGATAAATAATAAATAAAAGTTTGATAAGTATAGAAAATTTATTCAGTTTTTTTTTTTTAATTAAATTGAAAAATAATTCATAGGGTATGTGAAAAAAATTGTTTTTGAAAAGACTCAACTGCTTTATCATATGGCATAAAAATAATTTTTAGGAGACAAATCAATTGCCAAGAAAAACAATAATTTTCAATTCTTTGGGCTTTTTTCTTTAAAATAAAAAAAAATTTTATAGTTTACTTACTTTTTTTTTTTTTAATAAGAAAATTAACTTTCTTGGAGAAATTCTTTCCACGTTATATTATTATGATACAGTAGTTGGTCTTCTTTCAAAAATAAATTTTTCAAACTCCCCTTAAATAACTTTTTTCATTCAATTTCAAAACAATAAAAAATTGAAGACGTTTTTTACTTAATTTCTCTTATTTGTATTCATAATTTTTCTCTGTTTGCTTCAAATGCTTTAATTTTTGAAGCTAATGAACTACACCATATTTAAAAAATAATAACGCTAACATGAGGCTTCTAACCATCATTATAGAAATGAATTTATGAATTTTAAAAATAATTAATTTTATGGGTCTGGGGGGAAAATTATTCAAACATTATACAGCCCCTATCAACCGAGGAGTATGCAAACTATTATATTTAAGGTATTTCTAAATTGAATAAAATTAATTCGATTTCCAATAATGACTACACTTGAGCATTTTGTGTAGAAAAAAAAATTAAATACAGTTTAGCGAAGTGCATTGTGCATAGTAAGTGAATAACCGTAGGTTTTCTTCTCGTGCTTGGTTCACTCGTATCAAATTCAAAAATGAAATAATCAGCATTATTTTGATAAAACAATATTTATTGAGCATAAATTCCTTTAAAGTACAGTCCACAAATACAAATCTTAAAATTTAAGTACGATTGTTGGGTATAGTTTAGTTATCCACAGTATGATCTCAATTCATCCATTGTACACGATTTCTTACAACATTCTTCAAAAAGTCCGTGATTACGTTTCGTTGATCTCAAAATAGAGGCTACACTACGTTTCGATCTGAATGGATAGGCTCCTATTACGTCTGCTGGGTAGGTTTCGTAATTGTAATAGTAATCCGAGTCTGGTACATTTTCCGCTAGAGAAAGAGAGAGAGAGAGAGATTTGTAAAATAATAATTAACTTTTTTTCAAAAAATGAATATTGCTATACTTACAAGAAGTGGATATGTTCATTTTTTCAAATTTTACCCGAGATCAAAACAAACAGTTGCATGTTTTATGCCTTTCTTACGTGGCACCTCAACTTCAAAGTCTATTTTCTCAGCAATGGTAAAATTCTGTGACTTGATATTTTCCCCGGTGGCATCGGGGCTCGATGTGTACAATTAAACTCAGCCGGAATTCAATTTTTGAAGAAAAAAAAGTGGACTTATCATGATTCTCTAATTCGAATGAGATATTAACCAAACAATATCGTCCAAGTTTAAATGTGAGACACTCTATCCGAAGATAAATGTGATGCATTTTTCCAAAACCTGATGAGTCCATTTTTATCGACTTTGATCTATTGACCGTTAGTTAAACGTGGGCATTGACTAAATCAATTGGTATGCCTGCTAACCTTATATCTGCAACCAGTCTGATTTTATGGGTTTTCAAAGTGATGGAGCTATGAATTTTATATTCTCTTCAAAATCTGATTAATTCCTTGTAAGTGCTAGAGGCTTTTTTTGTTTTCAAAGCCGAATTAGGTCTAGATAGTGGGCATACGTCTGCGTTAGTAAGAACAGGAATATAAAGGCCAAAATTTTCACTTTAGAATACTGTTTAGTCCTATCAATATTGAATTTCGACAAAAATGTGTAAGGACCATTTTCGTTCGTCTCAGTTCTAAAATTGGTAGCTTGCGTGAGAAAATGAAAAATAGTTTATTTTATTGATTTTAAAATACTTGACTCTTTTCCAACTGAGTCAAAAATCACTGCAGTGGCGAAGCTAGTGGGGTGGCCGGGTGGGTCATGGCCCACCCAAACATTTTTCCCGAAATGAACGAAAAATCTAGGGGGAAAAGATAAAAAATTATCGAAAAAGAAAAAAATTATTTTAAATACAAAATCTTGGGTTTTGGCGAGTGACTCGTCAATGGCAATTTAGTAGGATGGTGGAGAAAAGTTTTTTGAAAAAAATAATCTGAATAAGAAAAAGTTTTTTTTCGGGGGGGGGGAGGGAGGCTGGTCTATGAATGAAAGAGTTCCGATCACCTTTGTTTTTGGACGTTGAAATTTTTACCAATTTTTCGTAGCCCCGCCAAAAAAAAAAAGCTGACTCCGCCACTGAATCACTGAAGCAAATCTCCATTCTCCCTCAAAAAAAAAAAAAAACTTCAATTGCTGTATATTTTCCATTCCCATCCATTTACATCGAATTAATGTACTCGTACCTAACAATGGTAACGTAGATAATTTTTAATAATTTCTTCTGTATCAAATAATATTTTTGATTATGAATGAATTTTTCCAAGATTTCAGCAGGTATTCAGACATAGGGAGATACTTCTAATTATTTAGTTGTGGGTTGAGGGAAGGGGCTGGAGTAAGGAAATAAATTTATTTCTTGCGAAAAAATTTTCAATGCCAGATTTATGATAGTAGACAGGACGTATGAATACCCATTCAAAGAGCTATAAAACTAAAATATATCACAAATTCATTAGGCAACTTTCAATGTCGGTCGCCTTTCACGACCTCTTTTTTGAATTGAGTGAGAAGGGAAACTTTTGAATCCTTAGGTTAGCTTTGAATTTAGTTGCTGAAAAACTAAATACTATAACTTCTTATTCTCGTATGTTAATCCTATTTTTTATTTTATTTTTTGTAAAAGAACAGTAATATGCAAGAAGGGGATAAGTCCAATTTTTCAAATTTTAGAAGAGAGCAAAAACCACTTTTTTTGTCGCATAGCCTTCTTATGTGGTACGGAATTATATATTTTCTCAGCAATATGGTTATATTTTGGGACATAATATTTTCACTGTAAGTAGAGCTTGGTGTTTGCCATTGAACCTTAGATGAACAAAATTTTTGAAAAAAGTGGACTCATCCCCTTCTCACATATCGATGTTCAAATGTAAGTATCACATTTCAACTTTGACCATTATTTCAAAATTAAATTTATCTCTTTTTTTGATTTCTAATATTATTTCCGCATTTGCCACCTAAGATATTCGATTCTTACGCCTCAAATTGAGATAAATGATACTGTCATGCAAGATATTGTAATATCAATATAGGTTTTCAACTTACATGTACGATCTGCTCGTTTTCCTTGGTAGTGGTATTTGTTTTCACATGTTAAAGCCAACAAATCTGCTAGTATAGGTCCGCAGGCTTTCACTTCTCCTTCCCTCTTCGTCACCAGCGCGTAGTTATTGGGCTGATATTCGGCTAGTTCACAAATACGTAAGAAGTTTAACGTGACGATCAGAATGGCAATTCTGAAGATTAACGACAACATTTTCGCGAGAAATACAGAGTTTAAACCGTTAAGCCTATCTGTTGGCACTTACAGTTGCTAACTGTAGTCAAAAATGTATGGGAATAAGTGTAAAAAATTTAGGGGCGTGAACAAACTGAAACTGTGTGCTCGTTGTAATTAAACTACTGATCAAATGAGGTAGATTGTTTATTAATTTCACTTTATAAAGTGGATCACAGTTTGCAAAGAAAAACAGAAATAATGGAGTTGACGAGGATAGGTGGAAAATACAGATTTTGTAATTAAATTTTCACCGTGCAGTCAACATTTAGATTAGGTGTCAAAGCCAATTTCTGTTAACTGGTCAACCGAATGGAGCGCCGACAATAATGAAAAATATTTTTTCTTTCGTCTCTTGGACAAAATGGCATATTCGAAGGGTTGCGTTGTCTGCACTGAGCGAGGGATAAGGTTGATATCAGTAGCGGACAGGTATATGTGTGAAGTAGACTGGAATTTATAATTTCTTTTACCATGCTGTTGTAATACATCGGCTCCTTATTTTCGTTACACTTTTGTTTATCGTTTCAAACAAAAGCTTTCCAGATATTGGAGATTTATTTGCATAATTTTCCATAATTAATAATCGGTGACTGGAAAATATTTATGACGAAAAGTGGGTTACCTGTGTGAAAACTTTGACTGCTAAATTGAAATCTAAGAATAAGTCAATGTGAATAGATTGACGTTGTTTTGCGTCAAGTAGCCCACGTAATTTGTCAGGTTGTCAAATCAAAAAGCTCTTTTAGAAGATTGTTATTCATTAGTAGCTTGAAAGAAACACTGGCAACCCTCTTTAATTAATATGAGAATTTACCCATTGATGGTGTTAAACTTGGTACTCACAGAACTATTTGATCATAATTTTTTTCAAATTTTCGGGACTATTGCTAAGAATGAGTTGAGAAAATCGATATGATTGTAAAAAATAATCTTCATACATCTAATATAGAAAAAATCATTTTTCAAAAAAAGGATAAAATTATTTACAAATGTAACTTGATATATTATTTTAAAATACAGCTTTTGTTTGCGTGAGTACAAAATGTAAAACAACGTAACAAAATTAAAACACAACTTAAAACCATTATAAAATATTCGATGATACATTTTCAAGAAAAACACTGAATAACGTATGAGACAGTTTGATGTTGAAATTATTCATTTTTTTATTTCAGTTGAGATTTCACACTATCTGGTAACAAATTGAGATAAATGGAATGTTCCTCTTTCTTCGCCGTTGCCAATACACCTCCTGTGTTCAGATGAGGCGTATCCTTGTTGTATGAATATAAATTACCGTGCACATCCGTTAACCAACCACCAGCAGCGTTTAAGATTGCCTCCGGAGCACAAGTATCCCATCGTTTACAGCCTTTACTGGCAAACACGTAAGCATGAGCTTTACTATCGAGCAAAAGTAATACCTGGCAAAACAAATTGAATTAAAAAAAAAAATTAAATAAAGAATACAGTTTCTTAGGTAACAAGAAAATAAAAGGAATACTGATGTCGAATGCGAGTTCTTAGTGAATTTGAAATGATGGAACAATTGTTATTTAATCTTTATAAAAATGAATTTTGTATTAATTTTATATGCAAGGTCTCCTCTTTGAATGAATCGCAGCCATAGTAACTCAGTTCACATTGATAATAGGTTCTAGCCACGTACTATATTTTATTATAAGCTAAGAGACAGGATAAGATTCACTTTCCACACATTTGCACTGGAAATTGAAGGAGTATGTTGAAGCTAAATTGAAGCCACCTTGGATTTTTTCTAAATGAATTATATTCTTAAAGAAACTGGACAATTTTAGTTTTTTTGAGAAAAGAATGACTCCAGTGCTACACACCTCGCTTAAAATTTTGAAATATACCATGACTAGCAGATAGAATATTTTCGAAAGTGAATAAATGAATAATTATTACTAATTCTTACAAGAAAAAAATTATTACTTTATTTCCAGCACCGCCAACACGAAGAACTTCGTCTGGATTGAGCGATTTAATGGCTTCTTGGACCAACGGAGACGAATGCGATCGAGTGGTGGTTAAAATCCGACGATCTGTCGGCAATTGACCAGGGTTATGTCCAAACGCACCTAAGCCAACGAGTCCCCAAATTGTTCGGCCAATAGTTCCTTTCTCTTTGTACCCGTAATAAGGCTGATGAATTATCCCAGCAACGGCTTTTTCGTCGACAGCAATACCAATTAATACGGTAACATGTTCCAATAGACCTAAACAAAATTACAATCAATCATTTAGTTGAATTTATAAAAGGTATGCACAGTTGAGCTCCAAAAAATTAGAAATATTATGTATTAGGCCAAAGGAGCTTCACCTGGGCATAAAAACATTCAAATTTGACCATTGCGCCTTTAGCCGTATCGCAATTTATTAATTATTATGAATGGCGTGGAGATCAACTTGTCATCAGTGCCACAAGTTTCAAAAAGTAATTTATAATTTTCATTAGAAAAGCCTCTCTGACTTTTTTGAATGCACATTTCTAAGCGAAATTCACTCTTTCCTTATTCTTACCTTGAGTATATTCGGAAGTTCCATCCAAAGGATCTACCCAAACAGTTATCTGTGAAAAAAAAAAAGAAGTAATCAAAGGTTTTATACAAATTTAAGAGATTTTTACTCTCATGGTCGATATTACCAACACTGATTACTGGTTTAACAGAGCATTAAACATGGAAGTAGAAATCAGTGTTTGTATAATATCAGGCCTCAGGGTTATTTAAGGTTCATATTTTTTATTCTCATCTAAATCCTTCCAAAAACTTTGTATCGAGAGGAACAGATGAAAATTTTAGATTTATTACAATCACCATAAAAACATTATTTAAAAAAATTATACTCTGATGAATAATATCAACTGATATGACCCTAATATTACCCATTTTAAAAATAAAGATGATTTTTATTTTCAAAAACAGTATAAGGAAGTTCATCTACAACGTAATAAATGAATTTTATGGGTAATTTCATCTTAGTCTAAAAATTACTTTTTTTTTTAAATTTGAATTCTTGATTCTTATTTTCATGTTCTACGTAAGATAAAACCGTTATTTCATTGAAAACTGAGAAAAATTGGGAGAAACACTCGCACATATCTAATTTTTTGAAAATTTCCTCATAAGTTTGAGTGAAAAATGGTAGTTTAATTACGAGAGTAGCAATTAAAGCCAATGTAATTGAAAATTGTTGAAAATAACACGAAATACCTGTTCTTCAGTCACGTCAACAAGTTCAGGAGGACATTGCTTTGACAAAACTGAATCCTCAGTTACAGTAGTTATTTCGGAAGAACTATCAGCATCGTGATCGTCACCTTCTTCTCCAATAATACTGATTCCAGGGAACTGTTGCGATAGAGATTTCACTATGCATAATTGAGCTTGCCGATCAGCTTCGGTCTGGAAATCTTCAATTCCCTGTTAAATTGAAAAACTACATTATAAAATCACTAAGCTTTAAAACAAGACTTCAATCTTATAATCAGTATTACTTTATCTACGATATTGAGTTCTCCTTTCTTCATAATATCGCGAATTATTTTTCCTGCATGATTAGCCACTGGAATGGAAGAAGCGATAAGTCTCAAAATCAAAGGGTGTGTTTGAGCCATTATGATAAATGAATGGATTGAGTTCAAAATGATCACAATTATTACAAACAAGAAATAATGAAGATGAATTATTGTACGAAGGATCAATATTATCCAAATTCATACCACGGAACCATGAAAAAAGAGAGCGAATAATGCCACTAATGGCAGAAATAGGCGATTATTATGAAATTATAAGCCAGTGCTATGCTATGCTAGATTTGGATTTCGATTGGATAATTATGATAATTAGTTTAGTTGTTATATCATCTTGTGCTGAGGTTGATTGTGCAATCACGTTCAATTCCATTCACATAAGTGACGTAACACGTTAAATCATGCAAATCAAATTTTATGTCGTTCGAAGTTATAAATTTTATACAGGTTTTACAGATTACTGTAATAGTTGTACAGAGTTTCAAATTTTATACAGTTTGTGACGAATACAAGGGCTGTAATTACCTAAGGTAATTACGCTGTAATGAATGGGTGAAGCAGAGAGTGAAGGAACAGGAAGAAGGTGAAGAACCGATATGTAATCAGTTTTTTCTTTGCAAATTCTGATTGCTAGTGTATGTGAAGAATTCGTCTTGAAAATTTTATTCAAATTACTTTAAAATACGAATATGACCGCCAGTGTTTCTGTAGTCCCTACAACATCGTCATAATTTGATAATCGCATCAGCATGACAGGAATCAATTTCATTTTCAACAAAATCAAATTTCTTATTGTCGGTATTTTAGACCTTATCAGGTACTTATGCTGCAGTAGCCGAAGCAGAAAGAAATCTGTTGCTGATTTCGCACCTCTAACTTCGATCGGTATTGTTGGAAAAGATGATTCCCTGGTAAGGTATTTGGTATTTATTGTTCCCATAAACGTCTCTGCAGTATTCCACTTTCAACACGGAAATTTTGTTTCCAGGTGATAAACAATGAAGATATGAATTTTGTGGCTGCCAGTTCCAGTAATTTTAACCAACCTAGAAATGTTCAAGACTATATCACTCAGTATCGTCAACAAAAATGTAAACAATTGACCAACGAGTCTACAGATGAAGCATCGAGTGATTTCTTTGAGGTTGCTGCTGTCTCTAGTATATAAATGGAAATATTTTTGGCGTAGAATGACCAAAAAACGTTTTTGTTACAGGATATGCAACCAAAAATTGTTCGTCAACAAAAACTACTTCTTAAAACCAACGAGGAACCTCCTTCTATGCCTCGTAATTCGAGATTATCATGCACAACTGATGTGAAGGTAATTAAACTTTTACGGAACTATATTTTGAAAATTTATAATTAAGTGTACTTCGTAAAAGTGGCAATTCTGGAAAAATTCTGGTTGAAGATTCTCTCAGTTAGCCCTGTGGATAGACATTTAGACATTTTTGAATGAAGCAAGAAGGTTGATGTTATACAAAATGTTACTTCGAAAAATTTCAAGTCCCTAATCACAAGCCCACTTGGTTCAGAATTGAGCTGAAATGAGACGGAGATTCAACAATTTTTCGACAAGTCATAATCATGCCTCTTAATTGTAAACTTTTTTCCGCAATTTGATATCCGATTTTCAAAACTTCAGAATTCTCTAGTTCCTGAACTATTTGTTTTTATTTTTGGTTTGAAACGTATTCCAAAGTTTCATTAACCTGACTGAAATTATTGATATTTTTATTACTTATACACGCTTATTTATTGACACGGAATAATTTAGGCGTTTTAGTATTTATCTGAAAATATTTTTTTTACGAATTCTCAGGCTAGTGAATTGTCTGCATGGGAGGAAATGGAAAGCACAGGTAATTGGGATATTGATGAAGAAACAACCAATGAATTACTGAAAGAAAAACGACGAATCGAGCGTGAACGAAAATTACTTGAAAACATGCAAAAGCGAATGGACAAAGATAAACATCGAATAGCTTCAAAAATAAGTTGACTTATAGGTATCGGTTTATGAAATTTCAATTTCATTGTTGGCTTCAATCACTTATTTCTGTAAATATTTGTTCTCGTTGTTTTTCACTTTATTGTTGTTGTCAATTGAAAACCTTGAAAATAAGTTACCAAACAGCACATCGTAGATGATATACTTTCTGGAAGAATAATGAGGATGGGTCTGTGCTTCTAATTCATGCCAACAGAATTGATCGTCAGTAAGTTTTCTCTTGCAATAGTTCATCAGTTTATTTGGGGGTCAATGCCGTTCACAGAAAAGATAAATCCAATGTAAATTTTTTTGTATACATTTCTACCATTCCTCTGTGGCAGTTGCCGCCTTTTGTATCTTTTTTATGAAATACTTTCTTCAAATATTTTTTCCAATAACATTATTTAGTATTCTTAAAAATGTCTAGATCGTAAAAAATTCTTCCTCCCTCATCTCCCATTTCCGTCAAGTTCATATAGAAGGTGGAAAGAATTCATTAAAGGTCAATGATTTATCCGTTGAAAACGAAACAGAATTTTCTTCTCAAACATTGAGAGACTAAATTAAATTTTAAATGATTGACTTTTTTGTTAATTCATGATTTGTTTTCTTTTCTTGTTCTTATTTTATTTAATATTCATTGTATTCGTTAATTTCTTTTATTTATCCTTTCTTTTTACATTATTTTTCATGTTCTATCAACCATGTTTAATCATTTAAGACCACAGATTGATTCCTAAAAATGACTATAGTCAATTTATTACTTTCATATTTACATTTTCCATTTTTCTTGAAAAGAAAAGCAAGGAAAATCAAAAAATCCATTCTTTCTAACTAGTACGTAGTACCTCTACGTGCAGTAATATTAAAGTTTGTCTTGTTGGGCGGAAATATTTTGTCCGAAAATGTAAAGAAGTATTGAACGAATTTCGGATGACTACAGTCGAGTACACAAGGACACTAGGTTCTAGTTTATTGTGATAATCGTCTGATTCTTGCACATGTGCAAGAAAATTATACTCGTATTTCTTGTGCTTTTTGACCTGTTATAAATGATTTTTCATGATTGCTTTATACTTTCCAGTTACTTACAATGGAAAAAATAAACTTGTACAATCATTATTTTGTCGTTGCTCTTCACCATCTTTTATTAAACTTAGACATATTTTCATTACGATATTTTTAAATTGTCTCAATTTTTTCTTACGAGTATCATGATGATAGTAAACATCTACCACATTCTGTTTATACTAACCAATATCAACAAAATTGAATGTAAATTTGAAATTTGTTGAGAAAATTTTTACAAAATTTATCAATTAAATAGGTAATTTATTTGTTTTCAATACAGAATGCCTGAATTTGATAAATGAATTGAAATTCTGATAATTTTCAGTTTTCACAATGATATTTTATTTTTTTAATTCAAGCACATTCGAGCTGATTCGAGTTTTTAATTTCGAACATGAATTTTTTGAGTTTTCTGTTTTAATTGAAAAGAAACTTGAAACTTAGTTGTTTTTACGGTCAATTGATGGACAAAAACCAAAATGCTTCATCCAAATTCCAAACAAACATGTTTTATCTGTGACATTTGATTTTGAAATGGCGGGAGACGTTCCGTTCGTCTGACGTCATAGACGATGCATGAATGAAATCTTTCTTTCAAGTCGAGTCGTGATTCGTCATTCGTGAAAACTGAAATGTGCGCATCGTTGAGTGCTGTGGTTTGACTTCGACTTTAAGTTTTACCGTGTTTTTGCAGATGGCGTTTGAAAATTGATTTCCGATTGATCTACTTTATTTTCCCACCTAACCTACAGTTAATATGGAAGATGTCGATTGTCCAGTGTGTAGCAGACCAATCAACGCTAAAGATATCGAACGACATGTGAACAGTTGTTTGTTTCTCAACTCCAGTAACGATGAGATTCCTTCACGGAAACGCAAAGAAAATATTGTGTCTCCTAGACCAACCAAAGTGTCGAAATCAGGTGGATCTAGTGTTCCTCAGAATGCCGTTGCTCAGCAAGAAGTGAGTGTTTCCTCTCGTGAGTCGAAGTCTTCCGAATTGTTATCAACTCTTCCAGCAAGTAATTCAATGGTAAGTATTATTTGTTTGTAATTTTGCTATTAATTTTATTAGACTTGATTGAAAATCGATGTTTTAGAGCAAAGAGGTTGTGAAACGAGAATACTCATTTGAAATACCATTAGCTGAAGCTTTGAGACCATCTATATTAACAGATTTCGTCGGACAAGAACAAGCTGTAGGCAGTGGCAGTGTTTTACGTAAACTGCTGGACAAAGCTGACATTCCCAGTTTGATTCTGTGGGGTCCTCCAGGCTGTGGAAAAGTATGTACTGATTTTATATTCGAATGAAAAATTTTATTTTCTCTGGGTCTGTATTCTCATGAACTGATTTTCCCATATCAAAACTTAACTTCGTTTCTATTGCTTGTTACCCGTTTCAGACCACTTTAGCCAACGTTATCAAAGAGATTCTAAATCAACATGGAAAAAAGTTTGGTACTCCTGTACGTTTTGTCAAACTTCATGCTACTATGGCTGGAGTAGGTGATGTGAAGGAAGTAATCAATATTGCCAAAAATGAATTTCGAATGTTTAATAAGAAAACAATTCTATTTATGGATGAAATCCACCGATTCAACAAACTGCAGCAGGTAAAATTCTCATACGAATATTACATCAATTTTATAGAACATTAAATATGTATGATTGATTTTTTTTTTAAATCACATTTCGCGTTCAACAAGACGATGTTAAAATTTGAATAATATGAAAGTATTGTTCTTGTGTAATCGTTAGAATTTGTTTTCAGTATTTGAAAATGTTTCGTTCTAGAATTTTTCTCCGTTTCGTAACCCTCAGAGTATTGTGTGATTAATATTAAAATAAGAACTTGGAAAGCATTCTCTAAATTACTTACATTTTGGAGCGTTTAGTTGTAGTTCTGAATAACTTGAGCGAGATGAAGACCTTTTTTTGTAAAATGCGTCCTATTGACCCTCTCTTTGAAAAATACCCAATTCTTTATTTTTGTCCATATATAGACGGGAGAAAGTTGATATGTTCATGGCTGTGAAAAAATTTTATTACCATTTTCTATTACAGGATACATTTTTACCGCACGTAGAGAATGGAACAATCACGCTGATTGGAGCAACCACCGAAAACCCTTCATTTAGTCTGAACAATGCATTACTGAGTCGGTGTCGAGTAATTCTATTAGATAAGCTGTCTTCAGAAAACATCAAGAAAATTTTGTATCGAGCAGTGGAGTTCCTTGGTGGCCAAGTTACCTCTTCGAATTCAAAAAATGAAATTGAAGAAAGGTATAAAATTAGTTCAAATTATAATATTTGCATCAAGCTCCGTGCTAGTATTCATAATATGGTCTGTTCAGTGCAAAATGGATGATTGATCACGAATCTATTGACTGGCTTGCTGAAATATCGGATGGCGATGCGAGAATCGCGTTAAATAGCTTGCAAATGGCTGTTCAAAGTAAATCGGATTCAGAATCTTGTGATCTTATCACACTGGATGATATCAAAGATGGCATTAAGGTATTGAAGCTAACTGCAAATAATCGTTATCCTTAGTAAAAACTTGAAATTTTTTTTCAATTCAAAAGTTCTTGGAATTTACTAGTTTTAGTGGATACTCTTAGAAGTTGAAAAATTATGAAAATGAAAAATCGATTTTGTACCCTGAGATTTGTTTTAAAATTAATTTGTATGGAGAAAATTTCAAAAATAACTTGAGGCATTTCTCGACTGAAGATAGTATTTTAGAGTGAGAAAATAATTGAATTTCCAAATTTTATGTAAATATTTGAAAATGTTTGTATTACTTTTTCTGCATTTCTCCTAGAAATCTCACATTTTGTATGACAAAAAAGGAGAAGAACATTATAATTTGATATCGGCAGTTCATAAATCTATTCGTGCGTCCGATGACAATGCAGCTTTGTATTGGGTGAATCGAATGCTGCTTGGAGGAGAAGATCCGTTGTTTATAGCCAGGCGACTAGTTCGAGCTGCTGGTGAAGACATAGGTAAAACTCTCTTAGTAGTCAAAATCAAGAAACCGTTTCGTTACTATTTATTGTAATTCAATATCTGATCGTTGCAGGGCTCGCCGATCCGAATGCTTTAGTTTTAGCTGTATCCACGATGCATGGCTGCCAGCAAATAGGGATGCCAGAGTGTGACGTACTGCTATCAGAGCTGGCTGTTTATTTAGCCAGGTATAATATTCGGAGTAAAAGGAGATTCTGTTAATTGCCTTAGTTACGTTACTCTTCCACCGGTTGCAGGTGTCCGAAGTCTACTGAAGTGTACAAAGCGATGAATCGAGTTAAAGCTCATATTGCAGAGCAAAAAGGTCCAATGCCAGCAGTTCCTCTGCACCTACGAAACGCTCCTACCAAACTCATGAAAAATTTAGGTAAGGTTTTTCCTTATAGCAAGTGACTCGTTATCATAAAATAGAGAATTAGCAGTATTAATTTGTTTTAATTATTTTTTAGGTTATGGAAAAGGCTATAATGTGCTTGATAAAGGCTCATCTGGTTTAGAATACATGCCCGAAGGTCTCGAGCATATGAATTTTTTCAAAGAGGAGATTTGAAGAGAGAATCATGAATCGTCACGGTCAAAGATCCTCAGCATTTTAATATTTATGGAGGAAACTTGAAAAAATCGTGAATTTATAAGGTACCCATTTTTCAACCGTTGTCGTTGTTTCGTTATTTTTATATTTTTTGTGTACTTATTTATCTGCGTGTTATTATTAATAACATAAGTTTTATTTAGTCAGTCGTTCAAATTTACTTAAAAGAGGTGCTTTATTTATGAGTAAGTAAATTATGGTTGAATGTTTAATATACCTTTATGAATTTTTTTCATAGAGAATTTCATATTTTTCTGGCATCGAGTGAGAAAAAAATTTACCGAGAGGGGAGTATTTAATGATTTTGAAATTGATTTGCCTTGAAAATTCATCTTCCTACCTTTTCTTTTAACCTCAGTCCAAGGAAAAAAAACGTTTTTTGAAGTAGATATTGTAATGAAAAAATTATATTTTTGGTCTATTACTGTTGAGAAAGATGATCTTCCTATTTTTATAGTCTTTTGTAAATGTACTTCACTAGTTCTCTTATTTATCTTTTGTTTGACTCGGCTGTTCTTTATAGTTATTAACTTATTATATAAACATGTCACAGTTCGTATCTGCTAATTACTCTAAATTTTTAATTCATTCGTTGAAATTTTTTTAAAGTGTGAAATTAATTATCATCCTAATGTGAAATTGTGATCGATGCAGAATAAGGTGAGCTCCTCTCGAAGAAAAGCTGTTATTCATTATATCCTCAGAAACATGTATAGACTTATAGTGTTTGTGGTTTTCATGCTATTCGAATTTCGTGTCGCATCCAATGGACAAAGTCGTTACCTGGTGTATCCTCCTGGTTTCGGGAATAAAGTTCAAGTAAGATGGTTAAGTCATTTCCAAAAGTTTTTGCTTGTTATCGATTTTACTTATGTAATTATTAATCAACAGTTCATCGTTGGAATCGGTGTGCCGGCATCAAATTTGCCAACTATACAAAGTGTGACTTGGGGTTACGTCATCAAAACGAATTATGTTTTGCCCACTAATATAACTGAGTATGGAGATGTAAGATCTCTTCGAAAACGATCAGCTCGAGTATCTCGCTGGGATTTCTACCAGTCAATCGCGGACGTCTTGAATCGGTACTTGGATTGTTGAAAAATAAAAAAGTTAGGTTTTCCAATTTTATTGAAAATGTTTAATGATTTGTAGATCGGGTCTGTCTGGAGAGGAATGCATTAAACGTAGTATTTGCGAGACGTCTCAAATCAAATTCGGCACAGATGACATTATTGGGGAGCTATTGCACATAATGCTACTGTAAGTTTGAACTATTCTTTAAAATTTTACTATTTATTCGTAATTATATTTATTTTATCGTGTTCTCAGGCCATCGTCCACGGGAGATACGCAATCAGATTATTATCGAGCTGAACTTGTGGGACTGAATCATCACATTAGCTGTGCTTCTGTGTATAATCAGTGCCCTGTAAGCATCGTCGATCTAATTTCCGTTGTAAGGGGGGATTTCAATTTCGGATCTTTCCCGCATCCCATGTAGTCTTGGAGTAATCAAACGAATTCTCATGGTAAGTCACGTGTTTCAAAAATTTCTTCCGGTTAGATAGCAATTAGAAAATTGAGAAAATACAGAAAATCAAAAAATTTTTGAAAAACTACTTTTTCAAAAACCCAACTGAGTTACATGTTTAGTCATGTTGATTCGTGTCTTATTCAAAACTATATCCAGATATTTCCAAAATCCATCTACAAATGTACTATCTAAAAAATTCTACTGTGCTAGTTGCTATATTTTCTGACTTTCTAATGTTTTCGGCTTATCTCCAAATTCCTCAATTTTTAAAAATAATTACACATTATAAAGTTATTCTTATTTATGCTCTTTAAAATTATTCGAATTAAGCAAATCCAGAGTGTATTTCAGTTCTCGAGAAATAATAAAAATTTAAGAAAAAAGAAAGATTGTATGTATTTTCAAAAAAATAAATTAATTAACTTAAGTATTTAAATAAAAAAATTGACTTTCATTTTTTTTTCTCTCGAATTATCTTAAATTACCTAGTTTAACAAAATTGGAAATGGGAGTATTTACAAAATGAGAATAGAGGAAGAGAGAAAACGAAATAAATAAATAGTTTTAAATTAAAAGAAGAAAAAAAAAATTACATATTATTAACACTAATTATTTGGTTAATCCATCCTATAAAAGATGATACTTTCACGTAAACTCCGGGCACGTCCGCTCGTCCGCATCCGAAACCCCATGAAACTAATCCGGCCAATTCGTAGAAGCCGTCATCTTCGCATACCAAAGGTCCACCTCCGTCTCCCTGCGCAAAATAATACATTTTTATGCGAATAATGTATCGAAGACCCCCCGGCGGGTAGCGTAATAAATCAAATGAAATATTTTTTTCAATTTACCTGGCACGCATCATTACCGGCTTCGCCTCCTGCACAAAAGCTGCTGGCTGGTAATATGAAAATCTTCTCTGTTACTGCGTTTATTTTACGAATACACTCGGCGTCGCTGACAATCGGTAATTCGGCTTCTCGTACCCGAAGTGGTATTGGTCCCGCTGAGAAAAGAAATGCGATTTTTAAAAATTCATTCCAAACTGATATCTGCTTAGATAATAGATCATCTAGTCATAAGAATACCAGGTGCCCCCCCAACTCTTGCAAAAGATTGTTTTCGGTTAGGTACTGAATTTTTGTCAACGTTGAGGCTGTTCAATTTTTGTGCTTTTAGCTATTTTTTAGCCAAATTTTAGATTTAAACACACTCCAGTACAAGTAAAAAAAAAAAAAAAGGATTTTATTAATACGTGATCCATTTTTGTGAGTAAATAAATCTATGGACTTATAGAACCTGCTGAAAAATTGAAATATCACTCAATGGCTATTCCTGTGTAGTCCATTCTATATGATACACCTAGAAGACTTGGATCAATGTAATCTTTTTTTAGTTAGAACCTACAGAGTACCTCTCTTCAAACGCAACTATTATCTTGAAGGTATATGAAAAATCAAAAAAATACTGTAGCTAATATGAAGTTAGTAAATAATATAAAATGCAGTCTAAGCAGTTTTAAAGCAGTTTTTTTCCCTTTCTGTCGCAATATTTGTACATTGTTCATGGTTAGATTTTACAAATGCCTACTTACTCTCTCCCATGTAACCATAACCCGTCACCGTACACCGTTTGCCAGCAGCATGACTGACTCCTCTAGCTGGTAAACAAACCAGACATACTCCATCTTTCAAGTCAGCCTGTCCGTGTAACTTGAGCAGCGCAATATCGTTGTCCAGTGTTTGTGAATTGTGGTTATGATGGATGTATGTTGTTGCCACCCTTAAAGTCTGTGCTCCTGGGCTGCCGTATTTGCGAGTCAAATCGTGATCACCTACCCGGACGTATATGGCATCGCCAGATCTTACGATGCTGCAAACAGAAATTTTTTTAATCATATTTTGTGAATCGGTTAAGCGAACTTAGGGCTGTGACTGGGCCAAATATTAAGGAGGAGGGGATAATTAAAATTCCTAATGTAGTAAAATAGACTCATCTCCCGTCATTTCGTCGAAGTGAATTTTTTGTCTGTCTGAAACAGAAATGGAGATGTTATGTGCGTGATTTATAAGTGGTCAACCAAACCTTCGCACGCTTATCCCCGTGTAGATTTGTAGTACAAATTTTTAAAATTAAAATCTAAATTATTCATTAGCGTATTTCTAATTGGTTTCAGTGTTGCAGTCCTGGTGTTCAGTACTTGGAAAATTTCGGAGATACGGCTGAAGCAGGAGATCATTTAATTATGGTTTAGAAAAACGTTGAAGGTAAGTCTGTGATTTCAGTTAATTTTGTTATCTATCTACGATTCTCGTATGTCTACACTGAAGTGATCTTGAGGTAATTTGTTTCCCAGAGATTTTTTTATCCATACACGAGTCTCATACCTCTCCCTTCCTTCAACTGGTTATTCATTGGTGCGAGTAATGTATCGATTCACTCGCTTTTCACTCGTAAGTTCGATGTGCAAAATTTCCAGTTAGCCATAAATTTTTGTTGTCTGAACGTGAGAAACTTACTTGGTCACGCAGTGCGCTGCGGTCAACACCCATTGTGTTCCGATCAGAGCTCCTCCGCATAAATACTGGTTGAGAGAATTGATTAGTGCGACTTGCCAACACCATTCGGCCGGTTCAGCATCCTCGCCTCCTACGACTCGGCCCACTCGTTCTCGAATCGTTCCCTTAACTCCGCAGACGTATTTATTATAAACCGGAGTGCGTGCGGTTGTCGTCGTAAAATATGCAGGCAGAGATGTAGCGGCTAAAAATAGATATTTGAAAAAATAATTGGTGGGCACATTCATTGATACGTGTTAACAAAATGCATGTAAATATATTATACCAGTCTGCTCCGCTCCGCCCGTGTGACCGACTGGATGGTATTTACCTGGTTGGTGCATGTGGAACTGCGAAGGAGGTAATTGAGGTCGGAATGGCTGAACTGTATCGTTTCGTTGGATAGGTGGCATCGATGTCTGCGTTTTTTGTTCAATGACCTCTCGAATCATCGACTTGGGAGCGCAGCATTGCGTACCCGATTTGCGACACTTGAATAGGTCCGTTAATTCGGCGTTCCCTGAGAGAGAAACATTGAAAAATATTTAGCATATTTGTGAGACGTTCGACACGAGATTTTGGGGAAAAAACTGGAAGTTGAAAATGTTGGTACTTTTGAAAATTTTTGATATTCAAATCGTCTCGCGTCCCAACCAAAAACACAAATTTCGTCTTAAAAATGCTTCTATTGAGGAAATTTGGAAAAAGTTTGTATCGTGTTGTGTAATTAGCCAAAGACAATCAAAAATGGACATCTGTTTTCCATTTTTCTATTTTAGTTGAAAATTAATATTTTTATAATAATATCAGGAAATTTTCCCCGACTAATTGTACCATAAGTTCTGAACTGAAAAGCGTGATTTTTAGTATCTACACGTTATATTTTAGAGTTCTATATTGGGTTAGTCTCTTTCGTATTTGGTCTAGCACTACTTCAACGTACGCGTATGCGCCCAGTTGACCTAATTTTGACCCGTTTAGTAACTGAAATTTTTTTCTTAAGAAAGTAGAAATTTTATTTCAATATTGTTGATATTGTTGATACATTTTGAGTAAATAAGTTGACAGAATTTGTATAATGTTGTTACTTATATCATTTACTGGTTGAATTTTAGTCTATGCCCTCGTGAATATGTCTATACTGAGATTTTGAGAGAAATTTTCATTTATTTTGTTCGCTGGTATTAAATAGAGCGTCTGGTGGAAGTTAAAAATCGGCAATATTATTAACACCACAGAAATAAAGTAGACTCACTGAAACAGGTGAATGACAAATAGGGCATGATACATGATCCTGGGCATTCTGGTCGCGGATCTGGCGGTGCTGCTGGTGTGGTGGTGGTGGACGTGGTCGCTGCTGTCGTCTGTGGTCTTGGCTTATGACTGGAGCCAACTTTGGTATTGTCACAGCAGACGGAGCCCTTCTTGCAGTTGGACGTTTGCGATATCAGCACCGCAGGTCTTTCGCAAAACGCCGCCATAATGTACAGCAAACAGTAGCCAGGACAGCGTGGCAGCTGCGGAGTACTTTTGGTACCGTACATTGACGCTGCTGTGGTGGTACTGGGGTTACCATAATTGGATGTGTAGCGAGTGGAAGGTGTTGTTCTTGGTGAGGTGTAGTGATTGTAGTAGCTGGGTGGCGGTGTGGCTGGTGACGAACTGGACACTGAGTTTGTGATGCAGCAGCTGTCCTCTCCTGGGCAGAATGCATTTGTGTCGACGTCGTCGCAAAACAAAGCCAGCAGCCCGTTGACGCACTCTCCGTTGCAGGGTTTGGCGTTTGACGGTGACCTTGTGACTGCACTCATGGTCGATGCAGATGTGGTGGAAGCGGTGGTGGTCATCGAGGTGCCCGCAGCCGTCGTTGACTGCGTGGATGCCATTGGTATGAAGTAGGTCGAAGTGCTGGTTGTCGTACTTTCGGTGGTATGTGGTCGACTAGTTGTGGTATTGCGATCTACGATGATGAAGTTGGCTGGTGTGTCGCCGTTGCTGAAAGAGGCGCGAGAGACGCAACATTTGAGACCGGGTTTGCACATTTCCGCCACATTGATGACCGCTTCGCAGTAGTCGGCTATTCGTTCGGCCACGCATACTCCTGGACATTTCGTTGAGCCTGTTTTCGGTCACAAAAAAATTAAGAGGCTTGAGTAATTTTTCGATATTATTAATGAAAGGCGTAATGGTTGGGTAGAAAAAGAGACGAGAGATAAAGCTGCCTACAGATATCGTTAGCAAGTCTGAAGGAAAATGATTGAGGCTAGGAGTTGACTTGGTCATACGTTGCTTGGCAGGGAAAGGCGAGAGGGTAGCTACTGAAGGTCAGAATCATGGAAAAACAGGTTTTGGTTTGAATTAGAAGGGCTAAAGAAGTAAAAATGTCTACTTTCAGAGTTGGCCAACTATAGTGAAATAACAGTAACGTGCTTATGGAGCCATTTTGTTTTCCTATTACTCATGATAAGACTTTTCTGGTTATATTTTCTGAATGTATGCATAAAAATTTCCGTTATAAATTTTCAAGAGAGATGGTAAAGTAATGAGAATTTCGGTCCCCCCCACCCTCAATGAAAATAAGATATTCAATTAATCTAATTATGTACAAATATATAAATTTACCTTCTTACCCGCATTTCCTGTATCTGAGGGCGTTGTACTGGACTTGTGAGGTGTCGTTTCTGTGGTCTGTAAATTAAAGTAATTATTTATTATTAAGGATTGTTTTAATCTGGTCATAATGTAAATTTTTTTAGCACATTTTCTAATCCAGAATATTTGATGTGTCAACATCTTTCGTTTGCTCGAGGTTAAAGTCGGAAATTTCAATGCCCAATTAAATTCGATAGTCGAAATCGATACGTATGACTGAACATAATTATGCATGTGATTGTCATCGAACGGTACTTATCAATAATCTCTCGAATCTTGATTCATTTTCTTTGTGGTTCGTTAATACTTGATAGATTTTAATTTTCTAATTTTTATTATTGTTGTAATTTTTTATGCATTATCGTGAAAGATGTTAACACATTGAAGCTGTTACAGTGATAAACTGAAACTTGCTTTTCGTTTTCCTCACATTCGCTTTCCTTCTGTTATCTATTTATTTTTTATCTCATCCTCAATTGTTTTTCCATAATGACAACGGTAAGAAACTTTAAGGCGAAAATATTGCAGTCTATTTTAAGATAGAATTTTTTTTATGGAGGGAGAGGGGTTAAGTATGATTTTTTCAATACAGAATCTCCTTTGTAGTATTATAAGTTTATGTGATGGTATTGAATCACGAGTAGGTATTTACTGGAAAAAAAAAAAAAAAAAACTAATAACATTGTACCTGTATTCTTTTATTAGGATTGGACTGTGGCGTGGATTCAGTTGGTCTTGTCGAGTGCGAGGTTGGAGGATGCCTTTGAGCTGGTGTGTATTGTGGTGGAGCTGGAGTGCTGGAGCCATTTGCGGGTGCTTCTAAACAACATTTCATCGAACTGCTGGGGCACTCAACATTTTCGAGAACCTCGTAGCATATGATGGTGGCTAACGTATGCATACACACCCCTGGACAGTCTCTGCTTTCTGCTGTGCTGGTGATGGAGTCCAATAAACCTGCGACAGAATAAACAGAAATCAGGTAAGACTATTTAATAATTGACTAGAAGTAAGAATTTTTGGCTCAAATTCTATGTCTGTTCGTTGACGAGAAAGTAAATGCCGATTTTATGACGAAAGCAAAATGAATGCCATCAATGACTAGATTATACTGTTCGATACGTTGGCACTTATATTTTGTAAGTTAATGAGAGCCTTCAAAATGAGCACGACTTATATCGAGTTTCAGCATGGAAGGAGTTCAGTTCTTGTACCCATATTCTCTGATTTTTCATTAATCATCGTATTCTATATTTTGGATTGAAATCGGCATCTGCATTTTTGCGTTCGTTATAAAAAAATACTTTACTCTTTGGCGCTAGCATGCTTGTTGATACGATAGTTGGCATGAGTAATTGTCCAATATTCTGGCGTAGAACCGGATTTTTAGTGTGGTATATGAGTAAATTAGAAGTAAAAATCAGCTGGCCCATAATAATTCGGACTTCTTGAGGTTTCTTTAGAAAGTAGCATAAATTGAGATGTGAATCATAATCATTGAAACAGTAGTATTCTGATTGAAGCGAATTTGTCTGATTCACTTTTTTCGACTTGAATAGAAAATTTATCAGTATTGGCCAATTTACGATCTTCATCAAAAGTTGAGAAACTATTGTATTTGTATGTTGGTCCCAGACGATATGGTGAAAATGAATTCTATAATTAATTATTTCATTACATTTAGGAGAAAAGTGGTTACGGGAAACTACCTCCAGAAATTGGGGAAATAAATTGTAACTTCGAACTTATTCGCTTAAAGTAACTTTACACTTATGAAACCCACGATAAAGATTTTTATGGAACATTTGGCATGTCGAAGGGAGAAAAATGGGCGTAGTTTTCGCATTAATAAAGCTTTTTCTTATGAGATTCTAACATGTTTTAATCAATTGGATTAATGTGTCTATAGGGCGAAACCAAGAACTGATGAGTTAACTTCCTTGATCGTTTTCATTAGAGTGGAGGCACCCTCTCGCCCTTTGAAAATCCACCCTACACGTAACGAGAACAGATTATACTGTGTCTCAGAAATGGCTCCCAGTTTTCTACCTTCACCCTCGTATAGCTTATTCATACAATTTTTAATTTAGAATCGAACGAAAGAGCTTTATAATGTCAAATTTTTAAATCTATTTTCATGCTGTGGACTTGACCCATTTTTAACGTGGCCGACAAAGCTGTCCCCCTTTTTTTGTTTGTAATGCTACATTTAAGCTATGCCCTTATCTACCCAAGAGGTCAAAACCCTCACACTTTGTAACCTCGGTTATTTATTAATTTTTTTGCATCCCCCCCCCCCCTCTATTACACGAAGTCAATAACCGTGTAATAAAACTAATTAAAACTATGTTAATCCAAGAACTGAGTCGTCACTACTGTAACATTGGATATAACATGTTATCGGAGCACACAAACACATTTACCTGAAAAAGAAGAGAAAGAAGGTGAAAAAAGAAGAAAAAAAAAAGAGGAAGAGGAAAAGTTAAATAATTTTTGACACATTTTACTACCGTCATAGTTTTTTCTTTCTTTCCTAAAACTCTTTTCTACATGTTTTCGCTATACAGAAGTTTGACCTAGTAACAAGTTATAACGATGCAAGGCCAGTGCCACAGGCGAGTTATTTTTTTCGAATATAATATATTTTTTCTTTTATATTGTTTCGACTCCAAACTGTGCCCACCACTACCATACCAGAGAGTCATTGCCTCTATAACGGGTTTACACCAGCTACCGTAATTATTATCCCAGAAGAGTGTATAGATACTCTTGAGGTATACACGTATGAGTGACACCACCACAACTCGTTCCGTGAGGTAGAAATGCGACGTTGCTGATTTTAAACTTATATTTTCTACATCAATGGCGAAAAATGAAGAGGAAAAATGGACGGATGAGTATTTTTATTGGTCCATCTTAGGTGGCTCTCAGTATTCGCTTTACTTTCATTTGGCAGCACAGGTTGGCTTGCTGCCTGTTGCTCGGTTGGATTTTTACGTGCAATTAAAAGTAATCGAAAATTGTGAGGTCCTAGATGGATAGAGACTGACGTCATCCTTCAGACTAATGGTTGAACTACCTGTTAGTGTAGCAACTTGAGAATGCTGTGCATGCTGCTGCATTGTGCTGCAATAAAATTTAGTCCAGTTCAAAGTTGATGTCATGTACGAGTAGAAAGTGAAAGGTATTTAGGAAGAGTTGGCCCAAAAACCATTTTTCAAGTACACTTTTTATGGCGTACTACTTTTCCAATGACGAATGAAGAAGTTTTCGGAAAGAGTTATTGGCTCGTCTTGTATTTAAACGATTTTATTTTTCACGCGAGCATGCTTCGAGATCCCCCGTATTTTATGTCTATTTGGGGGTTTTCAAAAGTTTGTTGCCATTCCTGTGTAGGATCTAGTCGTCATTACTGATCCGTAACTCGCTCAGGGCAGAGAAAAAAAAGGTTTTTGTACCACGTGAAATGCTAAAAATCAAAAGCTCATATTTTCACATACTAATCGGCAAAATAACTTCGCGTATATTTCTATATGTCATGTTTGGACATTGCGCCAGTAGATAGAAGTTATGTGAGAAAATGACTAACTGGAAACCATTAACAGACCTCTCCACCCCGATCCATTCCCCTCCCCCCTATACCTGCTGGAAACTACCTCATTTTTTAGGCAGTATAAAATAGTCTGAGATTATCCTCATTTCCTGGTTCCACCAAAAATTTGGCTGTTGTTCAGTTCGTAGTTTTATAATTATTTCAAATCTCAAGTAGAGGAACAAAGTGCTCTTTCTTCAATTTTTTTCTTGTCTATCGATACCTCTCGTGAAGAATTATTTGCTCTATGGTAGAAATAAATTTTCAAATTCCAAATTTCGCAGGTTTCTCTCACTCTTAAAATCAGTTTACAAATTTGAATTAATACAGTTTCTTTTTTCACATTATATTTCTATATCCATAACGTTCCATAAATTACTCTTATTTGTCTGTCCTATTTTTAGCTCGAAAAAATACATAAGTATCTTAAAATTCAACCTAAAAAGTTGCAAATTTTTCATTCTGAAAATATGTAAGAGAGCATAAAATATTTTTCGTCTGTTTTCGATTCATGGGTCAAACGCCCATCGTTTGAAATTCTTTCCTCCTTTTTTTTTAATCGCTTCCGAGTGTGTGTGTGGAACGCAGGTTGATTAACATTCTACGAGTAACGTACACTTATAATATCAACTTTTTCAGATTGAGGTCGCCAGAATGAGTAAAATGACATTCTGGAAGGTCGCTAAATTCTTTTAAATATATTTTTAATTAATTCGCCGCTGGAAATTGTCGTAGGCCTACCTTTGTTATCAAAATATTGGAATATGAGTAGAAAGTTCAAATGCATGAGGTACCCATTAGCCACAAAAACTAACAGTAATGTGATTTACCTCCATTTAGTTGAAACATTTATTATTTCTCAGTACTCGTGGGTTATACTTGAATAATAATCGACTGTAAAATTTTTCAGTTTTCATAATGCTCATTTTTCTTTTTACCATTTCTTTAAATGTTTTGATTTTTTTAAATTTAACCTGCATTTTCAAATCGATAACATTTTTGTGTATTCCATTTTGAAAACGTTTCAAAAACGAATTATTTTTATGCTAACACTGGTACATATACGAAACAAGAACTTTTTCATCTTATTTTGCCCTTTTTGCGTAGCAGTTCGAGAGTCGCATTATATGCCTGAAAAAAATTATCGAAATTTAAATTTATTATCATTTTATACAATTTCGTGCCCTATCTGAATGTCATGATTCACTTTTTTAATTCCGAGTATCTTTTGTAATGAGAATTTCCAAACATGACTCAATTGTGTCTCCTATAGAAGTTGGTCGAGTGACATGGGTATAATATTTAGGATAACTGCAAATAATGTAATTGAATGCATGACGTAGTTTTGGCACCGATTATCTAATCACTTATGACTACAACAGGATTTAAAATTTCTTTTCCCTAGTGCCTCGAACTGGTTTCTGTTTAATAGCTTCCTCAGAATATTAGGTTTTATTGGAGATTTCAACCGAAATAGGATTCTTTTCCAAATAGAAGACTGTCACATTTTTCGACTGATTTGTAATGCGTAAAATCAGAACCTTCAGAACCTGAGAACTTGAGGGGTCAATCGGTGCCTATAATTGAATGACTAAAATGCATCTTCGCGAGTGCATTTTTTTATGGAAAATTTAAAATTTTGTCTTCGTTTGTGTAAATATTCCAGACAGTGCCAACATTCTTTCAGCAGGATATTTTTATTTTATCGGGCAGTTTTATGTTTAAATTTTCTTAGACTGCATTTCTTACATTAGAATTAATATTTTATTTGAAGGGAACCCATCGAAGTCCATGCGCATACCTATTTTGATTAGGATCACAGTATTTTTGTGTGAATTTAGAAGCCCGCAGTAATAATTTTTGTTTTAAATAGTCGTAAAAATAGTGTTTTCTCCTGCCCAGAAAAAAGTACGAAAAAAGGAATTCGATATTAATGTCGCAGAAGTCAGCGTTACTCGACAAAGGGTCTAAATCGTGATTAAGATCTCGATCGTATTCCCAGTGTCCCCTTTTTCTAACCTTTACAACGATTTCATCATTCTTTTAAAATAATTCGAATTCCTCTCATCCGATGCTCGTGGAAGTTGCAATTCGTTGGAAGTACCTGGCAGGCCCATTCATTCCTCACATCACTTTGTATTCAGATTTTTCTACTGTGCCATTTGAAAAATAAAAATAAATAGTCATCTAGAATCTCCGAACCCACCCCTCCTTCCATTTTCACCATGCGCTCGAATTTTGTTGTAGGTCAATGTGCCTGCATAAATTAACATCAGACATAATATCGTATGTATTTATTATTCATTATAGTTATTATCATACTTTTTTTTTCTACGACTATTAATGGTCGTCGGAATAATGCCCAAAAGCTGTCTACCGTATGGGTATTGAAATTTCAAATCGCTGACCATCCGAAATTACTTGTACCGTAGGTTGATATGACCAAAAAAAATCTCAACATTCTTCGTAGGTTACTATAGCACACGATAGCATGTTTTTACTATTAATATCCGTCATTATTTACGATTTTATTTAGATTTGAATCGGCATTCAGATGGTCAAAACTTGGAAAAACACCTTTGAATTTTTTCTCTTCCGTCTACCTCATTGTAACGGGTTTTTCGAGTGAACGAAGTCTGAAATAAACTGGTTTATTTCTTTAAATACCTACTATAATAATATGTAAAAAAATGGCTGTTTAACAATCATTGATTAACGATAATTCGAAAAATATCGTGCACAAATTTTTCAAACTTGATTTTTTTAAATATTTTTCTTTTTATTTATTTTGTACTTTTTTTTTTTTTCCATCTGCTAGAATGGTGAACCAGTTTCTTCTTCAGATTTGATCATTAGAAATGACACCGACTAATATGTATTTTTTATTTCTACGAAATACTCATTTCAGTTGAGTGGCTGTAGGTGAGTTGCGGCCCAAATTGATTTTGAACCTTTTTTACAAAGTGAGTTGCGGCCCAGACTTTCTGCAGAAGGGAGTGAGTTGCGGCCCAGACTTTCTGCAGAAGCGAGTGAGTTGCGGCCCGGACTTTCTGTAGAAGCGAGTGAGTTGCGGCCAATGGGTTTTTCCAGCTCTGCATTTGTATAGTCCACTCTCATTTTTCTTATCTTTTAATTTATAATCTGAGTACGTTGATAAACTAGCCTTTTGGTCTCGTTTTCAATCAGTGTGTGAAATATTTTTGCTTCATACGATTGATTTTTGAAATGGAATTTTTAAAAAATGAAAAAGGCAAGCCTCTAATTTTTTTCAAACAATTTATTTATATTATGTTTCAAGTTTTTACCAAAGCCTTGATTAAATTACAGAACTATTTGACGTGAGTTTTGAAAAGTGCTTTAGATAATAATTTTATGTTTATGATGAAATATTTTCACACATTTTGGGAGACTACTCAGTCAACCTCCTCGTGTTGTCTCCTGGGTTACGCTAATAGACTGAAGGTTGGCCGCCATTAACTGGGCCGCAACTCACCCATAGGGAAAGAAAAACTGGGCCGCAACTCACCCAGGGGGAAAGAAAACCTGGGCCGCAACTCACCCAGGGGGAAAGAAAAACTGGGCCGCAACTCACCCCTATTTCCAGTGTCTGGCCGCAACTCACCGACACCGAGTTGAGTAAGTACACTAAAAATGTTTGGAAATTATAAAAAAATGCTTTTTTTTTCTTTTATGTTTTGAAAATATCTTGAATTGTGCTCGTGAATTTTTCTAATTTCCTTTC
The DNA here is from genome assembly GCA_038050395.1 of Parthenolecanium corni. Classification (NCBI taxonomy): domain Eukaryota; kingdom Metazoa; phylum Arthropoda; class Insecta; order Hemiptera; family Coccidae; genus Parthenolecanium; species Parthenolecanium corni. Next base: position 4,257,371 of record JBBCAQ010000014.1, on the reverse strand, counting down.
GCTTGACAAATTCTAGTGATATTGTTCATTTTTCTCACCCTTATGACTTGTTTTGAACCGCTATCCTAAATGAGGTGCTTAGAAGCCAACTAGTGTAAGTGACATTTTTAACAACGTGAAGAAATTCCTATAAATGAAAAAAAAAACAATTTTTATGCATTTAAAGACAAAATTTAGGTTACTTATACCCTTGGTTTTTAAGTGCTTCAATTATAAAATTATTGTACTTAAGGACTTCTTGGAGCTAATTTTTTCTATTGGCAATATTCACCTGTGGGTTCTAATCACTGCGTGCAAATAAGGTGTAAAGTACGTCATAGAGCTGGTGTGAGGAAGAAAATAGAATGCAGTTGGCGCATTCGGATGACACGGTTGCTTACGGTTATTCACGTTGGATTTAGAAGGTTAGGGTTAACCGGTTCATGCCCTAATCGAATGGAGAAAAATGTGAACCGTAATCGTGTTTCCGTTACGTAAATGTGTGAAATTATGCGACTAAAATAGTTCATCCGATTATTTTGGGCGCGAGAATACAATATTAATTGCAGATGTGTATTTCTGAAAATGTAAACTAAGTCACAGAATTTGAGGGGTGATTCGAAGCTAAGGTGTTTGTTAGATGGATTGGTGGCTATGGTTTTAAAGAATATAAGACGTGAAATAGTTGTTTTTCGTAATTTATTGAAGTATCTCCTTCCTCTTCACTTTTCAGCTTATTTTTTAAAATCTGGAGGTTGGGTTTGTGCCTTAATTTTCAACATAATTATCTTGATGAATTTCGAAAATTTTATTACTTATTTATAATAATTATTCACATTTCATGACCTTCCCCCTCCCCCAAGAGATGCTCGAAGGTCTAAGTGATGCGGAAGGATCGGTGTAAATACGTACGTTTTAATTATGGATCAGGAAGATTCATCAAAGTCAGGGAACTTAGCCACCCCGCCAGAAAAAATTAAGTTAGCCACCACCACCTCCACCACCAACCCCTCCCTAGTTGATGAAAACTAATAAAATTTTGATATATTGAGTGATTTTCCTAAGCTCTGATAATTTTTACATTAGTGTTCTTGTAACTCTTCTTATCGTCTCTTATTAAGGGTCTTTTTCGCAGGTTTTTTTACAAAAAATCGCCCTTTTTTTTTGGTCGTGGACAAAATTTTTAGCACCCCCAACACATCAAGGAAAGTTCACCTCTGATTGGATTTTTTTATTTGTTTTTTTCTTCTTTTTTTTTTGCATCAACTCGAGCAAATTATAACGTTGCCGGCTCAATTCCAAAACCTGCTAAGTCGCAAAAATATAATTATATTTCTTTTGGTTGTTAGCATTATCAGGTGCTAAAACATTATGTAAGCACAAAAAATTGAATGTTGATTTTTTTTTGAAGGACTTAGCTGGTTTTGCTTTTCGGCCGACGATACGTATATTGAATAAGTATGTAGAAGGTTTTCTAGTTGAAACTTAATTAATATAAGCTCTGCTTAAATCAAAACTCTCCCTTAGGAGAGCATACCAAAATTTCATAACTCTATGTCCATCCCCAATCGAAGACCACCACTTCTTCCACTCGATACTTCTATTATACTTTTCTGAATCTTTTTTCTATATTATTTTGTGGAGACAAAGGTTCGACTCGAAAGTAAAAAATCTTTAAAATTCGAACCACATAAATCTAAACCATAATAATTTTTTTTTGTAAATAAATAATCCTGAGGTTCGCCTAGTTAATGATTACCTACCTGAAAAAAAGCTGCTTGCTAGTGATTCTCCGTCTTGACCCAGTACACGATTGTTGGTCGTGAGGAATAGGGCCATCAACCAAAACGAGGTTGTCGTATAACCTCTGGCCGAAATCACACCATCGAAATCGAACCTCATCTTTTAGCCGAATTTTCAAATGCGAATATCCGGTTGATCGTTGTAGATCGTTACCGCGATTTATCATCGATCACAAATAATTAGTATGCGAATAATGCACATCGAACCGACGAAAAAGCATCACCATTTTGACATTAATCCACAGTTATGATAAATTTTTAAAGATCGCAAAGGAGCAGTAAATAATTTTCAAAAAAACAAAAAAATCAACCGATACGAAAGACACTGCTTGAAATTGGATAAAAAGTTGAAAAATTCCTTTAAAATGCATACAGTAACACATAAATCCAAACTAAAAGGCGAATACTGGTGGTTGGTCGCATGGACGGATAAATACCTGGAAATGTTTATGGAGAAACGTGTACTGAATCCCCTCCATGGTTGAGAAGAGCAGAAACTTCTTCGATTCTTCTTCCTCCTTTTTCTTGCCATCCGGGTTAGTAGTAGGAAACGTTGACTGAATATTATACCTAGACCGACAACCTTTATGGTCAGCTTTTCCATAAATATTTTCGTTTCAATTTTTAATACTACTCATTTTATTATCATCTGTTCCCCTCGTTTTATGGCATTTTAAAGTCATTTTTGCAGGTCTCAAGTGGTCAGACTTTGTAGAGCACTCGGGTTACTTTCACTGCGAATGAGTAATCAGCCTTGTTCCTCGAATGAAATTAAACGAGTAGAAGCGATACGTACTTGAACAGTTTTTTTTTTTTACAAAATAAGGATTATTTATTTGTTCATTCTAATTGCTGAGAGTAATCCCCATTTCTAACTACCCTTTGTTCCAAAAAATAATTTCAACAGGTGATTAAATTTTAGAATGAACATATCAGCGAAACCAATAAGTTATACCTAATTGAATTGCTGGTCACGTGTTTTGTATTTCTCTTTTGAAACAGAATTTACCCATCCGATAAAAAAAGTGAGCGAATGAATGGTTATCCAATCATATGGAAAATAGTATGTTTTTTTTTTATTTTTCAACAATCATAGATGAGCAAACTGTTTTTCTTGTTTATAATTGTGAATAGACCTGGAAAGCTTTCGTGCTCTAATTGATCAAGTTATGTGTCTCTAAACACGTGCATACAGTAGTTGTCTTTCTCATCCATTCAGATTGTGGATTGAACTATCATTCTCATTAATATTTCAAGTGTAAAGTGCACTTATCAGTGATAAGTTCTATGGTATATACAGATTATTTTAATACGTAATCAGAAATTTCAGGTTTCAATTAATGTGCAACAACCTGCGTGAGAAAATAGAAAATAGACTATTAGTATTAAATGCTTTTATTTAACTAAATCTAAAAGCAGAGATTAGAAGAGATTAGAGTTTGTTTCACTACCTGAAGTGCGTGGGAGAAAAAAGTTGTATTCTTAGACTTTGAAAAAATTAAACTGGAGTGCGCATGAAGATAGAAGTATTTACCTAAGAAAATTATTTTCCCATAAATATTTGTGATTTTATAGCATTTCTACTCTTTTTAGCCTTCTAACTCATTGAGAAATCAATCTGACTAAAAAATTGATTTTTTAAAATGCTTGTTCACTAGCACTAAATATGGATATTTTTTCATTTTCACATATTCAGATCGATTCGGATTTGAATTTGGAATCTATTTTCATCAAAATTATTTTTTCAAAACCTTCTTGAGTCCATTATTTTTATTCTTCGAATTACTCTCCTCTCTTGTTTGAGATTTGCTTTCAACGAGTATCAGTGCTGCAAAGTTTGGTTTTGTTGTGACTCAAATTTCGTGAAGAAATATACTCACAAACCAATTCCTCCCAGTATTTCTTGATCTTATCAAAATCATTTTTTTGGACTTACCCCATGTTGGAAAAATGCCACCAGTCCTTAGAGCAAAAAACGTGCTATGTTCATTTTTCATAATTTATTAGAAATGAAAGAAGAAAATGTTTTTGATGCCTTACTACGAAAGTAATATTGTCTTTTGTCTGGTTATAGATCTCAAGAAAAGTGGTTATTGACGTCATTCATATTGACAAAAACAGTTTAACCACCCAAAGTAAGGCATGTAATTCTTTCTCACGTCTTGCAAGTTATTGAAAATGGACTTCACATATTTTTACTTTAAGGTATCCATAAGGTTCTATTTAACGTTGAGCATAATTAAAATCAATATTTCACACGTAATATTTCCATCAAATTTTTAAAATTTAAAATTATACGAAAAATTGGGAGGGTGAGACACTGAAAATCAAAACATTTTTGGTCTTTATTGATGTTACCAAAGTACTTCTTCGTAGATTTATTCCTGATGTTGGCAACCCTGTTTACTCTTGATTATCTATTCTCGACGGCCAGCATTCCTCCCCCCTCCGCATGTTGATTGCTTTTATCGTGAAAATATTGCGATAAATGAGAAAGACTGGAAGAATTAGTGGGCAGTGCTGAAGAGTTCGACTCTTACAGTTCGCACGAATAAAAGATTGTGATAAAATTTCAATTTCTGGATACCGGCGTATCTGCATGCGGAGAGAGCTGGAAGAATGGACGCGCGTAGACCTAGTCCTGGAGGACGAGTTTTTACAGCTATAGGCTGCATAAAAAATCTGCAAAAAGAAAATGACTTGGGGGGGAGGGGTAAAAAAAAAAGCAAGTTACTAGACAAAATTAATAGTCCATTAAGCTCGTTTGAAATACAATTTTTTCGCCTGTTATAATTATAAAACGAAAGGTAATGATAATGGTAATGTAATACTAGTAACCAGCATATCTAACCTGTTATCAAACCTCGACCATTTTTCTAACCGCATTTTCTTTTCGTCTTGTACCATCATCCCCACCCAGTGTAAGCACCGATGATCCGTTATTTCACCTACAAATGGACTGATGACACCAAACACGATCTACGAAACCAACTCTACCTGTATGGCCTAGTCGAGTATGTCGGCAGGAAATCTCGCATATAGACGATAATGTTGACTTTGCATTCGCGCCAGAGGTATTTCGTATACTAAATTTTCAGAGTGTCAAGAGTATATAACTCGCTGAAAGAAGTCTTAATTAGTTTGTCATGATGTGTGATAGATTTTGGTCAAATCTTAAAACGTCACCTTTTTGTCATTGGCTTTTATGTCCTTTTTTTTGTTTGTTTGTTCGTTTGTTTCAGAAAGTTGAGTAAGGTTTCAGACGTAGCATGGATGAGTTGGAACTAAGTCCATAGGAAGTCTTATTCCCGCCAAATGTTTTTTTATTTAACTTTACTAGGAACTGGTTTAATAGAGCATTCAGTGTAAGAGTATTTGAAAAAAACCGAATTTGAGTTTTTCCCCGGCTGTTTTTTGATCATTTATTATTTTCTCTTCGAAATGATATAATAACTTGTCATCTTTTTTTTTTGTTTTTTTTTTTTCTAGTGAAAATTGTGATTTTGTAAGGAAAGATATTCTTTAAAAATCCAATTATTACAGGAATTAAAAAAAAAAAAAAAAAAAAAAAAAACAGTAAAATACTCAGCTATTTGAATTTAAGCCCAATTCATGTCGGTGCCATTTAAAAACTACGGATATTTTAAAAAGATGTAGATTAACCGCATTATCAGTATAGTTCTAATTAATTATGCTACTTTTTCGACCATTAGTGAAAATGAATCTTATAACTCGCTGAAAAAAATTGGATATCAAAAAATTATCGTGAAAAGTTGATTTTTCATATTTTGGTATTTATCGATAGTAGGTCTGTTATGAATAATTATTCGCCCGCAAAAAAGTAAAGGAAAATGTGGAATGGAAATACCAACTTTTTTTCCCACTCGGTAAGCATTCTATAAAATTTCAGAAAGTAAGGAGGAACTTTAGTTTATCATCTTGAGTGATTTAAGTGTGACTGAATGTTTTTCAAAATGAATGCAAAAAAAATATTGGTTTTCCTAATTTATTATTTACTGTGTAATTCGAGGATGATTCAAACCGAAGTATATTTTATGGCTGAAAAGTAAAGATTTTAACAGAATGTTATTATCTTCATAGAAGAATTTGATTTGGTATTACGAACTAATTTCTACTGAAAAGTATTTCACAAGGAGAATCAGAGGTGTTTTTCCTCACCCACCTGTACGTCCTACATTCACGCCCGCATCGTGAATGAGATAAATCATTCGTATATTTTTGCTTGGAAATATTGTCACGTCCATTTTCAATTATCATTTAAAAAAAAATCTTGAAAGAAGTTGAAGATAGTTGATGAGAAAAGTTGTAAGTAATTATAATTATTAAATTTTTACCCACTCTCCGTTCGACATGGAGGATAAGAATTATGTGTACTCGATAAGATGGACAATTTTGCAGGCCCAATTTTTTTTTCTCGAGTTAAAACAATACTTGTTACTTACGTATTTTGAAAATTTAAGTAACTATCAAAAGAAAGACAGAAAAAAAAAATCACTTTTCAGTTTTGGTTCTTTATTGCAGATTCGACATCCCAAATTGTATGATAATAAAATAACAATCAATCTCCTGTTTGAAAATCTGAATGATGTTTAGAATAAAATGTTCCTTATATTAATTATGATACGTAGCATTTTTGAAAAATGATTGCTATTTATACGTCACTCTTCTTCCGGAGCCCGTTGTAGTTCTCCATACTGGATAAATGTAAGGGACCACAGTGTGCTCTGTTTGGAGGAGGTCCTCGTGTAACTGGACTTAAGCAAGGTTAGTTTAATCATTTAATTTTATGGCTAATATTTATGTGTATTGCAGGTACGAATTGCTCATCTTGAATAGAACTGAACAGCATTTTGGGTTGAATATTTCAAACTGTTCTTTTGAAATAGATAATATCTCTGTGAAGATTTTCCTTATCCAGATATGAAGAGATTGCTGTAATATTATTTCGGTGAGTCTATATTTTTATTTGTTCTCATATTGAAAACTGTTTTAAATACTGCTAGTCCAAGTCCAAAATCTATAAGTCCTAAAAACTCGCCCATTTTTTGGTTAATTTAGCATTATTGGACACCAAAACATGACGAGTTTTTGAAGAAGTGAATCATTTTTTTTGGCACTCTACAGATTTTGGACTTACCATTGCGATATCCGGCCGTCATATTTTGAACAGAGTATAATATTTTTGCCCAGTCCATTGACTATCCAATGAGGTGCGTCGCAAGTTTGATATTCGTAGAATTGAATTTGTAGCAATTTAGCCAGGTTTAATATCTGAGTTTAATGACTGAAAGCCTGTTTAGATGAATTTTAACGGTAGTTTTGAATTTCTTCTAATTAAAACGCATAAACAAGGTGACCAAAATTATATATTTAGTGTAAGTATAGAAATCAAAACAAAACTTTCTTAAATTATTAAAAATTGACAATAATGGAAATTTTATTATTAAACAGAGAAATATGCGATGAAACTACTGAAATTATTGTGTCCCCAGCTATGAGAAAACGTTGAAAATTCAATAAATTATGAAAAACTGACAACTGGAAGACATCATATGTGTATATACGTAGTCTTTTGTAAACATGACAAAATTTTTCTCATAATCAGTGTTGAAAAAGTAGTAAAAACTAAAGGAAAAGCGCTGACCCAGCTATTAAGAAAAATACTGTAGTTTTATGGATTTTATAAAGATAATGCGCTACATTATGGCTCTGTCGCAAGAAGAAAGATCATTGATTATGAAACGGATGGATTTCAAAAAGAGGACCTAGGTCGGCTTAAACCCTGTTTTGATATCCACCGTCGTTGAAAAAAAAAAAGTACTATTTTGTACAAGAAATATTTGGTAGCAGATTATACATAAAATATGCGCTGGCAGGAGTGTAATTTTGTGATCGTGTTGTATGTACTTTCGACTTCTCTACTCATAAATCCTCCGATTCTTAAAAATTTCACAATTTCCAGCGAGTAAACAAAAACAATACATACGTTCTTCTTATTTTGCACTTTCATTGTTATTTTCAGATACTGTCGGCAGATGTGACACGTTAATTGCGGAAGAAAATGAAAATAATTGAATTTTTTTTCCATTTTGAAAAATGACAATTCGAGGTTGCTGATATAGATCGAGCCATTTACGTGCGGATGATGTCGTAATATCAAGAAGGAGGAAAAAAAAAGAAGAAAGTAAGATTTAGAATTTTCACACGGTTCCTCGTTTCTTATGTTTTTATTTCATGTTTTTTAGTTTCAGTTTAATATGTTCATTTTATAATATTTTTTCAGTCGATTGCGTTAGTTACGTCAAGAAAATAATTTTTATATTATTCTCGTTTTCGCCAAAGACGAAGCTTCTTGGTATAATTTCGAGTCTTATTCTAAATTCCTTGAAAAAAAATTAATTTTCTTTACAGTTGATGAATTTTGATAAAATCAAGGCTAATAAGATTTTCCACATATCAATCCTAATTAATTCCTACCTGTTGGTTTGCATTTCGGAAATATTTCTTCGACAATTGAATATTATTTTGGATTCGACTAGTTCTGTTTTTAGGACATTGGTACCAATATTTGCATACTTTGCAAAATTGTTTTAGAAAAACTTCATTTTGATACTACGTAATTGCAGTCTTTATTACTTGGTGACATTCGCCAGAATTTATAAAATACTATTTTTTAAAAGCCCAGTGAACGTTATCACATAGTTTTTATTTTGCCATTGAATTAATTTCCAATTTATGGTTAGTACCTAGGCGAGGAAAATGACTTCTCAAAAAGTTAATTTTCAAAACAAAAAATAGAAGAAAGAAATGAAAAGAAAGATTGAAAATAGTTTTTATTTTTGTTCTCGTATGTGCCTTGAAGAGGCTGTCTTGTTGGACTTATTCAACTTTTACTGAATATTTGGCTTTCTTTTCGGATTTTTTTTTTGCATTTTCTTGGAATTTTGGCGTTTTTATTTTGGATTTATAGAGATTTTGACATTTTTATCGTAGTTTTTCCAAAGCAGTGACGTATTTTCCATTCCAATTTTATCTTCAAAAAAATTAATCTGCAATTTGATGATGATCAGTTTGAAAAAAAATTTTACAAATTATTTTGATTCGTTACCATTCAAAAAATTTGAAAATTTAAAAAATAAATGTTTTTGATTCGTTATAACTCAAAAAATTCGAAATTTTTTAAAAACTGTCGATTCTTCCAGAACATGATTTTATTGAATTGTAAGTTTTTCTGGTTTTTTAAAATCAATTTCATCAAACTAAGTAAGCAGATTTTTTTACAGATTTAACACTGCTTATGTGCAAGTTCTACGTACATCTAATGGAAAGAAAATTTTTTTTGGATTCAACTTGAGGCGACTTCCTATTTGAAATGAATTAGTTCGATTGAAGCGAGCGACTTTCCATTTATTACGTTACAATATTTATTCTTCAACAATGGCAATAATTTTGCCTGCAGTCGAAGGAGAAAAATTGAAGTCAGCTGTTTAATTTTCAATGGGAAATGGGGAAAATTTTTTGGTCATCCACCCTTACCCTATCAAAATGAAGTTATGGAAAAGTGTCTCGGATTTATTCTTGATTTTGCATTTATATTTTCCTGTTGACAACCGAATCCGTTATTATTTGTAAGTTCTATGCTGATTAAGGCGATTGTTTTTTATTTTTTCTGATTTTTCTCTCTTTATTTTTAAATTACAGGATTTTTGATGTGACACGAATAAACGCCCTTCGTCATCGGTGCGACGACTGATTGAGTGTTTTCCCAATTATCTAAACACATGGCTAATGAAAAATGTGAGTGTTTGCTTATGCTTATATCTACACACGTTATCTTATTATTAATCCACCCATCAGAATAGTCTGCAGAAGTTGTTGTTGATTCGAATTTTAACAAAATAAGTCCTTTATCTAGATACTTAGAAAGCTGATATTATCGTTGTCTAATTTTAAGCCACAGCTTTAGAGGATCCAACTGTATTGTAATGGAAAATAAGTTTTAATGTAGGGCTATCTTTTCAAAATGAGGCAGTATTAGGTATCAGAATATTTCAATCGATGGTTGGGGTTACGAAAACAATTAAATTCGCCATATCCGGACAACGAGTGATTATAAAATTATTAATTTCTTTAAAAAAGACTGCCAAGTGTATCCTTAGATTCTGCTTGAAAGTTTCCCGAAGTCATTGATTAAAAAAAATCTGAGCGTCCCTAAAATTCGCAAAATGTGTTGAAATATGGGGTTCGATTGAGTTTTTTTCTTCAATTTAACGAAGACCAGAATATTTTTAGCGATTTTTTTTCTCTAAAACGCGATAAGTGCAAAACATTATTTTCAGAATATCAAGAAAAAATGAAATTCCAGAGATTATTGTAGCCCCTGACATGAAAAACGATAATTATTCAACGTCTTCTTAATACTTTCTGATATTTTGTTCCTTCTAGTCTTATACGTATTTTGAAAACAATAATAAAAAATGAAAATAATCAACCGCTTTAAAAATACTGATGGTGTATTTTTTGCTTCAGGCAATTTATAAAATTAATTTTTATTTTGTATGAATAATTCATTTTAGCTGTAGCACAGAGGTTATTCAAGTCTGTAGAACATATTTTTTAATTGTAAATTCTTTATAAAATTTTATATTTAAATGGCATTTCATAGGTTACCAAGTTGTTTAAATTTAACGGCATGTACATTGAATTTTTCCGGGTTGATAAGCTGTATTCTAGGTACTAGTGGATATTGAGTTCTATTAAAATTGTGATTTTATAATTGCTTTTTCAAAAATTACGATTTATCGTTGTATGACAATTTTTTCCTTCCAAAAATTTATTTTCGAGATTAGCATTGATATGGGCGTTTTCGAGGTCGGTGAACACGAATCCGGAAGCCATTTTTGGCGGCGGCTCTCGTCCAGCGAGATCTGGCCAAAAAAAAATTGAAAATTGTCCAAAATGGGTATAAATCGCGATGTAGAGTAAAAAAGGCTGCAGATTCGGATTCACCGTGAAAAATTACATACTGTGCATTCCAAATTTGGTGCTATTCACTTTGTTTCTAGTCTCTTATTTGTACTACCTCTATGTGATCGGGTGAAATTTAATAAATTTTTGTTGCAGATGACGCGATGAAAGCGGTTTTGCTGCGGTTTCATAAAAGTTTGAGTTTTCACTTTCCAGTTGCCTTTGGGAGCATAATAGCCGTACGGAAGAGGTAATTATTTGTGTAGCTTTATAATTTAATATTTTTTTATATCATTACTGTCGCATTATTTCATAATCCATATGTAAAGCCAGTTTAAAATTTTCAATTTTCATCCTGCAGCTTATTTTTGGTCAATTTTATTTTCTCAAAAAAATTTTTTCTAGGTAAGATTTGGTAAGGTAGTTTTCGAGGTCGCTGAACCCGAATCCGAAGTACGATTTTGGCGACGGCTCTCGCCAAGCGAGATATGGCCGGAAAAAAAAGAAAAATGGTTCAAAATGAACTTAAATTGCGACGTAGAGTAAAATGGGCTGAAGATTCGGATTTGGCGTGAAAAACTACATACTGTGCACATGTCTCCTGGAAAATTTCAAAAATCGTCAATTTTTGTAAAAATGAGGTGACCCTTGGTGTTTTTTCGATTTTCTTTCCAAAAATTTTTTTCGAGATTAGCGTCGATATGGGGGTTTTCGAGGTCGCTAAACCCGAATCCGAAGTTCGATTTTGGCGGCGACTCTCGCCAAGTGAGATATGACCAAAAAAAAATGAAAAATTGTCGAAAATTGGTCTAAATCGCGACATAGAATAAACATGGCTGCAGATTTGGATTCAGCGTGATGAACTACATTCTGTGCATTCAAAATTTGGTGTTCTTCACTTAGTTTTTAGTCTCTTATTTGTATCTTTATGTTATCCGCTAAAATTTAGTACATTTTTGTTTCAGCTGAAAAGTGGGAAGCTGTTTTGGGTCCAGTCAAAAGACACGCTCGATATGCAAGATTGACTCCGCGTATAACAACACACTGTTGCCCCTACACGAAGGGAGTACCAATGTTCAAGATCCAGTCTAAAAATCATTTTCTCGAAAAATATTTAGAATCAGTCAAGATTTATTGTAATAATTATACATTCTAAACTTGTATTTGCCAATTTGTTCCCCATACATGTGAAACCTATCTGTATAAAATATTGATTTTTCTTTGAAAATGAAAATATAAAAAATTTTTGTGAATATGACTCTAAATATCTTTCATTTACGAACAAGCGATAGTAACTCACTGAAAAATTGGATGAAAAAAATGACAATCAATGTTTTGTGTAAAAAAAATGAGAAAAATATTCCTGAATATGGAAGAAAATTGACCACAGCACGTACTCCAATTTCAAGTATTTTTGAATTTAGTTCACGTACCCCCCCACGTGTTCCCTTTTAAAATATTTTTGAATTTGGTAACACGTACCTCCCCACGTATTCCCTTTTCGAATATTTTTGAATTTAGTAACACGTACCCCCCTACGTTTTCCCTTTGAATTTAATAACACGTACCCCCCCACGTATTCCCTTTTCAAATATTTTCGAATTTAGTAACACGTACCCCCCTACGTGTTCCCTTTAAATTAAGTAACACGTACCCCCCCACGTATTCCCTTTTCGAATATTTTTGAATTTAGTAACACGTACCCCCCTACGTTTTCCCTTTGAATTTAATAACACGTACCCCCCCACGTATTCCCTTTTCAAATATTTTCGAATTTAGTAACACGTACCCCCCTACGTGTTCCCTTTAAATTAAGTAACACGTACCCCCCCACGTATTCCCTTTTCGAATATTTTTGAATTTAGTAACACGTACCCCCCTACGTTTTCCCTTTGAATTTAATAACACGTACCCCCCCACGTATTCCCTTTTCGAATATTTTTGAATTTAGTAACACGTACCCCCCTACGTTTTCCCTTTAAATTTAATAACACGTACCCCCCCACGTATTCCCTTTTCAAATATTGAATTTAGTAACACGTACCCCCCTACGTATTCCCTTTAAATTTAGTAACACGTACCCCCCTACGTATTCCCTTTTCAAATATTGAATTTAGTAACACGTACCCCCCTACGTGTTCCCTTTAAATTAAGTAACACGTACCCCCCCTCGTATTCCCTTTTCAAATATTGAATTTAGTAACACGTAGCCCCCTACGTGTTCCCTTTAAATTAAGTAACACGTACCCCCCCACGTATTCCCTTTTCAAATATTGAATTTAGTAACACGTACCCCCCTACGTGTTCCCTTTAAATTAAGTAACACGTACCCCCCCACGTATTCCCTTTTCAAATATTGAATTTAGTAACACGTACCCCCCTACGTGTTCCCTTTAAATTAAGTAACACGTACCCCCCCACGTATTCCCTTTTCAAATATTGAATTTAGTAACACGTACCCCCCTACGTGTTCCCTTTAAATTAAGTAACACGTACCCCCCCACGTATTCCCTTTTCAAATATTGAATTTAGTAACACGTACCCCCCTACGTGTTCCCTTTAAATTAAGTAACACGTACCCCCCCACGTATTCCCTTTTCAAATATTGAATTTAGTAACACGTACCCCCCTACGTGTTCCCTTTAAATTAAGTAACACGTACCCCCCCACGTATTCCCTTTTCAAATATTGAATTTAGTAACACGTAGCCCCCTACGTGTTCCCTTTAAATTAAGTAACACGTACCCCCCCACGTATTCCCTTTTCAAATATTGAATTTAGTAACACGTACCCCCCTACGTGTTCCCTTTAAATTAAGTAACACGTACCCCCCCACGTATTCCCTTTTCAAATATTGAATTTAGTAACACGTACCCCCCTACGTGTTCCCTTTAAATTAAGTAACACGTACCCCCCCACGTATTCCCTTTTCAAATATTGAATTTAGTAACACGTACCCCCCTACGTGTTCCCTTTAAATTAAGTAACACGTACCCCCCCACGTATTCCCTTTTCGAATATTTTTGAATTTAGTAACACGTAGCCCCCTACGTTTTCCCTTTAAATTTAATAACACGTACCCCCCCACGTATTCCCTTTTCAAATATTGAATTTAGTAACACGTACCCCCCTACGTATTCCCTTTAAATTTAGTAACACGTACCCCCCTACGTATTCCCTTTTCAAATATTGAATTTAGTAACACGTACCCCCCTACGTGTTCCCTTTAAATTAAGTAACACGTACCCCCCCTCGTATTCCCTTTTCAAATATTGAATTTAGTAACACGTAGCCCCCTACGTGTTCCCTTTAAATTAAGTAACACGTACCCCCCCACGTATTCCCTTTTCAAATATTGAATTTAGTAACACGTACCCCCCTACGTGTTCCCTTTAAATTAAGTAACACGTACCCCCCCACGTATTCCCTTTTCAAATATTGAATTTAGTAACACGTACCCCCCTACGTGTTCCCTTTAAATTAAGTAACACGTACCCCCCCACGTATTCCCTTTTCAAATATTGAATTTAGTAACACGTACCCCCCTACGTGTTCCCTTTAAATTAAGTAACACGTACCCCCCCACGTATTCCCTTTTCAAATATTAAATTTAGTAACACGTACCCCCCTACGTGTTCCCTTTAAATTAAGTAACACGTACCCCCCCACGTATTCCTTTTTCAAATATTTTTGAATTTAGTAACACGTACCCCCCTACGTATTCCCTTTAAATTTAGTAACACGTACCCCCCCACGTATTCCTTTTTCAAATATTTTTGAATTTAGTAACACGTACCCCCCTACGTGTTCCCTTTAAATTAAGTAACACGTACCCCCCCTCGTATTCCCTTTTCAAATATTGAATATTAAGTAACACGTACCCCCCCACGTATTCCCTTTTCAAATATTGAATTTAGTAACACGTAGCCCCCTACGTGTTCCCTTTAAATTAAGTAACACGTACCCCCCCACGTATTCCCTTTTCAAATATTGAATTTAGTAACACGTACCCCCCTACGTGTTCCCTTTAAATTAAGTAACACGTACCCCCCCACGTATTCCCTTTTCAAATATTGAATTTAGTAACACGTACCCCCCTACGTGTTCCCTTTAAATTAAGTAACACGTACCCCCCCACGTATTCCCTTTTCAAATATTGAATTTAGTAACACGTACCCCCCTACGTGTTCCCTTTAAATTAAGTAACACGTACCCCCCCACGTATTCCCTTTTCAAATATTAAATTTAGTAACACGTACCCCCCTACGTGTTCCCTTTAAATTAAGTAACACGTACCCCCCCACGTATTCCTTTTTCAAATATTTTTGAATTTAGTAACACGTACCCCCCTACGTATTCCCTTTAAATTTAGTAACACGTACCCCCCCACGTATTCCTTTTTCAAATATTTTTGAATTTAGTAACACGTACCCCCCTACGTGTTCCCTTTAAATTAAGTAACACGTACCCCCCCTCGTATTCCCTTTTCAAATATTGAATATTAAGTAACACGTACCCCCCCACGTATTCCCTTTTCAAATATTGAATTTAGTAACACTACCCCCCCACGTATTCTCTTTAAATTTAGTAACACGTACCCCCCCACGTATTCCCTTTTCAAATATTGAATTTAGTAACACGTACCCCCCTACGTGTTCCCTTTAAATTAAGTAACACCAACCCCCCCTCGTATTCCCTTTTCAAATATTGAATTTAGTAACACGTAGCCCCCTACGTGTTCCCTTTAAATTAAGTAACACGTATCCCCCCACGTATTCCCTTTTCAAATATTGAATTTAGTAACACGTACCCCCCCACGTATTCTCTTTAAATTTAGTAACACGTACCCCCCCACGTATTCCCCTTTCAAATATTGAATATAGTAACACGTACCCCCCCCCCACGTGTTTCCTTTTCAAATATTTTTGAATTGAGTTTCAGTACCACACCACATGCTCTATTTTCAAATATTTTCGAATTTAGTACCAGTACCCCCCCACATGCTCCATTTTCGAATTTAGTTGCAGTACCCCCCCACATGCTCCATTTTCAAGTATTTTAGAATTTTCATATTTTCGAATTTAGTTCCAGTACCCTCCCTCATGCTCCATTTTCAAATTTAGTTCCAGTACCCCACCACATACTCCATTTTCGAATTTAGTTCCAGTATTCCCCCACATGCTCCATTTTCTAATTCAGTTCCAGTCCCCCCCCCCTCATGCTCCATTTTCAAATTTAGTTCCAGTACACCCCCACATGCTCCATTTTCAAGTATTTTCGAATTTTCAAATATTTTCGAATTTAGTTGCAGTACCCCCCCACATGCTCCATTTTCAAGTATTTTCGAATTTTCAAATATTTTCGAATTTAGTTGCAGTACCCCCCCACATGCTCCATTTTCAAGTATTTTCGAATTTTCAAATATTTTCGAATTTAGTTGCAGTACCCCCCCACATGCTCCATTTTCAAGTATTTTCGAATTTTCATATTTTCGAATTTAGTACCAGTACCCCCCCACATGCTCCATTTTCGAATTTAGTTGCAGTACCCCCCCACATGCTCCATTTTCAAGTATTTTAGAATTTTCATATTTTCAAATTTAGTACCAGTACCCCCCAACATGCTCCATTTTCAAATTTAGTTGCAGTACCCCCCCACATGCTCCATTTTCAAGTATTTTCGAATTTTCATATTTTCGAATTTAGTTACAGTACCCCCCCACATGCTCCATTTTCAAATTTAGTTCCAGTACACCCCCACATGCTCCATTTTCGAATTCAGTTCCAGTACCCCCCCACATGCTCCATTTTCGAAATTAGATCCAGTACCCCCCCTCATGCTCCATTTTCAAATTCAGTTCCAGTACCCCACCACATACTCCATTTTCGAATTTAGTTCCAGTATTCCCCCACGTGTTCCCTTTACAAATATTTTTGAATTTACTTCATTTACCCCCCCCCCCCCACAAAGATGGAGTTTTGCTAAGATAATAACGAATTATTATTTTTTCGACAAAATATTTATTCAATACATCGTACAAAACCATGACGAAAAAAATACACGCAACGATAAAATTTAAGAAATTGTAAGTATCAATTATTTGATTCTCTTTTGTATTTTTAAGTAGGTAGACTAAATACTAAACGAGTTCGATTTACAGTATTTACGATTTATAGAAATCACGACGATCCTCTAAAATTAGAAAGAAAAAACAATTGGTAAAGCTATTTTGGTAAATTAATTTCACATCGATAGAAAATGGTTCTCCACGAACACCTCTCTAAGCAGTTACCATATCCTTGACGAAATCGTCTCCGAATAACAATTTCTTATCGAATAAGAATTCTCCAAGTTGGCCATTGGTATCGATCATTTTACCCAAATTCGAAATCATGCCAGCTAGTTGTCGTTGTCCCTTGTACTGTTCGTCCAAGTATTCGTTGGCTATCCAGTCGACAATCTGAAAAAGAAAAGAAAGAAAAATGTTCAAAGATCATTGGTCATCTACAGATCGCTAATTGTATCGCTGGAGGGTGGAGGGAGCTCCAAACTGCATTTCAGATATTCAATTCAAGTTTACATAAACTTATTATATAAAATATAAGACTAAAAAAGTTCAACCTAGCTACGTACAGTAGCGTAACTATAGGAGGTCCAGAGGAGACCGTTGCCCTCCTAAAAATATCCTGGATATCCCAAATAAAGTTTTGAGATAAATGACAAACAACATTTTTGGGAAAACTATTATATCATGAATGTATCTTATGCCCTCTGAATGAGGCAAGTAATTTTATAACAACTTAACACTTGAATAATTTTCTGGAGTGATTTTTATATCAAACCCCCTCGCCCCTTATGATTTCAGATATATATTCGACAGAGGAGTGGGAGAATATTATTTTATAGATAACGTATTTGCTGAAAAATGGGGATTATAATTCTAGAATATTTTGAAAAAATTTACAATCCTCGATCGAAGATAACACACCTTCAGGTGAAAAATATCACTTTCAGAATTACCCGACATGAACTGTTAAGTCGAAAAATTTTTTTTTCTTTAATTTTGATCAAAAATAGTTGCATACATGAACACTCGTAGTCTGGAGAGAATTTTAAAAGTCTGTAGGGTCAAATTATATTATTCAAACTTTGCCCATGTTGAATATTTTTAAAAAAAAACTACGAATACAAATTTTTGTCTTCCTTGCCCAAATAGCATTGTGTAAAATGAAAAAGGTCATAGGGAGCTTTCAGTTCATCAGTCTGGCGGATCAAGTGAATAAACTTTTTTTTTTTTTTAGGAAATGGTATTTCCAGAATTTACAAAAAACGCAATGAACTTAATATTAATTTGCTAATTTTCGAGCTTTTTTCTCTGATAGGTCGCGTCAGTAAAATCAGAAGCAAAAAACTTTGGCAGGCCCGTAGCTATAGAGTGGAATGCCGAGGGAAACACACACTGCAGACAAGGGATGGCAACATTTTTTTTTATAATTTGGAAATTTTGCAAAAAAAATTATTACGCATTGAAAAATTTGATTAAAAATAAAAAAAAAACATCGCTAATAGGAGGCTTCTCTCCATTCTTTCTAGATTCAAAAATTAGATTAAAAATTTTTCCACAGGAGGGACACAAAGCGCAACCAGGAGAGCCTTTCCGCTCCTGCTCGCTGGCTAAGGGTCTGGACAAAAGCAGAAGGACATTGTAAATGAAGCTCAACTGACTAGGAAACCGCCAGAAATGTTTGACGTCAATTCCAGTGAAACCCCCCTCATAAATAGTGTCCTCACCCAAGTACTCAACGACATATTCTTTTATCTGATACAAGCTTGTTAAAATTTTTCACGCGCGAGAAAAATCCAAAATTTGCACGTATTGTTATAAAATCATATAAGTAGGTAAAAAAATTTTTTTTTCGACTAAGAGAATTTTTTTAGTGGAGTAAGTAGGAGACCATCCGACAAATGCACATTAAAAAAATTCAGATAGATCAAATCAATCCAGCCAACGAAAAATGACTAGAAGAAATCTCGTTTTTTTCAACTTGGCAAATTGACAAATAAAATTAAGGATTTTCTGAAAATCAAAAATTCTTCTAGAGTAACTGCTAACAATCTGATCAACCTGATAATTTTCAGGTGCATTTGTGAAATGGTCTCCTACTTATTCCACTGAAAAAATACCCCAAAGTCGAAAATTGTTTTTTCATAAACGCCATTACGTGCGCATCTTCAACGTTACACACGTATCAGATGAAAGAAATATGGTGTTGAGGTACTTGGCTGAGGACACAATTTATAAAGCGGGGTTTCATTAGAATTGGCGTCTGGCACTTTTGGTGGTTCCCTTGCGAGAACGAATTTCGTCGTAAACGTACATATTTTTGGACCTTCAGAAAAAGCGACGTCGGAGCCGGTCATAGCTACGCTACTATACCTACAATAAAAGGGTACTTCAACTTTCTTAAATTCGACCCTGACACTAAGCCTTTTGATAGTTTCATAATTCGTGCCAACCAATAATCCATATCCGAGGCACTTCAAAACCAGAAACCATTTCGCAATCACGTTTCATCGCACACCACTGGCGTGTTCGACAACCTGATTAGATAAAATTTAAAGCTCCAACGACGCGAACTCTCGAGACGAAGAGTACTTTTCATTTTGCACACCGCGCGTTCTAAACCCCAAGGTTCGTAATTTATCTATCGACAGGAAAATTAAACGGTTCGTTCGAGCAGACAATGAAAAATAAGCAACACTCGATACTTATAGAGTAGCATTGAGACCTATCATATATTACACAAGTGCACACTGCACACTCATTACACACACACACACACACATATATATATATATATATTCGTGTATGTACAACGGTCTCGATCAGGCGCGATAAATAATATTTATCGTCAAGGAACACTCTGTTAAAATAAAATTATTACAGGTATTCTATAAAGATGATTGACGTTTTTCAATTGGCTGCGAGTCAAACGCTAAAACTGGCGGCTGCTAAAAGGCGAACAACACACGCTAACCGAAGGTCCAAAAATAGCACGGAGAAATCAAAAAACAACTCGTTCGATAGAGAGGAGCGCTCTCGCATCTTTGCAGTTGAGAGTAGTGAGGCGACGTATAAGATTAAAAAAAATATATATATAAGTATATTAATTTTCTTATTTACGTGGTAATCGTTCCAGTGTTCTCCTTCCTGGCCTGGATCTTCGCATATCTTAGCGATGTCGACTAGTTTACGTGTAACGTGAGCTTCCAACTTGAGTGCATTCTTCAGGGCTGTAATACCGTCGGGCCAAATTTCAGCGAGGGGAGCCTGAAAAGAAAAATTAGCAATTTTTTAAAGTTATAATTTGAATACTGATATTACGGTCGGGTACATCTTCCAGCAGCTGGCCGGGGGCGAAGACTAGATAAAGCCCCCCTAGGGCGTTTAATTTCACAAAAAGAAAGCTTGATTTAAAACATATTTCGACTTTCGTACCTACATCTGGTTTTTTTTGGTAACAAATTTATCGATCAAAGTTCCCCTCTTCGTTAATAGATCACTTTTTTTTTAAAAGTAATTTTGGAACATCCAAACACTCCACAATTGCGACCATCGAGTAAGAATATTTTTTTCAAGACGTAATTTTCATTCAATCTTGTACGAGTTTTTATGACGACTTAACCAGTTTTTCACTCGGAGAGAATAAGATTTCAATTTATTCAAGATACCGAGGTATTTCTACTAAACGACTTTTTCATCTAACTGACAAAAGAGGAGTCGCTTCTAGAACGCCACAAATAATAATTTCATTGAAAGAGCCAAAATATTTTACGAATACTGCCTTTCAAACCCAAGCAGTGAGGATATCGTTTTCGTGCAAAGAAATTCAATTCTGGGCAGAGACGTAACCAGGGGTGGACAGGTGGCCCATTGAAAAAAATTTCTGCACTACTCGAAAATATTTTTGTAAAAATCAATCGAACAGCTTTCTGAAATCTCGCTTCGAAAATTAAGATTAAAATATAATCGAATAAATAAACATAAACCATAGAGACGTCATATTTACCGGATCTCTGATCAGTTGTCCAACTTCGGTTGTCAACTGTCCACGCATGAGTAAGTAGTGGATGAGTTTGGTTGCGTGTTCTCGTTCCTCGGTGGCGCTGTCGAAGAAGAATTGGGCGAAACCTGGACGATTGATGGTATCTTTGGAGAAATGAGCGCCCTGGAAAAAAAAAAGAAGAAAAAAACCATTAACAAATAATTCGAAAATAGTAAAAAAAAGATAATAAAAATAAAATACGAGCCACGCGAATTTAATGACGACATTTAGATACTACGTCGATGTGTTTTCAAACAAACAAAAATCGAGGTCATAAATGACGAATGAAATTCCTTGAGGAATAGGAAAAACAGCGTTAGGTTATCAAACGCAATATCCGAAAGGACGAAGTTGTAATGAAAAATTCACACCATTTTTACGCAGGACAAAAAATTAAGTAGTAACGTAGAAAATATATTTACAGTATTTAGGATAAACAACTGATATCGATCACCATTAAAGTCCAATTGGGTGCTACGATATGTTCTTTTGAAAATTTTCTCAAAACGTGAGAAAAGAAATTTCATGGATTTTCTATTTTGGCAGTAACACTGCGAGTGATTACGTTTATTTGCTCGTAAATTTTTCAAAATGGACGTAGCATCTTTTGGCTTTAAGGTATCGATATTACGTAAGTACGAGCAGTTATCATCGATTTAAATACATATTACAGTTTTTTAAAACTCAACTATTTCCTATTCCTCGAAACTCGACGAGTACCACTATATTTCATACATAATCTCCTTTTGCAATTTCATTTTCACCCACGGAAGAGGAACAAAGCCCAAATCTGATAGAAAATCGTTATTCAGCTTCTTTTGAACTACAAGATGGGCATTTTTTCAAAATACGCCAAGTCCAGAATAATAATTTTAAGCAAGGCTGCTAAACCAAAGCCGCTATGCTAAAAGTTGAATCTTCATTGTCTTAGCTTCTGCAAAAGCTCAAAAGAAAAAATTTTGAAGCTAAAAGCTGAAAATTGATTTTTCTGGCTTTTCATAAGCTTTATAAAGTTTCCATCGTATTTGATTTTTTTCCTTCGATTTTTTGCAAAATATAAAACCATAAACCGTAAATTGAAAGCTATAAGCCAATTTCTTCTTTTTTTTATTGAAAAGCTGAAAAGTAGAAACCAAAAATTGGAAATCTTGAAACTGAAAGTTAAAGTCAAATTTTCATGTTTTAAGGTCGTAAGGGTAAGCTGAAATCTGAAGTTTTAATTTTCAGCTTTGCAGCCCTGACTGAGAAAATTGGGAAAAAAAGGTAAGGAATGGACCAGCGCGTGTAAATTTCTTCAAAAAATTTGGGTCACAGCAAAGCCCAATCTTCCAGTACTAATGCTTGAACTTAATTTCCAAATTACTACACGAGCGAAGAAAAATAGAAATTTGAAAATTGAAAATCATAAGACTTGTTGAGGTTTTGAAAAAATGAATAAAATCCACCAGGAACGTGTACATCGACAATCATTACGTTTGGGGAAATCACCCCTTGACAGTTTTTATTTTCTTTAAAAAATCAGGACTTTACCAAATTTTGTTGGAAAAAATCACGACGATCGGACTAATAATTTTTTTTCCAACAAAAATCAGTACTTTTCAATTTTTTGGGGAAAAATTTGGACTTTATAAGGGCTTTTAGACCGGTTACGAAGAATCAGGACTTCACAAACTTATTGGTAAAAAAAAATCTGGACTTCTCTAACTTCTTGGAAAAAATAAGGACTTCATTGGGATCATCAGAATTTTCATCTTCTTGAAAAATCAGCACCCTCCATCTTTTTCGTAAAAGATCAGGACTTGACCAAAATACTGGTTTCTAAAAGTCAAAAACTATCAGAATCGTCAGGAATTAAAAGACATCGCAGTCGAATCAACTATTGCAGGACTGTCAAATTGGTTTCCAAAAATCATCAGGAATTGACATTCTTCAAGATCGAGTAGGACAGCCTGAAAGTTCTAAAATTATTTTCATCAGCCCACTTAAAAAAAAATAAATAAATAAATCCTCAAATAATATTCCGTCTTCGAGCATAGGAAAATCACTAGGTATTTCAAAGTTCAACTTTAGTATAAAGACACGTGTAAGTGTCAGGCCACTTAATAATTTTTCAAAAATTCAAAAGCTATTTACACACCCAATCAGTCGGCATGCTGATAAGCACCAATCGAGAGCACTTGAATGAAAACAAAACTATTTTATATAGTTCTTTGTTTGCCGTTTTAATTTTTCTCGCTTCATAATAATCAGAATATAACACGCTGCTGGCTCCTCTTTCATCATCTCCCGTGCTTCAAAAACGAAATTAATGTTATCTAGGTTGATGATATCATCGAACAGATAGGCTTTTAGATTGCTCTAATTACTGGCACTTATTGATCACATGTACAAAATATGTAGTTAGTTCTCGGTACACAAATAATTTATCTCTTTTTACACACGAGCCCATTGTTGAACCGAGGCGAACCATAACTGGAGTAGAGGCGAGAGCACCAACAAGAATGACCTGTTTATTTCATAATATTATAATATACAATGTGTCCCAGTTTATGGAAGCAAACCGAGACCAGAGAATAAAAACTCTTAAGAAACAAATCTGAATTCGTAATGCAGATACACTAAAGAGTGAATTTATATAAACACTGACATGGCCACCATTATGACTTCCAATACGTAGTTTCATAGAAAACCGTTCTCTACACATAACATTTTACCAAAACTTGAAATCGCAAGGCTAAAATGCTTACAAGTGGGAAAAATCCAACGTTTATTCAGATTCGTTCTGGAAAGTCATACTCGAGCGATAACCTCACTTCCATAAGAATCAAATGGCAGTTTTGAAAAATTTCAGATGGCAACAGAATCTGCAGAATTTGATTAAGTATACAGTGCTGCGATCAATACT
Source organism: Parthenolecanium corni (assembly GCA_038050395.1). Lineage (NCBI taxonomy): Eukaryota > Metazoa > Arthropoda > Insecta > Hemiptera > Coccidae > Parthenolecanium > Parthenolecanium corni. Next base: position 4,233,591 of record JBBCAQ010000014.1, on the reverse strand, counting down.
CCAAAGCTTCGAATAGAAAAAAATATTTTCGACTATTTATTGGCTTTAAAATTTTACATGAAATAGTATCGAGTGCAAATTTTACATTTTTCTCGGTTTTCTCAAAACTGAAAAAAATGTAAAGGGAGGTGCTCAATTTGTTTCAATTTGTTTTTATACCGCAAGTAGACAGAACCTGTCGAGGTAAATTATAACAGTTCTTACAGCTTTTTAGTCTGTAACCGACATTGGAACGATTATACTAATTTCAGAAACTGTTTCAATGATTTCTATTCGCTGGTGTTCTCTAGCCAAACTAAACTGGGACACCCTGTATACAAATATGTTCTCCATTCTACTCGATTTATCAACAGAGAGCAGCACACAGAATACAATGTAATGCATGGAGTGCGAATCGTACCCCTGGGGATTTTATACAGAGACGGCTGCGAATTCAAAATACTGTATAACTATTCAAAACCATAATACGCGGCCAGTTGTTTACCTTGGTTCTGAATATAGGGGCGTCATAGAGGTCCCATTAGGTGGATGCGATTGCGAAACGTAAAAATAGACGATCATTGTACACGAGAGGCTACACAATTTACTCGAAGAAAGTGGAACGAAGGGACAGATACAATTTATCATTTTATCAAAAAATCACTTTCAAGGGACTACTTTCACTATAAAATCATTAACGGACTAGAAGTAGTACTTATTGGGAGGAATTAGCAATGAAAAATATAAGTAAACATATTTTTGAAAATGAAAAAAATTCATATTCATACTGTTCGAAAATTATAGAATTTTTTCGGCGAAAAATTAGTACTTCATCAAGACTGGTTTCTAAAAATTACGACTTATCAGTATTACCAGGATGCGGTAGAAATGCTGATTTAATTTTCAGCTCGCCATTTGCTGGTTGTATTAAAATAAAACAGGTACACCTTCGGACGAATTCAATATTTGAAAAAATGAAACCGAAACAAAAAACAAAAAGAAGCCACTAAATACTTGCAGTTGCACAAACCTAATCAGATTTTGAAAAAAGTATAAAATGTCCACGTCTCCATTCTAAAAGCCCAAATGGATAATGTGAACGTAGTCGCGATGTCGAATAATAAAATCTGTAAAAATCTCAGAATCAATAAAAATGAACTTACTACATTTTGGAAACCTCCCCTCCAATTTTTTCAAGATACATTAAGAAGAACGGAAACATCCATTCCATAGAGGAAAAATCATCAAAAACTACCCTTTTTCGTTTCTGTAGCTTTCTCGGAGAAATTTCGATTTCAACCCTAAGCACCCTTTTTTGTCGACGCGTAGCATTTTTCAATTTCAAAGCTGAATAATACGAGAATGACGTGCAAAAAAGTCGAGGTCAAATACACACTAGCCGACTTCAATATTATTTTCATTTCTTTGATTCCCAAACAATGAGAAGACTATAAATTCTGTACACACGAACTCGAAATGTCGTCGATATCAATTATACTCGAGGTATAGGAAATCGATTACTTTCGTAATAATACGTTAGTACAGTCTTTGGCATTACACCAATAAGACTCAACATTTTTTCCCCCATCGATTTCAAAGCTTGATTCCTGCATTGCCTTGTTCATCGAACCGACCGAGTAGAGTTTATCATCATGAATCATCAGACGAGTTGGTGATCATGCAAAGCTAATTATTCAAATCTAACTACGGATGCCACCTTGAACTCTAGTAACCTTTGTTTACCCTTTCATCGGTGAATTAATTCACATCGAGCACGCGCGATAAGCTCGAATATCGACAATTATTATAAAATTAATACCGAATTGAACGGCAGACGAGACTTGATTAGAACAATAACTAATAATAATAAAATTAATTGGAAGACTAAGATAAGTAATTTATGCAGTATATTGGTTTGATTCTTCATTAGTAAAACGAACTTTGGCTTTTGATACCAAAAGGCACATTTTTCCAATTACATCCTTTCATTCACAGCATACTTGAACCTCTAACTCGTAGATTTATCAACCAAAAATAGAATTAAAATTGAAAGTGCCTCCACACGACTGAAAATTATTTTGGTGCTTTTCCAAGTGCCGGTACTACAAACACAAATTGTTAATTTAACGGAGCATTAAACATAGGGGTATAATTGTTCCAACGACTCGAAGCTCTTGAAATACAATCCATGCTCCAGTTATAAACTCCAATAAGTTATTCGAGAAGCTCCACAGAGGCTTCAGCTCGGATATATCTCTGGAGCTGGAGCTCGAAGGATATTCTAGAATTTTCGCAAAGCGCTCAAGCAGGCAGAACTCAAAAGAGTTTTGTAACTGGAGCACTCGAAAGTGAATTCTAGAGCTGGCTCCGGAACCCCTAAGTACCCTGAGACTCTACGAATAAACTCTGTAATTTCTCGTCTGCTGCTTTTCACAAAACTTTAAATCCTCAGAAAGTAGCTCAGATCACTGAAGGATAGTACATTTACCAAAACATCTACATATTTTGGCATTTGACAAGTATTTCCAGAATAATAAAACGTTAAATCGAACTCAAGCCAGAGTACTTTACAAGTTTACCCTCAAATTGCCTCTTCGACCTTCCAACAGACCAACGAATGAGAATAGTAAACAGTTTCAATTCCTCAGTACAGTAAAAGACAAAACAAACGTGACCTGCAGAGCTGATTCATGTGACAACTTCCCATTGTACGTAAATTAACGAAAGACACAGCGTTAGTAACAAACATGCATGGCACTAATTGATGCGAGAAGAAGCGAGCAAATATTTCTGGTCGAAATTAGTGAGAAAATTGACCGACTCGACTTCATAAATCACAACGCAAGTCTGAAGCTATGAAAATATAAGAAGTCTCTGCCAAAAACTGCATTGCAAACGAAGAACACTCTTCTTTTTCGAAACAACCCCTAAACGGGTGAATGGTTTTTTTGCGAGCGCACAGAATCTGCTGTCTGAGAATTTGTAAATTTTACAAAATAGCTGAAAAACATCCTCTCGTTGGTTTCCAGGTATACTGGAGAACCTTTTAAAAAGAGGGTTACAATTTTCAATGCTACTGCCTTCAAGAAAATTGGTCTTTAGTCATGGCAAAGGACAAAAATATCAAACATCAAGTTGGATCCGAAGTATTGATCTGCATGATATAGTGGCTTCTCCTCTTGATTTCAACGTTTTTATGTGTATTTTTCAGTCGGACATTCCGTAAAACGTTAATCAATTTTTGTCACAATTATTGAAACAAATGCCTAAAATATCAAAAATGGAAGCTTTGTAAGCCATGGAGATTATTCAAGGGATACAAACACCAAATCTTGGCCCCCGTCCATTAGATAATAATAAGTGCTTCAGCTCGTATTTTTATTTTGACCTTGTCATCCACAGTAGTGCACCCTGCAATTTTCTAAGGGAAAAGTGAGGAAATTTTTTTATTTTATGTTTTCTTATGCTTAAGAAGGGCTTTAGCCCCCCGAGCGCCGTAAGACATCCAATTTTAACAGGGTGCAGTGAGCATTGTGAGCAACATGTTGCAACAAATTCCAAGTAGGTATAAATTCAAATCGAATGTAACTATGAGTAACAAATAATCAACAATTCCACAAAAAAAAGCATTAGTCAATCGAAGGAAATGGAATATTGAGAAAAAATAAACCAATGAGTCAGATGATTGAGAAAAATGTAGCCAGCATACGCAACAGATATAAAATATACAAAGGGTTATGAGTGGGATGCAGATAAGGCTTGTGATTCAGATATTGGATGTTAAACCCTGCGGGGGGAGTTTTCCGGTTACTACTCATGATACTTATTTTATTTTTTTAAACAAATTCTTGGACGAGAAATTTCAATATTATTCATTTTAATGAACCCACTCTATTTTTTTTCCAAATTAATTCAAGGTTAATGGCTTCACAGGATTAAAATACATGGTGGGTTTTTTTTGTAAGGGACAAGAAAATCTACATTTATTTTTTATTAAAAATTAAAAAATCAAAAAATTCTCGTCAATATATTGAAGAATAAAAAAATCGTTAACTCAATGTTTGAATAATTCAGTAACGAAATTCGTCAAGTTTACCTCGTGTTTTTATTTTTCAAATGAATTCAAGGTTAATGACTTCACAGGATTAAAATACATGATGCGTTTTTTGAAAGGGACAAGAAAATCTACATTTAATTTTTATTTAAAAAAAAAAATTGAAAAATTCTCATCAATATTTTGAAGAATAAAAAAATCTTTTACTGGATGTTTGAACAATTTTGTAACGAAACTCGTTACAAGTTTACTGAGGAAATGTTTTCTATTTTTTTTTTCTTTTGCAACTCTTCCTTTCTTTCTCAGTACGGCAAAAATATTACACTATCTAGCGCGCATTTCTGAGATCCTGTTTTTCAAACATTATATCCGATAATAAAATATTTATATATTCGTGATGATTTGTTGACTCAAGTGACGAGGAAATCAAATAATGTCACAAAGCAATATTTATCGCATTTTAATCTCATCACAAACGAAAAACCAGCGACAATCTCATCGACAAATGAAATATAATAATTTTAATCGCTTTGGGATATTTGATAAACCAGAAACAGCTTTCACACATGAGAAGATAACAGAACTCGCTATCAATCAATTTTATAAATACATTTTTTCAATAGTGAAAAAACATTCTCGACATAAACTATTGAAGAGTATTTGAAAATGAATTATTCTGCGCTCGAGAGTAAATGACTAATCCTTTTATCCAGAGAATATTTTTAACGAATTCAAAGTAAAAGGCAGTTTTCAGTTTTCGAATACCAACCCCACTTCGACGACTGAAATAAAATTGGCACTAGTTTTGTATTCATTCACACTTTCGAAATCAACATTACTCAGCACATTATTTCGAATGCAGGGAATTGGCAAAGACGCATCGGTTTACTTGAAATTTTCATAAATTATACATCATTTTTCATTTTTCCAAGTGACAGAAATGATGAGCGACAAATTCTTGACAAACTAAAAAGTGTTTCAAGCTCAAACGCCCAGAAGTTGCATGATGAGTATACAAAAATTCAGATCTAGAGTTCTCAAGCTTATTCTTCGCGGACTTATCTTATATAATTTTGTTTATGTCAAGAATAGAAAAATAAATTCTTCAACCGAAAAATATTTGCTGAGCTAAAAAATTTATAGAAACGACTTAATTATCTTTTTTTCTAGAACATGCAAACATTACAAAGTTTCTAAGTAAGTAGGTAACTAACTTATTTTTCAACATTCTTCGACTTATCTTGAGCAACTTTAGGAAAAAATAAAATTCCGAAAAAATATTTGCCGAACTATAAAATTCATAGCAGACTTCGTTTTTATAATCACTTTTTTTAAAGCATGCAAACCGATAAAAATGTTGCTTAAAAATACTTCTTTTTCGACATTTTTTATTTGGACTAATCTTGAGCAATCTGTTAATGACAAAAAAGAAAAATACATTTTTCAACTTAGAAATATTTTTGCTGATTGTGAGCAATAAAATTCATAGTAACGACTGAATGTTAATTTTCTTCTTTTCTAGAACATGCGAACATTACGAAATTTTTAAATGAGTAACTATCTTATTTTTCAATATTTTTGGACTTATCTTGAGCAACTTGAAGAAAAAATAGATTCTTCACGAAAAAATATTTGCTAAACTATAAAATTCAAAGCAATGGCTTCGTTTTAATAGTCAGTTTTTCTAGAACATGCAAACCGATAAAAATTTTGCGAATAAGTACTTGTTTTTCGACATTTTTTTCAGACTTGAGCAATCTATTGATGACAAAAAAAATTGTAATTTTTCACCTAAAAAAACATTTGTTCGACTCTAAAATTCATAGCAACGACTTCAAGTTACATTTCAAAAGACATGACATTTTCCGAGGAAAATAGCGATACACATGTCGAAAGAAACGCTTGTTATATCCCCTCATTAGTCAAAACGCTATTCTTAGACAAAAAATAACTTTTTTATCGAGTTTCTACCAGGAACCATCATAATTATCAATATAGTTCGAGTTGGAAGGTCAGAGCTTCAGCTTCATAATATGATTTTTCTATGAATCTAATTGTGAACATAAAAGGTGAGTGGAGAAATGAAGAAATAGTGATTAGCATGTATTCGTTTTAGATGAATCATAATATTCATTAACATTCAACTGAAGTCGACTAGGAAAAATTATGAGCAGGATAAGTTATGGGAACAAATTACAAACGAAAGACCTTGTAATTACAAGGTGCATGTAACGAAATTTGTACTAGAAAAATGAATTTCTTCGAGTATGGAGATTCTGAAATAGTTGAGGCTTCCTTTTATCTTTTCAAATAAGCTTGAATGAGGATTGGTAGAATGGTGTTCCCTAATTAAAGAATTCTCCTTTCGATGGTGTACAGTCAAAAATGAAGCATTTTCTACTTTAACTTCTCTTCCAGATTATTTTCCACGACACGCATTTACAAGAAAGTGCAACTCAACTTTCACAAAATATTTATGAAAAGTTTATATGTGTACGGCTGATTTCAAGAAACTACGAGTACAAAAAATTTTTTGTAGATATTCATCAGAAATATCAATAAAAAATGTCATCCCTTTCAAAACAATAATTATTTTACTTGGGATACAAAAAATGAATGTAATTTCATTAGCTTCCATAAAATCCAGTCAAATTATTTAGTTACCCCACGAAGTATCTATAGACAACAAATGAATAAACATACTATGTTGAAAATTTTTCTGATAAGTAGTAAAATCAAGCAAGGCAAATTTTAGAATCGACCCCTCTAATCTTTTCTTAAGGATTATTCTAATCTTTCTAGAAGTCCAGTTACTAATTCAAGATACTTCTATTTTATATCGTAGCATGAGAAATATAATTTTAAGGCTTCTCTCATCGGTATAGGAAGAGAGGGACGGTGGAAGAGTAACGAAGAATATGTGGCGACAGAAAATAAACAACTAAAGCTGTGGGTGATACTTGCTAAAAAATTTGGAAGCTATCGAAGCAAACTCTATTTATAAACGATTAAATATTCAGACAACTAAACTTTTTTCTGGCAGCTAGCTGCTCCTGTGGCTATTAACCCTTTATGGTATCTTGCAAGAGTTTCTGAATTTGGCGAAGGTAAGAATTGAAACGAACCACCAACTCTTTCAAATCACTCGTATCTCTAAACCTTTCATCACAGTTTCAATCACTCTATAGTTTCACATTCTCCTAGTACATTTATACCAAATTTTCCAACACTACTACATCAAATATTCATCAATTATAATTACTTGCCGATAGAAGCAGACTTAATTAGAAACTGAATTTCAAAAGTAGATTAACTTACCATGGCGAAGTAAGTCATCGCTGCAGTCAATTCCTCTTGGACTTGCGCTTGTACTTTCTTGACACACGGATCTTTCATGTCGAGCCAGTCCTTTGGTATGTCCACTATTGGGGCTTTACCTATTTCGAACATAAGAAACAAATGATTAGTACAAATTTAGTAGTATTAATATGTGGACAGAATTACTCGCCCTAATGAGAAATAGAATCATAAAATTAGGTACATCAATTTTGTTCATTTATCAAATTATTCGTTTTCAACAGTATTATGGAATTTAAGAACTCTATCGATGATTACGAATTTGGTTGAGAAGTAAAATTATGGCTAAATGTTAGATGAATACGAAAATTACATCATTTTTGGTGGTTTACTAACGACAAAATTATGAAATCTCATGAAAATAACAGATGGTCGGAGATTTGAAGAAGGGTGAGAAACAATAATACGAGTAAGGTCATACATTAGGTGAAGACTAAAAGTTATGGTAGTATGAATGCATAGATACTCCGAGGGAAGCAAAATCTCCACTAAATCACAGACTACAAATAGTTATAACCTGGTTATACATTGCTTCTCATGACTTCCAACGAGGAAGCAATCAAGTGTAAAAAATGATCATGTTTAAACAAAGATCAGCTGATAGGGAAAAGCTAAGTTCAGACCGTGCTTTTCTACTGTAGTTGTAGACGACTAGAGTAAATTAATATTGAAGTGAAATATTAAATACTTACATTGCAATTTTCCTTGGACATTCGTGTTGAACGCGAATATGAAGATGATACCGATAGTAAAAATTGACAAAGGATTCATCGTGAAATGGCACTATCTGAAAGTTTATGTTGGTGACAAAATATTTCTTAAATTTTGATTGTTGAATCAAGTAAAAATTACTTTTAAATAAAACAGGGACACCTTTACACTCACTGGTGCAGAAGGTGTTGAACGAACGCTGGATTAATTAATATTAAAATATGGCACTTCTAAATTTGAGACGAAGTTTAAATTCCTCGTTCGACTTCGACAAGAGCTTCGTTATCGCTTCCCCACTATTCTTCACTTCACCACAACGTTCCAATAAAGTAAACAGAAATTTTCCACGAACGAAGTGAAAATCGATATTCATTAAACATATCGATATCAACTTTTTCTCATTACGAGCTCGTATAAACATTCATTACGCACACTAATGCAGCATACAGAAATTTACAATAACAAAGCAAATCAATGATGTAAAGTTTTTCGGATAAATGCAAATTAACGATCAAAATTCAACTTCAATTGGAAGCTATCGATATGACTTACATTTTGAATAGAAAATTATTCGTATGCAACACCGAAAAATAGTATTGATATAGCCACCCTTCGTAGCCCTGACAGGAAGGTGAAAACTCATTAAAAGTTTTTAAAGCTCGTCCTACGGATTAACTCGTCATTCACGTTAGAGTGACGTGTAGAAATTGGCAAATTTTTTCGTAAATCCTACTATAAATTGAAGTACGTTCATCGATTTCGATTTCGATTTTTGCACAGTGCTCTCCCTACTTTACTGATAAGTCGTTTATTTGAACTTTGAAGGACGTTCTTTCCTCTCCACCCTGCGACTGCCAATTGCGCTGTTAAAATTTATCGTCGGTTGATGGTTGTGTAAGTATTTCTCTGATCATGAGTTAAAATATTCTATTTTGTCATTCCTGTTTCAACCAACGTTTAACGAACAACGATTCTCCTCACCTTCTGCGCCAGTGTGTGTAAAGGTGAAACCAGCTTTTTCATCCACCATCTCCTATCAACTATTTGGTAAGTTGAACTTTAAGAAATTCTTTTGTACTCATGGTAAATTTTTTGATAATTTTACGATAAATGTACCTCAAGTACGCCTTGTTCTTTGTTCAATTTTTCATGTTCTAATCTGCAGATTTCACATCTAAATTCAAGATCAGTCATTTCAAAAGCACTCAAAATGCAAATGAAATTAGCCCTTTTGGTTGTACCTTTCATTTTCGCCCAAGCCTTCGCCGTTGAACATTGTTACAGCGAAGTAGTTGGAGCTTGCAGCCCCGTTGGTGAGTATAAGTCTTTAATTATTCATGTTCCGTCATCGATTGGATTAACTTAAGTCGTAGATGTGGTCATCGCAGACGGTATTCTGCTCGTTTAATTACGTCGAAGTACTAATTTTTTGCATTAATCTAAGATCGATTGTGATTTTTTCGAAACGAATGTTTGATTTTGACTGTCCTGCAAAATTTAAATCTCGCACTGAATTAAATTTCGTTGAAAAATGTCCGAAAGTTTGAGAATTGAATGGTTGAAAATTTTTTTTCGCAGTTTCATTATTATTTGGAACTGGACGAATGTTTCAAACAAGACGATGAATGAATTTTTTGCTTGAAAATTTTTCATTTTTTGAAATTAATAGAATAATTTATCAGAACAAAAATATTATAAATTGTTGCTTTTCTTTACAGAGGAAAAAATTAAATTCAGAAAAAAAAATTAGCGAAGTTCTACTCGAAAAAAAAAGTTGGTGCATGAAAAATAAATTAAATTATAATCTACACACTCCTTCTTCCAGGATCACGTCATGTAACACCCATAAAATAATTACAACTTCTAATGAAGAACTAAATTAACTCGATAAAAAATGAGTGAAAAATTTTTTTTTCTTTGTTGAATAACTGAACGCACTAGAATATTAGCTGGTCGAAAACGCTGAAGAAATAATTTGTTTTGGAAATGAAATCACCTTTGTTATATAAATTTTGAAGAACTGATAAATATTATTTGTTCGTATTTACTATCTTTTTAATTGTTTCGTTAGTTTTTTCCTGTTTGATTTTTATGGACTTACTTCTTCGTAAATTACCGATATTTTTCATTATTTTCATTTTTTTTCTCGCGAGAATTCACAAACTTGCTTACAAATCCTCAATAAAAACATTTTCAACATTTTTTGAAAATGATGAAATAATTAGGTATGTCAACCACATTGAGTTATACTAATCTATTTATGATAAGTGTTTTTAGACTGATTTTATACAAAAAAAAAAAAAATAATAATAATAATTCAGCGAATGAACGAATTTGTTCAACTTAAATGCTATTAATCCGCAAACGATCCTATGCTATTAAATTCAAAATTCGTTTATATCTCGATTGATGAAATTTATAAAGTCGAATGAAAAAGTTTCTTGATAATTATCTATTAATTATTATTAATAGTCTTCATGTATGATCGATTTCAGTCCCAATGAAAATTAATTTAAAAATAGTTTAAACTTGTTTTTTTTTCCACTAATTATTCGAAATAAAGGAGTTATTGTCTGTCTTGAAATAGATGAATACAATTTAATTCGGTCCCAATGATGACTGAAAATGTATTTGCATGTTTTTTTTTTTTTTTTTTTTTAAAGCTTAGGACCCTAAAAAATATGGTACTTGTCATGGAGTAAATTAAAAAAATTGGCTAACCGTGATTACATTCGAATCTAGAAACTTGAGGATTTTTCAATCCCAGGAAACTGTGCAGGAGTTTTTATCAAAACATATCACAGAAATTCCCAGCTTGATGGTGGAATTGTGTGATGTCATTTTCCACGTATTTGTGTGATAAAAATTCGGCGTTGAAAAATATCTCGCTTATTAGTAAACGAAACAAGTTTATCGAATATGTAAAATTACACTCAAATAATAATAGTTGAATTATTATTAATTCCCAAGCCACTTGATTGCCAAAATAAAATACACTCAATTTTACCCCTTCGATGTATCCTCTTTTTCGCTTTATTGAATGTACACGTCATGCCCTCTGCCAAAGTCAACAAAAATTATTTCATCAACTCGCAGGAGTCGAAATTTTCTTGTTGAATTTGTAGTCTATCTATAGATTATTATGAAGCATGATTATTATGAAAATAAGCCAATAAAGTACCCTCTTCAGATATCCAGACTCCTGACTTTTAAATGGCCTTCATAGTCTTCAATTTTTTTGCTTTTCACTATCCTCGATGATTCTAATGAAACCTTCGCTCGTTCATGTCAATTTTAGGTGGTGGCGTCGAGAACTGCAACGCTAAATATGGTGCCATTAACGAAATTCACAAGGAACTTTCAAATTACGCCAATTTGCTAATCAACAAAAACTGGCAGTTCCTGTTGTTGGTGAGTTCACGAAATTTTCATGAAATTAAATCGCCAATTTAATTGAAAATGTCCAACCAAAATGGTCTCCTCCACTTTCTGTTTCATTTGTCTTATTGAATTCTAAAAATTTCTTTTCGACACAGACTGTACTTATGAGACTAAAATAATAAATCTTATTATTTATTTTAAAATTTAAAACAATCAGTCTGTCCATGGTCTTAACTTTTTTTCGCACGTATATTTTTGGGATGGGTGGGACCAGGACGATAATGTTTTCTCCAGTTGAAATAATTTAATAAACATTTCTTCGTTATTATATTCCAATTTCATATAAAATACTCAGACTTTGGTTGAGAATTAAAATCATGGATAATATAATCAAAACTAATTAATGAAAACTAATGAACTTATCAGCTATTATTCCAATTGTTCTCTTTCTTTCCTCGTTAAACGACAAAAATACGATAAAATTAGTAGCGATAGCGTTTGATGAGTGATGTGTTATAGGTTCCTGTTATTGCACAATTGATAAATAAAATGAGTCTTTAATGGTCAGATTAGGCCACATCATGTGTCTAAATATAATTCATTACTCAACTTTGTACCTGACTTCACTACGGTTTTACTAAGTTAGCCTTTTAATAAAAATTTATATTAATTCGTAAAGGGTAACATGTTTCATTAGTTTCGAGGAGACCAAAATAAAATTATTTCATAAAATGTAACGTGGGTAAGAAATTACTCACTATCGGGGCGTTCCAAACAAAGAAAAATTTGAAAAATAATAATTTCATAAACGGATCCTTTTAGCACCTTAGTGAAGTAAGCATGTGGACACAAGAAGAAGCCAACTATTGTGAAGACATATTTTGTACTTCATATTCTTTGTTTTGTCTTCCAGCATACTCATTTTTCCAATTACGAAGCCAACCGCCCCGGATTGACCAAATTGTACAAAAAGTACGCCGATAAATTGTGGGAAGACTCGATCAAAGTGGCCAAGTACATTACAAAACGAGGAGGCGTAACGGACTTCTCTTACAAAAAAGTGGCCCCAGCTGAAACTGTAAGTGAATATTGGGTTGACCGTTTGTGAATAGAGAAAAGTCAGCGTGGAAAAGAGTGCAGTTGTACAACTGGCTTCCAAGTAGAATAATTTTTTTGAAGATAATATTTGTGTTCCCATTACGTCACACCTTGTTCAGTGAGTTAAAGAGTAAATGTAGATACATGAATGTATAGTCGCAATGTACATGTTAAGGAGTTACAGTCTTGTTATAAAATATTCCGAGTAAGACGAACTTTATCAATTTTGGTTTCAGTGGGTATTTTCTTTCATTTTTTTTTTCGTGTTTCATAACTTGAATATTTTTTCATTTCAAAATTTTTCAATTCAAAATTTCTATATTCAATGAGGAAAATCCACTTCTGCCAAATTAAGAGTAATTTGATACATTAAAAAAAAAGAGATTTCCATTTCTACTCATTCATTTTTAAAAGTTTTCATCGGTTATTTCAGTCAATAATTTGAGTACTTCACTAAGAACCATATTATCTTATCTTATCTTGTAATTTTTCAAAGAGGAGTTTTACTGAAAAATATGGTTGCTATTAATGGCGTCAGTGACACTTGACATTTCCACACCGATCGATTTTGCATTTCAACTTGTAACAAGTTGTTTTACATTATAAAATCAATTTTTCGTACCTTAGTTGTTGGTTGAAAAGACGCCTTCGTAAAGTAGTTGAGCAACTTTAATGGGACGTATTAATATTATCTTCAGAGAGAGAAACTTCAGGAAATGTAACTAAGTATTTAATTAATTTTGAGTCTACCACAGATGAACAACCTGAGAGTGGAAAGGTTTTACTGAACATTTTTTTCCTCCAGCAAAATGAGCAAAAGCTTGTTTTTAAATTGCTATAATTCGTATTATTTAAACGAGGCTCTTCGCTTTTCTACATACACGACTGCTTTAACGTGAGGATTAAAAAAAAAAAAAGATTTACTAATATTTGATAATAATATTAAGAAGAGAGTACGATTATTATAATTGGGAGTCGAAAAAATGTTTGAACGAATTTGAGTGATTTCACGTTACCGTTAGAAGATGAAAAATTGTTGCGCCCATTGTTAATTCAGTATTTGAATAATTTCAGAACATCGAAAACTACGAATTGACCGAAATTGCCTCTTTAGGCAAGGGTTTGGATTTATGGAAATACGTCGCCAATGAGGTATTCCACGTTCATGCTGAGGTGGGCAGACGTCGTGAAACTGTCCACGATGCTGAGGTAAGAGAATAAGTCGACTAAAAAAAATTTTTTTCTTATTTCGAGTAAGTTGGAATGCATTTTACAGGTTTCTAATTTTTACTAAACGCTCCTCGTTAGATTCACCTAAATTATGATAGGGAGACTTCTAAGAGTGAAAAATTGATAGGTGCTATTTTTCTAAAATAATTACGAGCGCTTCTTGGTGTATTTTAAATAAAAAATGAATCTTTCGTTTTATATTTTCGATATACCTATTATTCAGTTTCTTTTTTCGCCTAGTTCGAGAATCATTTTGTTTCAATTTATTCATCTCAGTTTAGATATATCTTCTTCGGAGCAAATCCTATCATTCGTTTTAATTATAACTGATTTATGTTTCAAAAAGTTGGGTACTTAACATCTTTTGGATTTTTTCAGACTTTATCCTTCCTCGAGAATGAATTCGTTCACGATCACTCTGAGATAGTAAGAAAGTTATCCGGATATACTAATGATTTGAAAAGTTTGTTGTCCAATCCCAACGATTCGAATTTGGCTCTTTGGTTCTTCGATAACTATGTTGCCAAAGCGGCGGAATAAAATTTTAACGTTTAAAAATGTACTCGCTGGTGTACAGTGTTTGTTTTTATTCTGCTTCGATTCTCCCCGTACAACTAGTTATTATAAAAAATTAACCAACCTATACCATTTATTACTTAATTTTTTTCCTTTTTTTTTTTTTTTCGTAGAGTTACGTTTAGAAAAACGAAAAGTTTTTGTACTTCCATTATTTTATGTTTTCATGTATACGTCTGTAAAGCGAAAAATTTCATGTAGAGTGCCATTTTTGTGTAATACAAATTCATCGATGTGATTTGTGAAGTTTATTTCTGACTTAAATCGCTTTGAAAATAATTAGTATTTGAGGCTCAATTATGACGTGAGTTTTATTCTCAAACAAAAAGGAGAATTTTAACTAACGGTATGAATAAAAACCGTAGGAGAAGACGAATCTGACATGTATGCGGGTGAAAAATTACCCGTGTCAAAGAATAAGGAGGGTGAATTTAGTCGCATAAGTTTTGCAGTGTGGAGAGGGAAAGGCATAGAAGAAAAATACTGCAGAAGATGAGCGAAAGGTAACAAAAAGCAATGTGTATTCTATCATTTTGTAGTCAGTAGTACAATAATATGTACTTGCTCGTACAAAATTTGAAAAATCGACGCTCAAGGGCTGATTGTACATTAATGATTCAACTGCGGTTCAGCCTCAAATTATCAACAGACGTTTATGTCCAAACTCTGGTTTGAGTTTGAACCCAACTCAAGCTAATATAGTAGGTACTATAATCTACCATATAGTTGGCAAAAAAAATCCTCAACTGATGATTTAATTTAGATTCTTATAGATGATACAAAAAAACTAGAAAACAAGCAATTTCAGCTTATAAAAAGAATAAATATCCAAAAATATGCCACAGGTACAGAATCTTCACCATACTATAGTTACTTCGTCTCTCAGCTTCATGAGAGACGAGTTCAATAAAATCGTAAAATAAATCATTATTACAAAATCTTAAATGAAAAATTAATCTAATGAGCGAAGAAAAACTTGAAAAAACACTAAAACGAGGATGAAAATAGATTTACTATTCCTCCTTAATTACAGTACTTTTTTTCAAGATAATAAAATGTATCATAAGCGTACTGTACCGTATTCATAAAATCCTTTAATTCTTTCCAGTTGTTTTGCTTTCGAGTGGCATCATTTTCATTTTTAGCTTGAACAGCGACTGGAATGGTAGTACGGAACCTATGCCCTCCAAACCTCTCAAACACGTAGCCAGTCTCGAAAAGGATCTGCGAGACAGACAAGGTCGATACAGACTAATAGTGATTTGCAAGAAAGGGATAACTAAGTCCGTTTTTTTCCTCTCGAAAACTGAATTTTCCTTTACACTCATCTGTACAAATTGATCTTATGTACAGTGAAATTATCGTACCCTCAAAACGCAACTATCGTTGGAAATGAACTTTAAAATTGAGGCGATTTGCAAGAAGGGAATAAGTCTATTCAACAAGACAGCTAAGGTACCTAATTAATTTTCGTCAATTTTAAAAAAGTACCCCTCACGTACAAAACATAAAAGAAGAAATTAACAATTTGGCGAATAACAGCTGTTTAATCGTCGCAGTGAGTTCTACATGTCTCATCCATATGACCTATTTTTTTAAATTTTATTTTTGAAGTGAAACCAATTTAATACCAACTTGCCATTTTCGGCATTTCAAAACTCTCAGTCTAAAATGTATTGGTTATTCGGGTGAAATTTCCAATTCCAAGTTTTTCTTTTGCTTAAACATTTTTTTCAAAATATTCGTGATGAATTCTCCAACCCAAGATATTATTGTGATACAGAAATTATTGACAATTTTTACGGACTGTGTTCAAAATAATTTTCCATGGAATATTTGACTCATTTCAATCAGTTTATCGAAATACCCATAAACCTAATATTGAAGCACTTATTTTCATAACTCCGACAATTTTAAAAAATGAACAAATTTTTTAATTACGTTTTCTCTCTGAAACTGAAGGACGAAGATTATGATGCTTACCTTAGTACTATACACATCCATTTCTAGAAAATAGTCGTCATCTTTTCCACCAGCTTCTCCCAGTGCCTGCGCCACTTTTCTTCGTTCCGCAACCCCATCGCGAATTCGGAGCACATCCGAGAATAGCTTAGCTAATGAATGCTTGATAACCTAAACATGAAAATTCGAACAAACAATTAAAATCTGTCCTTCGAAAATCTACACATAGTCTGTTAATTATGCGGAAACTTACTCATTTACTACGGCTAATATAAAGAAAATTTAGTATTCCAAGAGGCTAAAAAAATATTTAAAAAAAACACATAGCTACAGCCACCTAAATTAGATTTCTTTATAAGTAGCAATAACTCCAATAACAAAAATGAAAAACTCAACTTTCAGTTCACCTTTGCTACAATTTAATACGCATAACGTTTTCAATACTGAAATAGCCTAAAGCAGATTAGAATGGAGTCAACAGAAAGAGTCCTTTGCCCAAAGCTATCCCAAAAAATGTCACTACCACGTATTCTTAGCAAAACTAACTTACCTGTTGTAGAACTGGTTGTACAGTGCTGGCTTCCTGGACGTGATACCGAGTTAACTCAATTAATCTCATAAATATAGCCAAGTGAACTCAGTACTGTACAACTGGTCCTTACTACACGCTTTAAGAGTTGCTATATCAAACACTGGCTACTGGTTTAACGAAGTATTAAAGGTGAACTTCTTTAAATAGGTAATCAGTGTTTGTAATACCAGCCCTAATTTGGGTCAGAGTTGAAAAATCAACTGACCGTTGATCTTGCATTCTTGCAAAACTAACTTACCTGTTTTACTATACACTTTCCCAAAGGTTGGCATTACAAACACTGGTTACTGGATTAACGGAGCATTAAATATTAAAGTGGTCCTGCAGAAACCTCTGTTAAATTGGCAACCCGTGTTTGTAATTTATACTGTTAATCTCTAAGAAAAAAATAATAAGAGTAATAAAAACTTACATCACGATTTTGTAAAACAGTAGTGTTAAGATTCTTTCTACCCTCTGTTACTTTCGACATACACGTCTGGAAAGCACTATCGCTTTTGGTTTCTGCACGACACTGTAATCATTATAAAAACAAGGAAACGTTAGAACTGAACAACAAAACAATCACAATAAAATGAGACCTAAATTAAAATTGTATGAATGTTAAAATTAAAACAGACTACACGGCAGATGAAATTGTAGAGGGGGTAGTCTACCTTCGCTACGAAGTCAACATCGACGTCTGAAAAATGGCACGAAAATGTGGAATACAGGCAAAGTATAATATGCAATTTAATTGGCGCATGTGTTGAGGAATTGCGCTTCGACAGCCAGAATGACGATTTTCACGAGTTTATAGCTCAAAAGTATACACATACCTACAATAAGCCGAAATTCTTCTCTTCCGCGAAGTGAAACCCTTCTGCAGGGTGGGAGGTACAATATTACAAACTTCAAAATGAAGACCACCCTGTAGTGCATGCACTTTTTGATTTGGCTATTTTTAAAAACTAACAGTTTTTCAAATGGGTTGAAAAAACAAACCCTATAAAGGATGATGCGGGACATCACATTTAACCATTTTATCAAAATGGCCCTTACACAGCCAGTAAAATAAATCTCTACTTACCCAACTATCGGCCAATGATTTGGCTATCTCCGTGGCTAAGGTGCAGTAAGACAGTCCTCGTGAAAATACTGAGGTTGATGCCTCGCAGATGCCCGATGTACTGGGAAAATGCGATAACGTAACAATCAATAGAACCGACAGTAAAACTAGTTCTGAAACAAAATGAAAGTATTGAGTTTAGAATATTGTGAGACATATAAATTAAATTTAATGACATGGACCTGAGAGCCAGAACAATCCAAGTATGAATTATTTGACAATTGGTAAAATGGCAATACTGTAATATACACGTTTCAGATTGTTTTTTTTTTTCCCAGAAAAATAGAAAAACAGAGTATGAAAAATTGGCTGCATGACTACCTTTTGCAGGTAATGTCTTCTTTGAATTGATATGAGGTACTTCGGTGTGGCTATTTAAAAAGTGAATTTATTACTGAAGTTTAATTAGATAAGGAAGGTCGAAGTTACAATTTAATCCTTACCTGAAGCGTCTTAATATAAAATTAATTTTAAATGCTGTTATAAATTTTCGTCGGATTTTGGTTTCGATACCATGTTTATTTTAATTTGCTTTGTAAATTTATTCACAACACAATTTTCAAGAACATATCAGCATCGTTGAGTAAACGATCTGTGCTAAGAATAAATTAAGATTTCAAATCGCTAGCTATACTGACAGATTGAGAAAAAAGCAGTCGACAATCTACCATTATATTAAGCACATAAAACATGAATCAACTGAGGCATTATAAAAAAACCATTTCATAACAATGAGGAGTACATTTACCCCTATTTCAAGATGTAACTTGTAATAAAAGCTGTAAGCTATTACGAAATCGCTTTCTTCATACAATAATATTTGTATCCAGAGGTCCATAAATTTTTATACATGGCCAATACAGGCAAGTTATTGCCAATATTTGCATATTTATGAATGAAAATAACGGGTACATTGATCTACGCATACAATGGTATTTTGCAATACATTGGTAAAATACGAGTATCTACTTAATTAACTGGTATCAATTTTATAACCATAGCACTATAGGAAGATTTGCAATCCAAGTTGAGTCTCCATCCCATTCTGACTGGCAAAATCCATTACTCACATTCCTCACATTTCTCTCCTTTCCATACCATGCACATATTGTACCGTTGTTATTATTATTATTTTAATCTTTTATTTTTTTGAAATATTATTTTTAAATATAAATTGTCATTTTTCTTTGTATTTTATTTTATTATTATTATTATATCTCTCACTGTGCCATATTTACTTGCATATAAGTCGGTAAAATGTTTAATATTATAACAAAGCCCAATAAAACTTTGAAAAAAAAAAAACAATTTTATAACAAAAGCATACTTTTGTGTACAAGGCACATTTCTGACGCTTGAGTTTGTGGACCTAGCTTCATTACTTCAAGTGAAATCATCCACAATGAAAATCTGAATGAAAATAATAAGGGGGCGCTGTGATGACGTTATAGTTTTCAAGAGAACGAGACCATAACCGGACTTGAGAATGGGAGGGCTGATAGGGAGCTACGCTTTGCTACGCTCTTCCAGGGCTGGTTAGACCACCTCCCCCCAATAAAATAAAATTACCAGACGTTCTCGTAGTAAATAGCTAAAATTCTGATACATGTTAAAGTGATTTTTTTTTATCTGAGATGATCCCTCAATTTCTCCAGAATACTCAGCAATACCAACAAATCAGACCCTTTAGATGGAAATAGAGACTTGTCTGACTGAACCTTTTAACCCCTTAACATTGGAAATTGATCGATTCTATGGGCGGGGTATAGTAAGATTATTAGTTGACATTTTCTTATTATTTTCAGCAAAATCACATACTAAAGCACGTTATTTTTCCTTATTAAAGTGCTGGATGCAGAATCTATATGCAACACTTTTTGAAGAGAGCACTAACATTTTTCTGAGATTATCAGTGATTTTCAAGACAACTGCTTGAAGATAGACAATTTTGATGTTCAAAGTGTAACAGTGATGATGACATACGAAATTTGTCTATTAATATAAAATTAAAAATAAGAACCAAATCAAAATATAAATAACTGAGTGACTTAAATGCATTCTGGTAAGGGTATTTTTCCCTTTAAAAAATTGAAAAATAGTCTGTTCCGAAAATTCTAATGTCTATTTTTCAAAATGAAGTACCAAAGTGACTTTACCTATACATTGCTTCTATTCAAATATTTTTCATTTTCAATTGTCTAATAATATTAATGTTTGCACGTCAATTTTCCAAAAATGATTTGCGAATTTTTGGAACTACAGACTTTTTTCGGGTCGACTATTGAAAAGACTTCAGACAATGATTCACAAATTGTTAAAATTAAATTGAATAGGAAAATTCAATGCCAAACTTACGACAGTGGCTGTTTCTCCGAACCAGTTTTGGCACGTCATTTTCAGAATGGCTGTTTCTGTCATGAGAATAACAGCTCCGAGCAGGGACTTTCCTCTGGTCAGCACTTTTTTCATTCGAATACATTTTTCTAGTGTTGGTGAAAACTGAAAAATATCAAAGAAATTTTCAAAATAAAAAAGTCAACTGATACAAACTCAAGTTTTTTTTCAACGAAAATTTATCAATACATTATAGCACTCTAACATGAACACTGTTTAACGTTGGCAAAACTTTTCCATAATACAGAATTGTATTTTCTTTATTTCATTTATAGGCTCATGAACCGTCCTTAAATAGTTTCCGAAGTATTACAAACGACCATTTCATAACAATGAAAAAGTGCTTTCTTCTCCATTTCAAAATCCAATACAAATGAAACAAAAGATTTTTTTACGAAATTCCCCTCATCGTGAGTATATAATTTGTATCAAAATTGTGAAACAAGCAACTGAACAAATCTGAGTTTCAGTAGCTTTTCTTCAAGAAGGGCATCTCTCGAGATACGCTCTTCTTGAAGAAATTAAAAAAAATTCTATTTTGCTCCCTCTTTCTGGCAATGAAAGCCGTATCCTTCTATCTAATGTCACTGTAAAGATATTTACAAAAAAAAGTAGCAGAAATCCTCATATTTTTGTAATTAATGGCACACAAATTTTCAAGAACAGAAAATTGAGAAGCTCAGAATCTGAACCAAGATCACATTTGCCAAAAATCAAATTTTTTAATGGATTCTCATAGGTACCTATTCTAAACAGTGGAAAACTTGGTTTTTTATTTAGCAACAAATTTTCATTCAACAAATACGAATGGAGTTGAAAATGACATCAGCGATTGTTTTATGCCATTCGGAGAAATAGATTCGGATTCGTACTCTTAATCTTTTCTTCGTGCATTTTGAATGATTTTTGTGCGCAGAAACGAAATAAGTTTTAAACGATCAATTTAATTAAATCCCAAAGTAACATACTAATTGAAAATGGGACAAGAGAAGAAACATCATTCAGCACAGCAGATCCGTACCGCCCCTGTGGGCAAACAAGGCATGGCCCTACCTAACGACAATTTGGCCCTACCTAGAAAATCTTGCCGTCCACAGAATTAGCCCCGAAAAACAAAAAACGACGAAATAACCCCTCATTTCCAAGAACTCGAGAAAAAAAACAAAATTCCAAGAAATCCGAAAAAAGGCACCAAAATCCTTGACAATCTGAAAAGAAGAGCCAAAATTCCTAAAAATCCAAAAAAAGAGCGCCAAAATTTCTGAAAATTCGAAAAAAAAAGAGCAAAAATTCCTATAAATACGGGAAAAAAAAAACAGATTTTTGACTATTCTGTCTTTTTTTTCGGTTTCTTAGAACTTTTTGTAGTTTTCCACGAACTTTCAGGAATATGGGCTCTTTTTTTCGGTTTTTCAGAAATTTCAGCGATATTTTTCGAATTCTAGGAAAAATTGATGCCCCACCAAGAATTTCGCTTACCCTACCTGACGAAAGCTTGGCGGTACGGGCCTACAGCACATTAGGAGTAACTAGAACCCTAGGGCACTGAATAATCAAAAATTCAGACAAATGAAAAACATCTTAAGAAAAAAAAAAAAAAAGTAGAATCAAATAGATTTTAATCATATCTAAAAAGAAAAAAACTAAAATCACTGAATTCCAAACTAAATAATAAAAAAATAAATACGAGTGGACTAGAAAATCGAACCAGTCAAATGATTTGTAAGAATCTCCATAATATTTTTTATATTTATGTGGTAAAATCGAGAAGAGTAACCAAACAAATTGAAATTCAAAATCTAATTGATCTCACCAATAAAAGGTATCTGTACCTATTTAAAGAATACTCTTTCATACACCATTTCGGGGCACTAAATACATATGAAAAATTGGAACATGGTGAAAATAAGTTCCAATTATTGGAATGTATAGGTATCATTGTGATGCTCATGAAAAATTTATCTACAAGTTTGTGAAGGTTTTTTTCTCATACGGTATCCACTATTAAATGGAAATGACTTTCAATGCAATTTTAGCATTGTTGGAGCTGATTTATAAACCTTTTGATAACTAGCCGAATATGTTAATGATTTGAAACGTTTGTTGTCCAATCCCAACGATTCAAATATGGCTCTTTGGTTCTTCGATAACGTACTTTGCCAAAGCGGCGGAATAAAATTCTACATTTTTACAGTATAAAAATGTACTCGCTGGTGTTCAGTGTTTGTTTTTATTCTGCTTCGATTCTCCCCTTACTAAATTATTATCAAAAATTAACCAACTGATACCATTTATGATTTAGCACTTGATTTTTTTTTTCTTCTTTTTTTCGTGGAGTAACTTCTAGCAAAACGAAAAGTTTTTATACTTTAATTTATGTTTTTCTATATACGTACGTGTAAAGCAAAAAATTTCATGTCGTGTGCCATTTTTGGGTAATACTGCAATTTCATCGATGTGATTTGTGAAGTTTATTTCTAACTTAGTCACTTCCAAAATCAGTATTTGAGGCTCAATTACCTATGCCCTGAGCTTTATTCTCCAACAAAAAGATGAATTTTAATTAATATTTAATGGTTTGAATAAAAAACCGAAATTAAGAAAATTTGTTTTTAGTACGCTCAAAAACACGTTATGTAGGCCTAATAATTTTCAAGCATTTTATCGCAGCTCAGGAAAAAACGGAACTGACTTGTCTGTGAGTGAAAGATTACCCGTGTCAAGGAATAAGGAGGATGAATTTAGTCGCATAAATTTTGCAATGTGAAGAGGGAATGGCATAGGAGAAAAATATTCAAGATGAGCGAGAGGTAAAAAAAAGCAAAGTGTATTCTAGCATTTTGTAGTCTGCAGTAGTAGGTACAATATGTACTTGCTCGTTCAAAATTTGAAAAATCGATGCTCAAGGGATTGTACATTAATGATTCAAGTGCGGTTCAGCCTCAAATTATCAATAGACGTATGTCCAGACTTTGGTTCGAGTTTGAACCCAACTTAAGCTAGTATAGTACTAATTTACCATACAACTGGCCAAACAAATCCTCAACTGATGATTTAATTTAGATTTTCATAGATGGTATAAAAAAAACCAAAAAACAAATAAATATAGCTATCTTTAAATATTCCACAGGTACAGATCTTCACTATATTATTCTTATTTCGTCTCGCAGGTACATACAAGACAAACAGTCTCACAGGTACAAGACAAATAATCAGTATGTATTTTAATTTCATGAGAGACGAGTTCAATAAAACCGTAAAATAAATCATTATTACAAAATCTTAAATGAAAAATTAATCTAATGAGCGAAGAAAAACTTGAAAAACGAGGATGAAAATAGATTTACTATTCCTCCTTAATTACAGTGCTTTTTTTCAAGATAAAAAAATATATCATAAGCGTACTGTACCGTTCTTATATAATCCTGTATTGTTTTCCAGTTGTTTTCCTTTCGAGTGGCATCATTTTCATTTTTAGCTTGAACATCAGCTGGAATGGTAGAAACGGACCTATGCCCTCCAAACCTCTCAAACACGTAGCCAGTCTCGGAAATGATCTGCGAGACAGACAAGGTCGATACAGACTAATATTGTAAGAAAGGGATAACTAAGTCCGTTTTTTTCCTCTCGTGAACCGAATTTTCCTTTACACTCATCTGTACAAATTGATCTTATCTACATCGAAATTATCGTACCCTCAAAACGCAACTATCGTTGAAAATGAACTTCAAAATTGAGGCAATTTACAAGAAGGGAATAAGTCTATTCAACAAGATTGATATCAGCTGAGGTAATTAGTTTTCGTCAATTTCAAAGAACTACCTCTCACGTACAAAACATAAAAGAAGAAATTAACAATTTGTGATACAGTAATTATTGACAATTTTTACTTGCTGACAGTGCTCAAAATAATTTTCCATGGAATATTTGACTCATTTCAATCAGTTTATCTAAATAAACCTAATATTGAAGCACTTATTTTCATAACTCCGACAATTATAAAAAGTGAACAAATTTTTTAATTACGTTTTCTCTCTGAAACTGAAGGACGAAGATTATGATGGTTACCTTAGTACTATACCTATCCAGTTGTATAAAGTAGTCCTCGTCTATTGCAGCACGTCCTCTCTGTGCCAGCGCCACTTCTTTTCGTTCCATAACCCCTGTGCGAATTGTGAGCAAATCCGAGAATAGCTTAGCTAATGTAGACTTGGTAATCTAATTATGAAAATTCGAACAAACAATTAAAATCTGTCCCTCGAAAATCTACACATAGTCTGTTAATTATGCGGAAACTTACTCATTTACTACGGCTAATATAAATAAAATTTAGTATTCAAAGAGGCTAAAAAAAAAACAACACATAGCTACAGCCACCTAAATTAGATTTCTTTATAAGTAGCAATAACTCCAATGACAAAAATGAAAAACTCAACTTTCAGTTCACCATTGCTATATTTTAATACGTATAACGTTTTCAATACTAACATAGCCTAAAGTAGATTAGAATGAAGCCTTTGCCCAAAAATATCCCAAAAAATGTCACTACCACGCATTCTTGGCAAAACTAACTTACCTGTTGTAGAACCGGTCGTACAGTGCTGGCTTCCTGGACCTGATACCGAGTTGACTCAATTAATCTCATAAATATAGCTAAGTGAACTCAGCACTGTACAACTAGTCCTTACTTACACGCTTTAAGAGTTGCTATATCAAACACTGGCTACTGGTTTAACGTCACCTCTTTAAATTGGTAATCAGTGTTTGTAATACCAGCCCTAATTTGGGTCAGAGTTGAAAAATCAACTGACCGTTGATCTTGCATTCTTGCAAAACTAACTTACCTGTTTTACTATACACTTTCCCAAAGGTTGGCATTACAAACACTGGTTACTGGATTAACGGAGCTTTAAATATAAGAGTGGTCCTGTTAAACCCTCTGTTAAATTGGGTACCCGTGTTTGTAATACCGACCCTAAACTTGGGTTAGAGATGAAAAATTAATATTATACTGTTAATCTCTAACAAAATAATAATAATAATAAACACTTACATCACGATTTTGCAAATAACGAGTGTCAAGATTCCGTCTACCCGGTGCTTTTTCCGACATGCACGTGTGGAAAGCCTTATCGCTGTTGGTTTCTGCAACACACTAATCATTATAAAAACAAGGAAACGTTAGAACTGAACAACAAAACAATCACAATAAAATGAGGACTAAATCAAAATAATAATTGTATGAATGTTGAAAATAAAACAGACTAAAGGGCCGATGAAATTGCAGAGGGAGTAGTCTACCTTCGCTACGAAATCAACATCGACGTCGGAAAAAGGGCACGAAAATGTGGAATACAAAGTATATGCAATTTATTTGGTGCATGTGTTGCGGATTTGCGCTTCGACAGCCAGAATGACGATTTTCACGAGTTTATAGTTCAAGAGTACACCTACAATATGCCGAAATTCTTCTCTTCCACGAAGTAAAACCATTCTGCAGGGTGGGAGGTACCTACAATATTACAAACTTCAAAATGAAGACCACCCTGTAGTGCATGCACTTTTTGATTTGGCTATTTTTAAAAACTAACATTTTTCAAATTGGTTGAAAAAAAAAACCCTATAAAGGATGATGCCGTACATTACATTTAACCATTTTATCAAAATGGCCCTTACACAGCTAGTAAAATAAATCTCTACTTACCCAACTTTCGACCAATGATTTGGCTATCTTCGTGGCTAAGGTGCAGTAAGACAGTCCTCGTGAAAATACTGAGGTTGATGCCTCGCAGATGCCCGATGTACTGGGAAAATGCGATAACGTAACAATCAATAGAACCGACAGTAAAACTAGTTCTGAAACAAAATGAAAGTATTGAGTTTAGAATATTGTGAGACATATAAATTAAATTTAATGACATGGACCTGAGAGCCAGAACAATCCAAGTATGAATTATTTGACAATTGGTAAAATGGCAATACTGTAATATACACGTTTCAAATTGTTTTTTTTTTCCCAGAAAAATAGAAAAACAGAGTATGAAAAATTGGCTGCATGAATACCCTTTGCAGGTAATGTCTTCTTTGAATTGATATGAGGTACTTCGGTGTGGCTATTTAAAAAGTGAATTTATTACTGAAGTTTAATTAGATAAGGAAAGTCGAAGTTACAATTTAATCCTTACCTGAAGCGTCTTAATATAAAATTAATTTTAAATGCTGTTATAAATTTTCTTCGGATTATGGTTTGGATATCATGTTCATTTTAATTTTCTTTGTAAATTTATTTACAACACAATTTTCAAGAACATATCTGCATCGTTGAGTAAGCAATCTGTGCTAAGAATAAATTAAGATTTCAAATCGCTAGCTATACTGACAGATTGAGAAAAAAGCAGTCGACAATCTACCATTATATTAAGCACATAATACGCGAATCAACAGAGGCATTATTAAATAACCATTTCATAACAATGAGGAGTACATTTACCCCTATTTCAAGATGTAACTTGTAATAAAAGCTGTAAGCTATTACAAAATCGCTTTCTTCATACAATAATATTTGTATCCAGAGGTCCACAAATTTTTGTACATGGCAAATACAGGCAAGTTATTGCCAATATTTGCATATTTATGAATGAAAATAACGGGTACATTGATCTACGCATACAATGGTATTTTGCAATACATTGGTAAAATACGAGTTTAACTGATATCAATTTTATAATCATAGCACTATAGGAAGATTTGCAATCCAAGTTGAGTCTCCATCCCATTCTGACTGGAAAAATCCATTACTCACTTTCCTCACATTTCTCTCCTTTCCATACCATGCACATATTGTACCGTTATTATTATTATTTCAATTTTTTATTTTTTTGAAATATTCTTTTAAAATATGAGTTGTCATTTTTCTTTGTATTTTATTTTATTATTATTATTATATCCATATTTACTTGCATATAAGTGGGTAAAATGTTTAATATTATAACAAAGCCCAATAAACCTTTGAAAAAAAAAAACAACAATTTTACAATCAAAGCCTACTTTCGTGTACAAGGCACATTTCTGACGCTTGAGTTTGTGGACCTAGCATTATTACTTCAAGTGAAATCATCCACAATGAAAATCTGAATGAAAATAATAAGGGGGCGCTGTGATGACGTTATAGGTTTTTCAGAGAACGAGACCATAACTGGACTTGAGAATGGGAGGGCTGATAGGGAGCTACGCTTTGCTACGCTCTTCCAGGGCTGGTTAGACAACCTCCCCCCAATAAAATAAAATTACCAGACGTTCTCGTAGAAAATAGCTAAAATTCTGATACATGTTAAGTGATTTTTTTTATCTGAGATGATCCCTCAATTTCTCCAGAATACTCAGCAATACCAACAAATCAGACCCTTTACATGGAAATAGAGACTTGTCTGACTGAACCTTTTAACCCCTTAACATTGGAAATTGATCGATTCTATGGGCGGGGTATAGTAAGATTATTAGTTAACATTTTCTTATTATTTTCAGCAAAATCACATATTAAAACACGTTATTTTTCCTTATTAAAAAGCTGGATGCAGAATCTATATGCAACACTATTCTAAGAGAGCACTAACATTTTTCTGAGATTATCTGTGATTTTCTAGACGATTGCTTGAAGATAGACAATTTTGATGTTCAAAGTGTAACACTGATGATGACATACGAAATTTGTCTATTAATATAAAATTAAAAATAAGAACTAAATCAAAATATAAATAACTGAGTGACTTAAATACATTCTGGTAAGGGTATTTTTCCCTTTAAAAAATTGAGAAATAGTCTGTTCCGAAAATTCTAATGTCTATTTTTCAAAATGAAGTACCAAAGTGACTTTACCTATACATTACTTCTATTCAAATATTTTTCATTTTCAATTGTCTAATAATTAATATTTGCACGTCACTTTTCCAAAAATGATTTGCGAATTTTTGGAACTACAGACTTTTTTCGGGTCGACTATTGAAAAGACTTCAAACAATGATTCACAAATTGTAAAAAGTAAATGGAATAGGAAAATTCTATGCCAAACTTACGACAGTGGCTGTTTCTTCGAACCAGTTTTTGCACGTCATTTTCAGAATGGCTGTTTCTGTCGTGAGAATAACAGCTCCGAGCAGGGACTTTCCTCTGGTCAGCACATTTTTCATTCGAATACATTTTTCTAGTGTTGGTGAAAACTGAAAAATATCAAAGAAATTTTCAAAATAAAAAAGTCAACTGATAAGAACCTGAGTTTTTTTTCAACGAAAATTTATCAATACATTATAGCACTCTAACATGAACACCGTCGGCAAAATTTTCCATAATACAGAATTGTATTTTCTTTATTTCATTTATAGGCTCATGAACCGTCCTTAAATAGTTTCCGAAGTATTACAAACGACCATTTCATAATAATGAAAAAGTGCTTTCTTCTCCATTTCAAAATGCAATACAAATGAAACAAAATATTTCTTCGTGTATTTTGAATGATTTTTGTGCGCAGAAACGAAATGAGTTTTAAATGATCAATTTAATTAAATCCCAAAGTAACATACGAATTGAAAATGGGACAAGAGAAGAAACATCATTCAGCACAGTAGATCCGTACTGCCTCTGTGGGCAAACAAGGTATGGCCCTACCTAACGACAATTTGGCCCTACCTAGAAAATTTTACCGTCCACAGAATTTAGCCCCGAAAAACAAAAAATGAAGAAATAACCCCTCATTTCCAAGAACTCGAGGAAAAAAACAAAATTCCAAGAAATCCGAAAAAAGGCACAAAAATCCTTGACAATCTGAAAAGAAGAGCCAAAATTCCTAAAAATCCAAAAAAAGAGCGCCAAAATTTCTGAAAATTCGAAAAAAAAAAGCCAAAATTCCTATAAATACGAGAAAAAAACAGATTTTTGACTATTCTGTCTTTTTTTTCGGTTTCTTAGAACTTTTTGTAGTTTTCCACGAACTTTCAGGAATATGGGCTCTTTTTTTGCGAATTTTCAGGAATTTTGGCTTTTTTTTTCGGTTTTTCAGAAATTTCAACGATATTTTTCGAATTCTAGGAAAAATTGTTGCCCCACCAAGAATGAAAAATTGTTGCCCCACCAAGAATTTCGCTTACCCTACCTGACGAAAGCTTGGCGGTACGGACCTACAGCACATTAGGAGTAACTGGAGCCCTAGGGCACTGAATAATCAAAAATTCAGCCAAATGAAAAACATCTTAAGAAAAAAAAAAAAAAAAAAGTAGAATCAAATAGATTTTAATCATATCTAAAAACAAAAAAACTAAAATCACTGAATTTCAATCTGCATACTAAAAAAATAAATACGAGTGGACTAGAAAATCGAACCAGTCAAATGATTTGTAAGAATCTCCATAATATTTTTTATGTTTATGTGGTAAAATCGAGAAGAGTAACCAAACAAATTGAAATTCAAAATCTAATTGATCTCACCAATAAAAGGTATCTGTACCTATTTAAAGAATACTCTTTCATACACCATTTCGGGGCACTAAATACATATGAAAAATTGGAACATGGTGAAAATAAGTTCCAATTATTGGAATGTAGGTACCATTGTGATGCTCATGAAAAATTTATCTACAAGTTTGTGAAAGTTTGTTTGTCATACGGTATCCACTATTACTTGGAACTGACTTTCAATGCAATTTTAGCATTGTTGGAGCTGATTTGTAAACCTTTTGATAACTAGCCGAATATGTTAATGATTTGAAACGTTTGCTGTCCAATCCCAACGATTCAAATATTGCTCTTTGGTTCTTCGATAACGTACTTTGCCAAAGTGGCGGAATAAAATTCTACATTTTTACCGTATAAAAATGTACTCGCTGGTGTACAGTGTTTGTTTTTATTCTGCTTCGATTCTCCCCTTACTAAATTATTATCAGAATTTAACCAACTGATACCATTTATGATTTAGCACTTGATTTTTTTTTTCTTTTTTTTTTTCTTAGAGTAACTTCTAGCAAAACGAAAAGTTTTCATACTTTCATTTATGTTATTATGTATACGTACGCGTAAAGCGAAAAATTTCATGTCGTGTGCCATTTTTGGGTAATACTGCAATTTCATCGATGTGTTTTGTCAAGTTTATTTCTAACTTAGTCATTTCCAAAATCAGTATTTGAGGTTCAATTACCTATGGCCTGAGCTTCATTCTCCGACAAAAAGATGAATTTTAATTAATATTTAATGGTTTGAATAAAAAACCGAAATTAAGAAAATTTGTTTTTAGTACGCTCAAAAACACGTTATGTAGGCCTAATAATTTTCAAGCATTTTATCGCAGCTCAGGAAAAAACGGAACTGACTTGTCTGTGAGTGAAAAATTACCCGTGTCAAGGAATAAGGAGGATGAATTTAGTCGCATAAATTTTGCAATGTGAAGAGGGAATGGCATAGGAGAAAAATATTCAAGATGAGCGAGAGGTAACAAAAAGCAAAGTGTATTCTAGCATTTTGTAGTCTGCAGTAGTAGGTACAATATGTATTTGCTCGTACAAAATTTGAAAAATCGATGCTCAAGGGATTGTACATTAATGATTCAAGAGCGGTTCAGCCTCAAATTATCACCAGACGTGTATGT
The DNA here is from genome assembly GCA_038050395.1 of Parthenolecanium corni. Lineage (NCBI taxonomy): Eukaryota > Metazoa > Arthropoda > Insecta > Hemiptera > Coccidae > Parthenolecanium > Parthenolecanium corni. Next base: position 4,202,519 of record JBBCAQ010000014.1, on the reverse strand, counting down.
CCAGACTTTGGTTCTAGTTTGAACCCAACTTAAGCTAGTATAGTACTAATTTACCATACAATTGGCAAAACAAACCCTCAACTGATGATTTAATTTAGATTTTCATAGATAGTATAAAAAAAACCAAAAAACAAGAAACTTAAGATTATAAAAGAATAAATATAGCTATCTTTAAATATTCCACAGGTACTGATCTTCACCATATTATTCTTATTTCGTCTCGCAGGTACATACAAGACAAACAGTCTCACAGGTACAAGACAAATAATCAGTATGTATTTTAATTTCATGAGAGACGAGTTTAATAAAATCGTAAAATGAATCATTATTACAAAATGTTAAAATGAAACATTAATCTAATGCGCGAAGAAAAACTTGAAAAAACACCAAAACGAGGACGAAAATAGATTTACTATTCCTCCTTAACTACAGTACTTTTTTTCAAGAAAAAATAATGCATCATAAGCGTACTGTACCATATTCAAATAATTCTGTAATGCTTTCCAGTTGTTTTGCTTCCGAGTGGCATCATTTTCAGTTTTAGCTGGACCAACAGCTGGAACGGCAACAATAGGAGTATGCCCTCCAAACCTCTCCAATACGTAGCCAACTTCGGTAATGATCTGCGGGACAGACAAGGTCAATACAGACATATGTGGCATTCGCTGAAAAAAGGGACCTAGTGTGTCAAACCATTAGTTTGGAGTTAAAGATGGATTCTGGTGCTTGAAAGTGTGTAGAATAATATGTAATAGACAATTTTTTCCGCCAACATTTTTTTAATATCATAAAATGTACAAAACTGACTGAAAAAAAAGAAAAAAAAAGGGCAAAAAATTGAAAAACTTGAAAAGTTGTGAAAAAAAATTTATTTTCTAGCTGAATTGTTTCTTCTGGTTCATATTATTGTTTTCAGGCTATAAAATTATAATGGTCATCATTTTTATCAGACCAAGTCATATTGCACCCCCAATATTTGAAAACAATTGAAAAAAATTAATAAACTTGAAATTTAAAAATTTTAGTCCCCTCAAGATTCAAACAACAGACTTCTGGATTTCTATGGTAATTATAAATTGTGTCTTTGGATTGCAGGAGAGACATGAGAGAGAAAAAAAGATCGCCACTTGGCTTTTAATTAATTTGTGTGTGAAACAGTGAGAAGGGTAGAGAAAAAATCAGAAAGAATACGAAGAAAAAGAAACAAAAAAACAGACCCAACTGAAGCTACCACCTCACTACACGCGGAAGAAACATGGGACACACCACCAGAATACGATAAAATTGTAACGAGGCGCGTAAGAATACTAAAGGCGTGTCCACAGTAAAAATACGTTGCGTGACGTTGAAACGCGTTTTTCTCAAAAACTTGTTTTCGCACACTGGGTACCTTTTTTCGGCGAATGTCACATATAGTGATTTGCAAGAAATGGATCAGTCAATTTTTTCCCCTTCGTAAACTAAATTCTCCTTCACACTAATTTGTATAAATCGATCTCATCTACAATGAAATTATCGTATCTCAAAACGCAACTATCTTTAAAATGGACTTCAAAATTGAGGCGATTTACAAGAAAGGAATACGTCTAGTCAACAAGAGTGATATCAGCTCAGGTAATTAATTTTACACAATTTTAAAGAATTACCACCTTACGTACAAAACATAAACGAAGAAATGAGCAGTTTGATTAACAACTGTTTGATCGTCGCAATGAGTTGTACATATCTGCCACGTCCATATGACCTTTTTTTTTTAAATTTTATTTTTGAAGTGAAACCAGTTTAATACCAACTTTCACTTTTAGGGATCCCAAAACTCTCAGTCTAAAATTAATAGGTCATTCGTATGAAATTTCCAATTTTCAGTTTTTATTTTACTTAAACCCTATTTTGATTATTTTCAAAATATTTGTGATGAATTCTCCAACCCAACATATTATTGTGATACAGTAATTGACAATCTTTACGTACTGACATTGCTCCAAAATAATTTTCCATGGAATATTCGACTCATTTCAATCAGTTTATCGAAATAAACCTTAATACGAGTATTAAAGCACTTCTTTTCAAAACTACGATAATTTTAAAAAGTGAACCAATAATATTATCATTACGTCTTCACTCTGAAACTGAAGGACGACAATTTTATGATGCTCACCTTAGAACTATAATCGACCAGTTCATTGAAGTTGATTTCGTCTCTTCCATTACCTCCTTTCTTTGCCTGCGCCACTTTTGCCCGTTCCATAGCCGCAAGGCGAATGGGCAGCAAATCGTGGTGCAGCTGAGTTAATACAGCCCTGGTATGCTAAATATGAAAATTCGAACAAACAATTAAAATCCGTCCTTTTTAAAAGTTAGACTGTTAATTATGGAAACTTACTCCTTTTCTACGGCTAATACATATATAAATAAAATTTACCGTCGAACAGGGTGACTTTACATTCAAGGGGCAACTTTACCCACTTCGTTTTAGCCCAATAAATAAATTGCCAGGCAAAAATTAAAACCGAAATACG